>CM049872.1:24695889-25241808 GCA_027474115.1 Schizopygopsis malacanthus | reverse complement strand
TTGCGAGGCCACGATGCTCAAAAACTTCTTCCTAGTGAGAAAAAGTTGCTAAATGCAATTTTAAGAGTAAAGGCTCAAAAACATGAAAAATGTTTCTTTCTAATGAAATTAAATGTTTTTTGCAATGCAGAAGACAGATTTTCATGAGTTTGAGGTTTTTAGCAGAAAAAGTCATTTTAGAGCTTAATTGCACAAAATCACTTCTTTATAGCTTCTAAGAACACCAATTCTGTGTTTAGTGCAAATAAGCAAATTATGAGAATGCGAGGCCACGGATGCTCAAAAAATTATGTTTCAGTGAGAAAAAGTTGCTAAATGCAATTTTAAGAGTAAAGGCTCAAAAACATGAAAAATGTTTCTTTCTAATGAAATGAAATGTTTTTTGCAATGCAGAAGACAGATTTTCATGAGTTTGAGCTTTTTTGCAGAAAAAGTCATTTTAGAGCTTAATTGCACAAAATCACTTCTTTATAGCTTCTAAGAACACCAATTCTGTGTTTAGTGCAACTAAGCAAATTATGAGAATGCGAGGCCACGGATGCTCAAAAACTTCTGTTTCAGTGAGAAAAAGTTGCTAAATGCAATTTTAAGAGTAAAGGCTCAAAAACATGAAAAATGTTTCTTTCTAATGAAATGAAATGTTTTTTGCAATGCAGAAGACAGATTTTCATGATTTTGAGTTTTTTTGCAGAAAATGTCATTTTAGAGCTTAATTGCACAAAATCACTTCTTTATAGCTTCTAAGAGCACCAATTCTGTGTTTAGTGCAAATTATGAGAATGCGAGGCCACGGATGCTCAAAAACTTCTTCCTCAGTGAGAAAAAGTTGCTAAATGCAATTTTAAGAGCAAAGCTCAAAAACATGCAAAATGAAACATTCTTTCTAATGAAATGAAATGTTTTTTTGCAATGCAGAAGACAGATTTTCATGAGTTTGAGCTTTTTTGCAGAAAAAGTCATTTTAGAGCTTAATTGCACAAAATCACTTCTTTATAGCTTCTAAGAACACCAATTCTGTGTTTAGTGCAAATGATGAGATTGCGAGGCCACGGATGCTCAAAAACTTCTTCCTCAGTGAGAAAAAGTAGCTAAATGCAATTTTAAGAGCAAAGCTCAAAAACATGCAAAATGAAACATTCTTTCTAATGAAATGAAATGTGTTTTGCAACGCAGAAGACAGATTTTCATGAGTTTGAGGTTTTTAGCAGAAAAAGTCATTTTAGAGCTTAATTGCACAAAATCACTTCTTTATAGCTTCTAAGAACACCAATTCTGTGTTTAGTGCAACTAAGCAAATGATGAGATTACGAGGCCACAGATGCACAAAATATTCTTTCTCAGTGAGAAAAAGTTGCTAAATGCAATTTTAAGAGTAAAGGCTCAAAAACATGAAAAATGTTTCTTTCTAATGAAATGAAATGTTTTTTGCAAAGCAGAAGACAGATTTTCATGAGTTTGAGTTTTTTTGCAGAAAAAGTCATTTTAGAGCTTAATTGCACAAAATCACTTCTTTATAGCTTCTAAGAACACCAATTCTGTGTTTAGTGCAAATGATGAGGTTGCGAGGCCACGGATGCTCAAAAACTTCTTCCTCAGTGAGAAAAAGTTGCTAAATGCAATTTTAAGAGTAAAGGCTCAAAAACATGAAAAATGTTTCTTTCTAATGAAATGAAATGTTTTTTGCAATGCAGAAGACAGATTTTCATGAGTTTGAGCTTTTTTGCAGAAAAAGTCATTTTAGAGCTTAATTGCACAAAATCCCTTCTTTATAGCTTCTAAGAACACCAATTCTGTGTTTAGTGCAAATGATGAGGTTGCGAGGCCACGGATGCTCAAAAACTTCTTCCTCGGTGAGAAAAAGTAGCTAAATGCAATTTTAAGAGCAAAGCTCAAAAACATGCAAAATGAAACATTCTTTCTAATGAAATGAAATGTTTTTTGCAACGCAGAAGACAGATTTTCATGAGTTTGAGCTTTTTTGCAGAAAAAGTCATTTTAGAGCTTAATTGCACAAAATCACTTCTTTATAGCTTCTAAGAACACCAATTCTGTGTTTAGTGCAACTAAGCAAATTATGAGAATGCGAGGCCACGGATGCTCAAAAACTTCTGTTTCAGTGAGAAAAAGTTGCTAAATGCAATTTTAAGAGTAAAGGCTCAAAAACATGAAAAATGTTTCTTTCTAATGAAATGAAATGTTTTTTTGCAATGCAGAAGACAGATTTTCATGAGTTTGAGCTTTTTTGCAGAAAAAGTCATTTTAGAGCTTAATTGCACAAAATCACTTCTTTATAGCTTCTAAGAACACCAATTCTGTGTTTAGTGCAACTAAGCAAATTATGAGAATGCGAGGCCACGGATGCTCAAAAACTTCTGTTTCAGTGAGAAAAAGTTGCTAAATGCAATTTTAAGAGTAAAGGCTCAAAAACATGAAAAATGTTTCTTTCTAATGAAATGAAATGTTTTTTGCAATGCAGAAGACAGATTTTCATGAGTTTGAGCTTTTTTGCAGAAAAAGTCATTTTAGAGCTTAATTGCACAAAATCACTTCTTTATAGCTTCTAAGAACACCAATTCTGTGTTTAGTGCAAATGATGAGGTTGCGAGGCCACAAATGCTCAAAAACTTCTTCCTCAGTGAGAAAAAGTTGCTAAATGCAATTTTAAGAGTAAAGGCTCAAAAACATGAAAAATGTTTCTTTCTAATGAAATGAAATGTTTTTTGCAATGCAGAAGACAGATTTTCATGAGTTTGAGGTTTTTAGCAGAAAAAGTCATTTTAGAGCTTAATTGCACAAAATCACTTCTTTATAGCTTCTAAGAACACCAATTCTGTGTTTAGTGCAACTAAGCAAATTATGAGAATGCGAGGCCACGGATGCTCAAAAACTTCTGTTTCAGTGAGAAAAAGTTGCTAAATGCAATTTTAAGAGTAAAGGCTCAAAAACATGAAAAATGTTTCTTTCTAATGAAATGAAATGTTTTTTGCAATGCAGAAGTCAGATTTTCATGAGTTTGAGGTTTTTAGCAGAAAAAGTCATTTTAGAGCTTAATTGCACAAAATCACTTCTTTATAGCTTCTAAGAACACCAATTCTGTGTTTAGTGCAACTAAGCAAATTATGAGAATGCGAGGCCACGGATGCTCAAAAACTTCTGTTTCAGTGAAAAAAGTTGCCTAAATGCAATTTTAAGTGAAGCGTCAAAAACACAAAATGAAACATTCTTTCTTTTATGAAATGTTTTTTGCAATGCAGAGACAGATTTTCATGAGTTTGGCTTTTTGCAGCAGAAAAAGTCATTTTAGAGGTAATTGCACAAAATCACTTCTTTATAGCTTCTAAGAACACCAATTCTGTGTTTAGTGCACTAAGATTATGAGAATGCGAGGCCACGGATGCTCAAAAACTTCTGTTTCCAGTGAGGAAAAGTTGTTGCAAAAAATTGTATAAGCAAGGCTCAAAAACATGCAAAATTGTTTCTTTCTAATGAAATGAAATGTTTTTTGCAATGCAGAAGACAGATTTTCATGATTTTGAGTTTTTTTGCAGAAAATGTCATTTTAGAGCTTAATTGCACAAAATCACTTCTTTATAGCTTCTAAGAACACCAATTCTGTGTTTAGTGCAAATGATGAGGTTGCGAGGCCACGGATGCTCAAAAACTTCTTCCTCAGTGAGAAAAAGTTGCTAAATGCAATTTTAAGAGTAAAGGTTCAAAACAATGCAAAGAAATCATTCTTTCTAATGAAATGAAATGTTTTTTGCAATGCAGAAGAAGATTTTCATGAGTTTGAGCTTTTTTGCAGAAAAGTCATTTTAGAGCTTAATTGCACAAAATCCCTTCTTTATTGCTTCTAAGAACCCTATGTGTTTCGTGCAACTAAGCAATTATGAGATTGCGACGGCAACGGATGCTCAAAAACTTCTTCCTCGTGAGAAAAAGTTGCTAAATGCAATTTTAAGAGTAAAGGCTCAAAAACATGAAAAATGTTTCTTTCTAATGAAATGAAATGTTTTTTGCAATGCAGAAGACAGATTTTCATGAGTTTGAGCTTTTTTGCAGAAAAAGTCATTTTAGAGCTTAATTGCACAAAATCACTTCTTTATAGCTTCTAAGAACACCAATTCTGTGTTTAGTGCAACTAAGCAAATTATGAGAATGCGAGGCCACGGATGCTCAAAAACTTCTGTTTCAGTGAGAAAAAGTTGCTAAATGCAATTTTAAGAGTAAAGCTCAAAAACATGAAAAATGTTTCTTTCTAATGAAATGACATGTTTTTTTGCAATGCAGAAGACAGATTTTCATGAGTTTGAGGTTTTTTGCAGAAAATGTCATTTTAGAGCTTAATTGCACAGAATCAATTCTTTATAGCTTCTAAGAGCACCAATTCTGTGTTTAGTGCAAATTATGAGAATGCGAGGCCACGGATGCTCAAAAACTTCTGTTTCAGTGAGAAAAAGTTGCTAAATGCAATTTTAAGAGTAAAGGCTCAAAAACATGAAAAATGTTTCTTTCTAATGAAATGAAATGTTTTTTGCAATGCAGAAGACAGATTTTCATGAGTTTGAGGTTTTTAGCAGAAAAAGTCATTTTAGAGCTTAATTGCACAAAATCACTTCTTTATAGCTTCTAAGAACAACAATTCTGTGTTTAGTGCAACTAAGCAAATGATGAGATTACGAGGCCACAGATGCACAAAAATATTCTTTCTCAGTGAGAAAAAGTTGCTAAATGCAATTTTAAGAGTAAAGGCTCAAAAACATGAAAAATGTTTCTTTCTAATGAAATGAAATGTTTCTTGCAATGCAGAAGACAGATTTTCATGATTTTGAGGTTTTTAGCAGAAAAAGTCATTTTAGAGCTTAATTGCACAAAATCACTTCTTTATAGCTTCTAAGAACACCAATTCTGTGTTTAGTGCAAATGATGAGGTTGCGAGGCACAATGCTCAAATGCTTCTTTCTCAGTGAGAAAAAGTTGCTAAAATGCATTTTAAGAGCAAAGGCTCAAGTAAATGAAACATTTTTCTAATGAAATGAAATGTTTTTTGCAATGCAGAAGACAGATTTTCATGAGTTTGAGCTTTTTTTTGCAGAAAAAGTCATTTTAGAGCTTATTGCACAAAATCCCTTCTTTATAGCTTCTAAGAAACACCAATTCTGTGTTTCGTGCAAATGATGAGATTGCGAGGCCACGGATGCTCAAAAATTTCCTCGGTGAGAAAAAGTAGCTAAATGCAATTTTAAGAGCAAAGCTCAAAAACATGCAAAATGAAACATTCTTTCTAATGAAATGAAATGTTTTTTGCAATGCAGAAGACAGATTTTCATGAGTTTGAGCTTTTTTGCAGAAAAAGTCATTTTAGAGCTTAATTGCACAAAATCACTTCTTTATAGCTTCTAAGAACACCAATTCTGTGTTTAGTGCAACTAAGCAAATTATGAGAATGCGAGGCCACGGATGCTCAAAACTTCTGTTTCAGTGAGAAAAGTTGCTAAATGCAATTTTAAGAGTAAAGCTCAAAAACATGAAAAATGTTTCTTTCTAATGAAAGACATGGTTTTTTTGCAATGCAGAAGACAGATTTCATGAGTTTTGAGGTTTTTTGCAGAAAAAGTCATTTTAGAGCTTAATTGCACAAAATCCCTTCTTTATAGCTTCTAAGAACACCAATTCTGTGTTTAGTGCAAATTATGAGAATGCGAGGCCACGGATGCTCAAAAACTTCTGTTTCAGTGAGAAAAAGTTGCTAAATGCAATTTTAAGAGTAAAGGCTCAAAAACATGAAAAATGTTTCTTTCTAATGAAATGAAATGTTTTTTGCAATGCAGAAGACAGATTTTCATGAGTTTGAGGTTTTTAGCAGAAAAAGTCATTTTAGAGCTTAATTGCACAAAATCACTTCTTTATAGCTTCTAAGAACAACAATTCTGTGTTTAGTGCAACTAAGCAAATGATGAGATTACGAGGCCACAGATGCACAAAATATTCTTTCTCAGTGAGAAAAAGTTGCTAAATGCAATTTTAAGAGTAAAGGCTCAAAAACATGAAAAATGTTTCTTTCTAATGAAATGAAATGTTTTTTGCAATGCAGAAGACAGATTTTCATGAGTTTGAGGTTTTTTGCAGAAAAAGTCATTTTAGAGCTTAAATGCACAAAATCACTTCTTTATAGCTTCTAAGAACACCAATTATGTGTTTAGTGCAACTAAGCAAATGATGAGAATGCGAGGCCACAAATGCTCAAATGCTTCTTTCTCAGTGAGAAAAAGTTGTTAAATGCAATTTTAAGAGCAAAGCTCAAGTAGATGAAAAATATTTATTTCTAATGAAATGAAATGTTTTTTGCAATGCAGAAGACAGATTTTCATGAGTTTGAGCTTTTATGCAGAACAAGTCATTTAAGAGCTTAAATGCACAAAATCACTTCTTTAGAGCTTCTTAGAACACCAATACTGTGTTTATTGTGTTGTGGCAATTTCTTTCATATAAACATCATCACTGACTAAGAGACAACTCTGAGTCCAAATTATAATAATAAAAGCATTTATTCTCTTGCAAGAGAAGATCTCCTTCTCACCAATACACATGAGCTGAGTCAGTGAGGGAAGAGAGAGAGATAAGAGAAAGCAGTGCCGGTCTGTTTTATAGTCCCCTTTGCTTCAAGGCCTTCTTTCTCCCCCTCCCTACAGGGAGAGATGCCAGTTCGTTCACCTATTAATGGTTATACAGAAAGGGCAGGCAAATGCCCCCCTGACCCCCAGGCTATAAGTTGTAAATGCCCTCATGATGACCCTTTAACCATCTGCTTTTCCTTACCTCTCCCATAGTAAATCACACAAAGAATGCTTTTCTAACTATGAGTGAGAAAACATATAATGCACACATTTGAATATAGGTTTCACGGTTTTGATTAATACCCATAAGGAAAATTCCATCACAATTCCTCCCTGTTTATCATTCTCTGATAACTGATTAATCAAACATTGTAATAATAATAGTAAAAATAACTGATTAATCAAACATTGTAATAATAATAGTAAAAATAATAATAAATACAAGTTCAAGCCATTAAATCACACTTATACTCTTCATCTCTGATTTTCACATAAATGATCACTCTTCTTGAACCTGTGAAGTAAGCTTTTGAAAATTTGAAAAATGCTTAGGCTGTTTTTGTTGGGTCAGACCCTAATATTTGCAAGCATAGAAAAACTTTATTCTATAGCCGGGCTAAATGGACAGGCCCTGCTGTCGCATTCTCAGCTTAAACCGAACCCTCAGTCACCATATTATAAACAAGAAAAAGTATAGTTCATAGTAGGAAATAAACATATCAATTTATCACTGTTGAGTTACTCCTGTAATATAAAATGTAAATATTAAAAGTATGTAGAAAATCCCTCAGTTTCACCCCCTCTCCTTGTACGTCATCTCGTACACGGATGACTGCTGCTTTTAACCTTCTTTACATATCAATCATCCTCAGGAAGAAAAATAAAAATAAAAACATCATAACTCAATTACCCCTTTCACTATAACTTCCGCTACTTGCGTCATCATATTGTTGGTCATCAACATTAACATCATCATCCGGATAGACTGTCATTTTCACCAATTGAACAGACATTCCGACCTTAACCAGTCTTTGTACTAAGCTAGACACACATTGTATAATACATGGTATGCATAGCTAAATTAGTACTACTATAACTATAATTGGCAACACAGTTTGAGCCAACCACATTCCCCAGCCCCCCTTGAGATTCATTATCCAGGTGAGCCATTGGGCGTTCGCTGGTTCAGGCTCCTGCACCGCCTTTCTCATGTGCTCAATCACATCAGTTATGTTGTCACTGTGGTCTGGAATATTGAAACAACAAGATACTCCTAGCATTTTACAAACCCCTCCCTTTTCTGCGGTAAGCAAATCCAAGACTAAACGATTCTGAATAACTGCCTCTCTTAAATGTCTCATTTCATCATTTATCATCGATAAAGCATTTTCAGTGGCATTTGCTATTGCCAATACAGTCCATGCTAACCCATTCACTTTATTTATCATTACTGTTGTTCCCACCCCTAGGAAAAGTGACCACCCCACATTTGCCCCAGGTGTCGTCCATGGATCAGATAATGTGTACCCTGAATAATGGTTTGGCAAAACCCCAGGCAAAATCTTAACATTTCTCTTCGCCCTTCCCCCCAGTGTCTTGTTTGGCAAATACACAGAAGTTCCCACATTTATCAAAGCTGGATAACAGCACCCTGACCACCCGTGTTTAGGCATGCTGTGAAAAGCTTTGTTCCCACATACCCACACTGCTGCTGGTGAAGCCTCATACGGCTTACCAAATGGACATGTGAAGCTGGTCTCTTTGTCGTTGATTGTCGCTGTGCAATTGTTCACTGTTCCGGGTCTTATGTCGACTCTGACCCTGCAGTCAGACCACCCTGTTGTGAAAAGTCTCTGCTGATCTGAACAAATGCACACATCACCTTTCTCGTGTGTTACTCTAAGAGGTGGAATTACTATATCAGTGTTGTCATATCGCTGGTTCAGGCTCCTGCACCGCCTTTCTCATGTGCTCAATCACATCAGTTATGTTGTCACTGTGGTCTGGAATATTGAAACAACAAGATACTCCTAGCATTTTACAAACCCCTCCCTTTTCTGCGGTAAGCAAATCCAAGACTAAACGATTCTGAATAACTGCCTCTCTTAAATGTCTCATTTCATCATTTATCATCGATAAAGCATTTTCAGTGGCATTTGCTATTGCCAATACAGTCCATGCTAACCCATTCACTTTATTTATCATTACTGTTGTTCCCACCCCTAGGAAAAGTGACCACCCCACATTTGCCCCAGGTGTCGTCCATGGATCAGATAATGTGTACCCTGAATAATGGTTTGGCAAAACCCCAGGCAAAATCTTAACATTTCTCTTCGCCCTTCCCCCAGTGTCTTGTTTGGCAAATACACAGAAGTTCCCACATTTATCAAAGCTGGATAACAGCACCCTGACCACCCGTGTTTAGGCATGCTGTGAAAAGCTTTGTTCCCACATACCCACACTGCTGCTGGTGAAGTCTCATACGGCTTACCAAATGGACATGTGAAGCTGGTCTCTTTGTCGTTGATTGTCGCTGTGCAATTGTTCACTGTTCCGGGTCTTATGTCGACTCTGACCCTGCAGTCAGACCACCCTGTTGTGAAAAGTCTCTGCTGATCTGAACAAATGCACACATCACCTTTCTCGTGTGTTACTCTAAGAGGTGGAATTACTATATCAGTGTTGTCATATCGCTTAACGTTGTCACAGTTCTCCTTCGGTCGTTTCATCGGCGTCCTTCCATTCTCCAGATCAGCTACAGCTGAAAACACATCAGTCATTTGTTGTGGAATTAGACACTTTGTTACATTAACTGTCGATACTGTCAATGGGACAGCCTTCCACGCGTGTGACATTTGCAGACACAGCCAGCAGCTCGTTGATATCTCCAATTCTTCTTTCTGTAGCATAGCCAGAGCACAGGCTTTGTTCCCCTGGCACTTCATCATGGCTTTCTGCACCTCAGGATTCCCCTGATCCCCTCTCGTGTCTCCGTTCTCCATCCACGCCATCTCGTCTCTTGTTTCTTGTCCTAACTCAGGTGCTACAAAAGGTTTTAACGTTGGAACTGCTTCATTTACAATGATGTCGATTTCTTCAAACCAGTCCTTTCCCTCTATGTCTAGCCCACAGTAGTACTTGCCTTGATCAGAAAGTCTTACTTGTGTTATCTCGACCGTCATCCCGAACCGATTGTTGCTCAATCTGTGGTGGGTAAATACCCTGAATCTCTTGTCGTTGCCCCATTTGTAGTTGGCGGCATATGCTTTCACGTTACCCCACTTACATGGGTGTTCGCAGAAATAGAAGCCTGCGTAGTCCTCGCTGCGTCCCTCACAGTTCGGACAGTTCTTTTGATAGGGGTTGCAACTGAAACTCACATTGGATTCTTCCCGGACCGTCACTGTGCTCCCCTCGAGACCTCTCGCTGGTTCCACTGGTGCGAATGCGTCTCTCCTAACCCGTTGTCGAGTTGTGTCATTCAGCTCTGTTGTCCCCATCCCGTTGGTCTTATCTCCTGTTGGCAACACCTTCAGACCTGTTGTGAAGTGTAGTATTATCAAGCAAATTGTTACTGACAACACAGTCATTATACATGTGGTTTTATACAGGCCACACATTCCTGGCACTCTGAATGGGTGCCACGGTCTTGGACGCTCCATTCTCTCAGTTACTCTGTATCGAAAGTGCTGTTATGACCAGAGAATGTGAGAAAGTGCTGTTTTCGAAGCACTAAGAGTCTTATCTGTTCTGTTGATTACGGTGTCCACCCAGATGCCGTTTGCGCAATCAAAGTTGTCTCCTCCTTGCTGCTGATATTTTTTCAAACTGGATCTTAGCGTTTACTGACACTCGCGTTGAACCTCCTCCAGCGATTGCTCCGCCTCCGCAATGGGCGGCACCCTCCTGCAATGGTTTATGTGAACCCACGTAGCCCTTTTTGCGACCTTCACTGCCGTGTGCGTCACCAACAGCACCTGGAAAGGCCCTAGCCACCTTTTCGATTTCCAGCTCTTTCTCCTGTGATCACGAATCACCACGAAATCACCAGGTCTGACCTCGTGCAGGAATCTCTCAGCAACCTTCCCCTGGGCAGCTTTTACCTGCACAGAAATATTTGACAATATTGAATTAATTTGAAATATTAATTCAACATGTCATTTTCACACACATCCGTTGATGGCAGCCTTTGTTTACCCCCTTCCATGCCCATGAATGGTGGCCTGCCAAACAAAACTTCAAATGGGCTCAGGTTTGTTTTTACTCTTTTTCTCATTCTCATGTACATCAGTACGATTGGGAGGGCTTTAAGCCAAGTCAGACCCGTCTCTTCACAGCATTTCGCCAATTTGTTCTTAATTGTCTGGTTCTGTCTCTCTACTGCCCCTCCTGATGAGGGCGCGTAGCTGCAGTGTGTTCTCATGTCAATTCCCAAGAACTGACCCACCTGCTTTATTGCATCATTGACAAAGTGTCTGCCATTATCAGAACTGATTTTTCTTGGAATTCCCCATCTCGGAACAATCTCGGTTAGCAGGGCCTTTGCCACTGCTGCCGAATCTTGTTTCGAGGTTGGGAAGGCCTCAACCCATTTTGACCACATGTCAACCATCACCAGACAGTGTTTCTGTTTCCCACAAGGGGTTAATTCGATGAAATCCATCATTAGATATTCAAATGGGCCTGCCGGGGCTGGTTGAGATGCCAAGGGTGTTTTTATTCCCCTAGCCACATTGTGTGTGTTACAAGTGACACATCTTTTGCAAAAAATTTCAGCAACCACTGTAAACCCCTTTGTAAACCATAATTCCTTCATCTGCATTATCATACCCGCCTTTGACACATGATCCAACCCATGTGTCAACTTAGCATAATGCTGAAAGAAGTGTTTGGGCAAACAAGGAATGTCATCAACACTCATCCATACACCCCTCTGGAGACTGCAGCCAGACGACCTCCATTGTTGTTTTTCTGCTCCTGTGGAAAAAGTCTGCATACTCTGTAAACAAGGGGAAATATCAGGGTTAGTCACAGATACTAAAGCACAAGTCGTTTCTTTTGTCTCCTGTGCTGCCGCGGCCTTCGCTGCCGCGTCTGCTTTCGCGTTTCCTGTGGAGATAAAACTTTTAGCGTTAGTGTGCGCTGCGCATTTACAGATCGCGACCTTGTCTGGTAAAAGAATGGCCTCCAAAAGCTTAGACACAAGCGATGCGTTTAATATCGGATGTCCATCCGACTTCAAAAAATTTCTGTGCTTCCAAAGCGCGCCAAAATCGTGAGTGACCCCAAAAGCATAACGCGAGTCTGTGTAAATTGTCACACACTTGTCTGCCATAAGATTACACGCCTCTGTCAGAGCAACCAATTCAGCTCCCTGAGCCGAATAATTTGATGGCAATTTGCCAGACTTTACGACTTCAAATTCAGTGGTCACCGCGAAACCAACCTTATTCAAGCCTGTTTGTGGATCTTTGGACGCCGATCCATCCACAAAGAGGACATTGTCACAGTTCTCTAAAGGTGTGTCCAACAGGTCTGGACGTGGTGTACACACCTGTTCCAACACTGATAGACAACAGTGGTGTTCCTCGCCATCCTCCTCTGTAGGGAGGAGTGTGGCAGGATTCAAAGTTGTGCATCTTTTCACCGTTACATTTGGCATGTCAAGCAAAATCGTGTGATACCTCAGCCATCGGGCTGTTGATAAATGTGATGTTCTCTGCTCTTGCAAAATCATGGAGACCGCGTGTGGGACCATCAAAGTCAAATCAGAATACCCCACAAATTCCCTTGAAGCCAGCACAGCCAGCTCCGCAGCTGCCACAGCTCTCAGGCAGTGTGGCAAGCCTGCTGCAACCGCATCAAGCTTCGTTGAAAAATATGCGACTGGTCGTAATCTGTCCCCATGGGTTTGCAAGAGCACTGAACTCATAAATCCATGTTTTTCATCTACCATCTGTGTGAAAGGCCTTTCCAGCACAGGCAGACCCAACGTTGGAGCCTGAGCCAGTTGCAGTTTCATATTTGCAAACGCATCCTGTGCTTCTGTGGGCCAATTAATCTTGTCACATGACCTCAGCCCTTTCCCTGTTGTCAGGGCTCTCAAGGGCTTTTCAAGAAATGCATAATTTGGAATAAACGTTCGACAATATGCACACATTCCCAAGAATGATAACAATTGTTTCTTTGTTATGGGTTTCGGTACATCTTTGATAGCTTTTATCCGTTTCTCAGAGATAGCTTTACTGTTTGGTGTTATAATGTGACCCAAAAATGTTATCTCCTGCTTCACAAACTGCAGCTTGGTCAGGCTGACCTTGTGACCCTCCCGCGCCAGGTGGTACAAGAGAGTTACAGTGTCAGCCACGCACGTAACCTCATCTCGTGCACAAATCAATAAATCATCTACATACTGCAATAGCGCCGTTCCGTTCGATAGAGTTAATGGTTCAAGGCTCCGTCTGAGCGCTTCATTGTAAATCGTCGGAGACTCGCAATAACCCTGACACAACCTGGTAAACGTGTACCCTTTGTTGTCAAAATCAAACGCGAACCAAAACTTTTTTCTTCCACTGGGACGCTAAAGAAAGCGTTGGCCAAATCAACCACAGTGAAATACATTGCATTTTGCGGAATTTGTGACAAAATTGTGTATGGATTAGGTACGCGGGCAGCTCTTGCAATAACGGCTGCGTTTACAGCCTGCAGATCCTGCACGAATCGCCACGTGACTGGTTCGCTTGTGTTAGATGTTATTTTCTTCACGGGGAAAATAGGAGTTCGCACTGGAGAATCATGACAGGGAATTATTACTCTCTCCTTCAGGAGAGACTCAAAAACCGGCTGTATCCCTTGCAATGCCTCCTTCTTCAGGGGATATTGCGATTGACATGGCCTGTAATCAGACTTTGGAGTGATTACAACTGGTTCACAACCTTTAATCAACCCAACATCATATTTGTGTTTTGCCCACAATTTTGGAGGTATTTCTGCCAGAACAGGATGAATATCTGTGGCAGAAATAGATCCGTGCTCATGCTTCTCCATTGTTGGCTCGACAATAGCAGTCACAATTCTCTGTACGGCAACCTCAAACTCACATTCCTCCATAAAAACCCCTTCATTTTCACTGTGTTTCTGCCCGTTTGGCTTTTCCGCCCAATCTGTGGCAGGAATAAATCCTCTCACAAGCAGGCCTAAAGCGGCCCACTTCTGCTCAGTGGCCTTGGTTAGTGATAAGTGAGGCGCAGACTTCCCCGTTATCAAATACAGCTGCATTTGTTTTTCTGACAGGCAAGCTGAAAGCACACACACATTTCTATTCCAGAAAATCTTATTAAACCTTATTGTCTCACTTTCTGCCCCGTTAAACCACTCTTCCTCATATTGAGGTTCACGCTCGACCACGACATATGACGTACAATGTAATCTGTCAGGCAACATACTTTCTGTGTTAGCTGATACTGTTCGATCTTCTGCCAATGTCAAAATCATTCGTGCCCAATCAGAATCTTTTATCTGCCACTCGTAAGCCCACTGTGGCTCAAATTTTGCACAACTCATCTGCTGTTCCTCTTCAATCTCTATCCCAAACGGCCCAGCAGTGAGTTTCAGATTTAATTTACACATTAGATCCCTGGCCATTAACGGAACCGGACAGGTTTCAGAGCACAAAAACGCATGTTTCAATGCCCTGCCCCCCTCCGTCTCACATTTCAACGGCACAGTATAGTTTTCTGAAATGGTATGCCCTGACGCGGACGTGCTTTCAAACACTAAATCCGTCATTTTTGGTTCACATGGCAAGTCACATGGTCTTATCGTGGATCGAGCGGCCCCCGAGTCAACCATAAAGTCTATCATTGTCCCGTCAACTAACATGGGATATCTCGGTAGCCTCAAAAACCCTAAACTTTTGTACATTCTCAGACATTCATCCATACCAGCATTATTCAAAACTTCAGCCGTCACACATAAAGGGTTTGCAAGCTTTTCTTCATTGCACATAGCCTTATTCAAATCTTCAACAATCACACATAAAGGGTTTGCAAGCTTTTCTTCATTGCAGAGAGCGGTATTTGAATCAGTGTATGTGAGCGTGTTGTGTGTGTGTGTCAATACATTTTTACTTCCCTTTTTCTTAGCTTGCTGAATGCCTGTCACCCGCCCTCTCCTCTCCTGTTCTCCGTTCCTCTCGTTTCAATCCGCCTTACGCGCCTCTGGACAATCCTGTGCCCAGTGTCCATCGTTCTTGCACAGCCTGCACTTCGTGCAGCAGGAAAATTCATGTTCATTGGTCGCACACAGTCCACATTTCCCTTCCCTTGATACCCTCTTTTCTTCTTGTTAGTCCAGTTTTGCTTCGCTGGTGCTGCGCTCGTGCTCGCTTTAATCTGTACAACAGCCAGCTGCATCTCTCTCTCCCCCTTCACCTTCGCGGCTTTGTCCTTCTTCGTTAGCAGTTGTTCCTCGGCGTGCACAGCGTGCGCTAATGTGGTTGTCAGGCGCCCGCTCTGCCACTCGATGTAGCTTGCTTTCACCGCTTGTGCGATCTCTGGTCTCAGTCCGTTCAGGAAGCAGCTTTGCAGATGGCACTCCCACGTGCCCGGCTGCGTTCCTCTGTCCTCTGGTTCAGCCATACCGCTGTGTTTCCGAAATATTTCAAAAAGTCTGGCATGATAGTCTCGAACAGACTCTTCTCTCACCTGGCAACAGCCGTTGATTTTCGCTGTGTCCACTCGTGCTGGAAAAGCGGCTTTCATTGCCTGTGTGAGATCCGTCACCGCTGATCGATACTGTTCGTTGGCTTCATGCAGCCAGGTTCCGTGCACTCGTCGTCGCTCGGTTGTCGGCATCTGGCTACTCACTTTGTGCCAGTTTGTGGCCCCCAGTTTCACGGCTAACAGCCGCCTCAGTTCTTGTGTGGTGGGGCTGAACTCCTCACAGAAAGTGGTTAGTTCGTCTGAAAATCTGTCACCTGCGTCGTCCGGGCTCGGCAGATGAGCCATTGCTTCTTTCATGTCTGTCACAGTCCATGGTCTGTAGACCATCACCGATCCGTCAGGTCCCGCCACCTCTACCATTGGCGCCGTGAAGTTGACTTTTTCTCTGGCCTGCGATCTTGTTACGATTTTCTTCGGTATGGCCCCCCGTTTCTCATCCGAGGTATCTTTACTTTCTTCCTCGTCCTGGTCCACTTGACTGGACGCCTTTTGAGCTACTGCGCTCACCAGTTGCTGTATTGCCAGCGCCATTTGTGCTGTCTGCTCCGCTTGCTGTTCTGCTCGCGCTGTTTCTCGCACTTCTTGCTCTACAATCGCTGCCAGCGCGTCCACTCGCGCGGTCTTCTCGCTCTTCTTGCGCCGTCTGCGCTGCCTGTGCTGCTTGTGCCGCCTGCGCTGCTTGCGTTGCTCGTCCTGCTTCCGCCGCCTGCGCTGCTCGCGCTGTTTCTCGCCCCTCTCGTTCAGCGCCTCGCGCTGCGCGTGCTTGTGCGTCCTGCTGCGGTTGTTTTACAGGAGAAGAGTCGAGGTCGGGGTCGAATTTTAATGCACTCAGCTGGGCTATTGGGTAGATGTGTGTTTTGTATTCTGCCGGTGCCGGCCTCACCGTATTTTCATGTGGGGAAACATAAACATACTGTGGGTTAGTCGGTTCTGGTGGTGCGGACACGCATACAGATCCACTTTCACACTTTTCATTTTTTCTTCCTGCTAGCTCTTTCTGCATTTGCTTTCTTTCTCTTTTATCTGCTTCCTTTAGCCAACAATCTACTGTTTGTTCACATCTTTTACATACATGTTTAACACATTTGCAACAACAACCTGGTTGTTTGTCGCTACTTTGTTCAACCGAGTCCCTCACCACTTTTAGTTTTGTGAGGCTCAATGTTCCCTCTTTGGGAAAATCATGATGCTTGATTAATTTTTCAATATCTTGCATACATTTCTGACCATAATGTTTTTTCATTTGGTAGTACACCGGTGTATCATATTTCACAAGCTTGCTCTGAGACATCCCCATACTGGCTGTTTTCTGCTTTCTGTGGATTTACTCACGCGCGTCTCTTTAATCTGCTAGACGTCTCCAGCAGATCCGATTTTCTCTTATCCCGCAATCGGATCGGGTTGCACTATTAGTGCCCTCTTAATTGTGATTTATCAAAATCTTTCGATTTTTTCTAACCCCAATTAACCTCGGTACCTGTTTGAAACCCTCTTGATCCGTACAGATCTCAAATGAATCTCAGGTTACCTAATCTGACCGTTCGTGCTCAGATTACTCTACCACAGAAACAATTTTCAGCCAATATGGTTCAATTTCACTCTTTAAACTGTATTTCACGCTAATTAAATTGAATTTAATTGTTTCTTACCAGAGATGTCGTTTTGTGCCACCTGGGTTCTTTTTTTTTTATTCCAGTGGTCGATCCCTCCGGTCCCAACAGCGGAAACGGTCCCTCGTCTCTGAATCTTTTTTGCGAGGTAGGGTTGGAACTTTCAGCTCCAAGGTGGCCTGCCTCCGTCCGCTGTCAGGTCCAGAAGTCACGTCCAAGGAATTCCACTATTCTGACACCAAATTGTTGTGGCAATTTCTTTCATATAAACATCATCACTGAGTAAGAGACAACTCTGAGTCCAAATTATAATAATAAAAGTATTTATTCTCTTGCAAGAGAAGATCTCCTTCTCACCAATACACATGAGCTGAGTCAGTGAGGGAAGAGAGAGAGATAAGAGAAAGCAGTGCCGGTCTGTTTTATAGTCCCCTTTGCTTCCAGGCCTTCTTTCTCCCCCTCCCTACAGGGAGAGATGCCAGTTCGTTCACCTATTAATGGTTATACAGAAAGGGCAGGCAAATGCCCCCCTGACCACCAGGCTATAAGTTGTAAATGCCCTCATGATGACCCTTTAACCATCTGCTTTTCCTTACCTCTCCCATAGTAAATCACACAAAGAATGCTTTTCTAACTATGAGTGAGAAAACATATAATGCACACACTTGAATATAGCTTTCACGGTTTTGATTAATACCCATAAGGAAAATTCCATCACAATTGCAACTAAGAAAATGATGAGAATGCGAGGCCACAGATGCTCAAAAGCTTCTTTCTCAGTGAGAAAAAGTTGCTAAATGCAATTTTAAGAGCAAAGCTCAAGTGATGAAAAATATTTATTTCTAATGAAATTGAATGGTTTTTGCAATGCAGAAGACAGATTTTCATGAATTTGAGCTTTTTTGCAGAACAAGTTATTTTAGAGCTTAATTGCACAAAATCACTTCTTTAGAGCTTCTAAGAACACCAATTCTGTGTTTAGTGCAACTAAGCAAATGATGAGAATGCAAAGTCACAAATGCTCAAAAGCTTCTCTCTCAGTGAGAAAAAGTTGCTAAATGCAATTTTAAGAGCAAAGCTCAAGTACATGAAATTTTTTTCTTTCTAATGAAATTAAATGTTTTTTTCAATGCAGAAGACACATTTTCATGAATTTGAGCTTTTTTGCAGAACAAGTCATTTAAGAGCTTAAATGCACAAAATCACTTATTTAGAGCTTCTAAGAACACCATTTCTGTGTTTAGTGCAACTAAGCAAATGATGAGAATAAGAAGCCACATATGCTCAAAAGCTTCTTTCTCAGTGAGAAAAAGTTGCTAAATGCAATTTTAAGAGCAAAGCTCAAGTAGATGAAAAATATTTATTTCTCATGAAATATTTTTTTTTGCAATGCAGAAGACAGACTTTCATGAGTTTGAGCTTTTTTGCAGAACAAGTCATTTAAGAGCTTAAATGCACAAAATCACTTCTTTAGAGCTTCTAAGAACACCAATTCTGTGTTTAGTGCAACTAAGCAAATTATGAGAATGCAAGGCCACAAATAATCAAACGCTTCTTTCTCAGTAAGAAAAAGTTGCTAAATGCAATTTTAAGAGTAAAGCTCAACTACATGAAAAAAAAAAATTCTCATGAAATTAAATGTTTTTTTCAATGCAGAAGACAGATTTTCATGAGTTTGAGCTTTTTTGCAGAACAAGTCATTTAAGAGCTTAAATGCACAAAATCACTTATTTAGAGCTTCTAAGAACACCAATTCTGTGTTTAGTGCAACTAAGCAAATGATGAGAATGCGAGGCCACAAATGCTCAAATGCTTCTTTCTCAGTGAGAAAAAGTTGCTAAATGCAATTTTAAGAGCAAAGCTCAAGTGATGAAAAATATTTATTTCTAATGAAATTGAATGTTTTTTGCAATGTAGAAGACAGATTTTCATGAATTTGAGCTTTTTTGCAGAACAAGTTATTTTAGAGCTAAATTGCACAAAATCACTTCTTTAGAGCTTCTAAGAACACCAATTCTGTGTTTAGTGCTACTAAGCAAATGATGAGAATGCGAAGCCACATATGCTCAAAAGCTTCTTTCTCAGTGAGAAAAAGTTGCTAAATGCAATTTTAAGAGTAAAGCTCAACTACATGAAAAATGTTTCTTTCTCATGAAATATTTTTTTTTTTGCAATGTAGAAGACAGATTTTCATGAGTTTGAGCTTTTATGCAGAACAAGTCATTTAAGAGCTTAAATGCACAAAATCACTTCTTTAGAGCTTCTAAGAACACCAATACTGTGTTTAATGCAACTAAGCAAATTATGAGAATGCGAGGCCACAAATGCTCAAATGGTTCTTTCTCAGTGAGAAAAAGTTGCTAAATGCAATTTTAAGAGCAAAGCTCAAGTACATGAAAAATTGTTCTTTCTAATGAAATTAAATGTTTTTTTCAATGCAGAAGACAGATTTTCATGAGTTTGAGCTTTTTTGCAGAACAAGTCATTTAAGAGCTTAAATGCACAAAATCACTTCTTTAGAGCTTCTAAGAACACCAATTCTGTGTTTAGTGCAACTAAGCAAATGATGAGAATGCGAGGCCACAAATGCTCAAAAGCTTCTTTCTCTGTGAATATAAGTTGCTAAATGCAATTTTAAGAGCAAAGCTCAACTACATGAAAAAAAAAAATTCTCATGAAATTAAATGTTTTTTTCATGAGAAGACAGATTTTCATGAGTTTGAGCTTTTTTGCAGAACAAGTCATTTAAGAGCTTAAATGCACAAAATCACTTATTTAGAGCTTCTAAGAACACCAATTCTGTGTTTAGTGCAACTAAGCAAATGATGAGAATGCGAGGCCACAAATGCTCAAAAGCTTCTTTCTCTGTGAATATAAGTTGCTAAATGCAATTTTAAGAGCAAAGCTCAAGTGATGAAAAATATTTATTTCTAATGAAATTGAATGTTTTTTGCAACGTAGAAGACAGATTTTCATGAATTTGAGCTTTTTTGCAGAACAAGTTATTTTAGAGCTAAATTGCACAAAATCACTTCTTTAGAGCTTCTAAGAACACCAATTCTGTGTTTAGTGCTACTAAGCAAATGATGAGAATGCGAATGCCACATATGCTCAAAAGCTTCTTTCTCAGTGAGAAAAAGTTGCTAAATGCAATTTTAAGAGTAAAGCTCAACTACATGAAAAATGTTTCTTTCTCATGAAATATTTTTTTTTTTGCAATGCAGAAGACAGATTTTCATGAGTTTGAGCTTTTTTGCAGAACAAGTGCTTAAATTTTCTTTAGAGCTTCTAGAACACCAATACTGTGTTTAATGCAACTAAGCAAATTATGAGAATGCTGCTCAAATGGTTCTTTCTCAGTGAGAAAAAGTTGCTAAATGCAATTTTAAGAGCAAAGCTCAAGTACATGAAAAATTGTTCTTTCTAATGAAATTAAATGTTTTTTTCAATGCAGAAGACAGATTTTCATGAGTTTGAGAAACAAGTCATTTAAGAGCAAATGCACAAAATCACTTCTTTAGAGCTTCTAAGAACACCAATTCTGTGTTTAGTGCAACTAAGCAAATGATGAGAATGCGAGGCCACAAATGCTCAAAAGCTTCTTTCTCTGCTAAATGAATTTTAAGAGCAAAGCTCAAGTGATGAAAAATATTTATTTCTAATGAAATTGAATGTTTTTTGCAACGTAGAAGACAGATTTTCATGAATTTGAGCTTTTTTGCAGAACAAGTTATTTTAGAGCTAAATTGCACAAAATTTCTTTAGAGTTTCTAAGAACACCAATTCTGTGTTTAGTGCTACTAAGCAAATGATGAGAATGCAAAGTCACAAATGCTCAAAAGCTTCTCTCTCAGTGAGAAAAAGTTGCTAAATGCAATTTTAAGAGTAAAGCTCAACTACATGCTTTCTCATGAGCAATGTAGAAGACAGATTTTCATGAGTTTGAGCTTTTTTGCAGAACAAGTCATTTAAGAGCTTATTTGCACAAAATCACTTCTTTAGAGCTTCTAAGAACACCAATTCTGTGATTAGTGCAACTAAGCAAATGATGAGAATGCGAGGCCACAGATTGCTTCTTTCTCAAGAAAAAGTTGTTAAATGCAATTTTAAGAGCAAAGCTCAAGTACATGAAAAATATTTTTTTTCTAATTAAATGAAATGTTTTTGCAATGCAGAAGACAGACTTTCACGTGTTTGAGCTTTTTTGCAGAACAAGTCATTTTAGAGCTTAAGTGCACAAAATCACTTCTTTAGAGCTTCTAAGAACACCAATTCTGTGTTTAGTGCAACTAAGCAAATGATGAGAATGCCTTAAAATGGGGAGTGTTTGTGAAATGGTGCCATCAGGCTCATATCGACCCGGTTACTTGCACCGTGTCGGATGTTCTGAGTTTCCTGCAATACAGGCTGGATAGTGGATCGTTACCATCGACACTGAAAGTCTTTGTGGCAGCCATTGCCGCATTCCGTTCCCCGCAGGGCGGACAGTCGATCGGCAGAAACGCCATGGTGGTGAGTTTTCTTAAGGGAGCAAGAAGACTACACCCTCCGAGACCACCTTCAGTCCCGCCCTGGGACCTAGAGGTGGTATTAAGAGCTCTTTCTCAACCACCATTTGAGCCTTTAACATCCGTGGGTTTGAAGGAGTTATCTCTTAAAACTACACTCCTTCTTGCACTCGCTTCAGCTAAGCGCATAGGAGATTTGCATGCTTTTTCTGTGGACAGTGACTGTATTCGCTTCGGACCCGGTGACTGCAGCATCACTCTCCGGCCGAGAATGGGATACGTGCCTAAATCACTATCTACCCCCTTCAAGACGCAGACTGTTTCTCTGTCTGCCCTATCTTCCGAGTCAACAGCCTCGTGTGAAGCAGTCGCCCAGACCTCGGTGTGCCCTGTCAGGGCTTTGAGGATTTACATCGACCGTTCGGCCAGCTTTCGACAATCTGACCAACTATTCGTGTTACGGTGGTTGTGCGAGAGGCCGGGCCGTTTCAAAACAAAGGCTTTCCCACTGGATTGTAGACGCTATTACGGCTGCTTATACGAGCCAAGGTTTGGAATGTCCTTTGCACATTAGGGGCCACTCAACAAGGGCTATTGCTTCCTCGTGGGCATGGTCGAGAGGTATGTCTATTCGAGATATATGCGTTGCAGCCGGCTGGTCTTCTCAGAATACTTTCGCCAGGTTTTACAAGCTGGACGTTCAGTCCTTTGCCTCCCAAGTGCTGTCGGTGAGTGGCTGATGCATGTTTTTGCTACATCGTTATGTGTGTGCTGCTGTCTCGCACAGTAAGTTATTACTCTGCATGACCCTCTTACCAATATGGTTGTTCTGCCCTGTACTCAGTGCAGATTCCTGTATTTCGTGTTTGATTCTCTAGTGCTACCATTATCATGCTAGGTTGTGTTTTGCTGCTAACACAGTTATCTCTGTGCAGCTCCTCACAGTGTTTCGTTCCGCAAGTTTGCCCTGTTTTCAGCGCAGCCGACGTTATTTCTATCCAGATATGCAAATTTCATATACCTTGGGTTTAGACGCTTATTGGCTTACCGCCACCTATCAGCTGTGAGCTCGCCTAACAGCGTCACTATTGGTGGGAAGTATGTATGTGAGTATTCTATCTTCACTGAGTGTGTGTCTGGTACAAGCTTCGTAGCCTCTCTCACGGCGGGATTGAATATCGTTCCCATAATGGAGAATTCTCCGTGATGTCTCGTGACAGCTCGAAAGGGAACGCTCCAGTTACTATGGTAACCTCGGTTCCCTGAGAGCGGGAACGAGACATCACGGTAGTCGCCGTGCTCGCTGCGCTCCAGCCTAGCGGTGTTCAGTATCCGATTCTGATGTAATTGTCGCGGGCATCGCATTTATACTGTCTCGAGCTCGTCATATTTGCATGCTTTGCGACAATTGGCCAGTCATCTGGACTGGCCTGAGCCAATAGGACTTCAGGAAAGGTTGAAGGGAAGGAGTTCCCTTCAACATATGTTTGTACATATGTATGTACTTTCCATGTACATACATATATAGTCTAGTAATCTAGTGTGTTTTAGAGATTTCAAAGCGAAGAAAAGATAAACTATTTTGTTGTGTAGAAATAATAATAAGAATACAAATAATATGACTGGAAACACAAAACTGTTTGATTTACTTTTTTTTTTTCAGTGTACATTTTGAATAATGTTCCATATATCTGCCTACAATAGTATAATCACAGCATTTTATCACAAGGAACAATCATGATATAATGTCAGTCATTTAATAATGAATTTATAGTCTGTACAATAAAACTCACAGTCATAAGAGGTCATTTTAGAAAGACTAACTGATATAGATGTAATGAAGAAAATGCAAAACCACACACACACTGAGAGCCGAACAGATGCTCTCTGCTAAACCATGATGTAACAGTGAGAAAAACATGCAAATGAAGGATGGGGTTTCAAAATTACTTGATCTTTTACAGAGAAACAAGAGGACACCAATTAAAGCTGCAATTCTTATATTTTGTCTCTTTGTCGAAAACAAAGATTTTTTGTCAAATCTTTGTTTGAAAATCTGGAATTGCAGCTGTGTGCGGAATTATCTTTCTTGCATGGGGTTGTGTTCTAGCGCAGATTAATTTTATGTTTTGAGGAGTGTGTCACCACACTGGTGTGCACAGATGGAAAGTAACGAATTACATTTACTCGCATTACTGTAATTGAGTAGCTTTTTTGTGTACTTCAACTTTTTAAAGTATTTTTTTAAATCTGTAATTTTACTTCAATATATTTAGTTTGAAGTATTGTACTTTGCTACATTTCAAAACACGTTAATTACTGACAAAAAAAATAGCTCACTGGAAACTACTGCAGCAAATAATGGGCAGAAGAACAAACTGGCGCTAAAATCTCAAGAAAGAGTCGGACGGACAAGACAGGCATTAATGGTGCAGACCCAGCTGAAAACCAAACCCCGTCATATTCTGCTGAAGTTGAACTCGAAAGGAAATGAAGTGAACCCCTGGCCATATGGATGCTCTATTATGCAGTGTAAGCTGTGTTTGTTTAGGGAGACCGAACTAGCAGCTTATAACATCTCGACATCAACCCTACACAAAATATACTAGTAAAAGTAAAATTACAGATTAAAAAAAATACTTAAAAAAGTACAAGTAGGCTACACAAAAAAAGCTACTTAATTACAGTAACGCGAGTAAATGTAATTCGTTACTTTCCACCTCTGGATGTGCGATTTGACATTATCAGTATTTTCCAAAAAACAAAAAACAAAACTCTCTTAACAGTGTGCAGTGGAATCTAGTAATTAGACTAACGTTAGTCCGTGTGCATTTGGAGTGCTTTATTTCACTGCGTGATTCAGTCTGTTAAAATACGTTTAGAAAGATCACAAAATTTAAGATATAGAAGCAGAAAATGTATATATTTATATAATTTCATAGAGTAAATCAACAGCACACAAAGAGTGGCGTTTTTTCTCCACAAATCAGTATGATTACATAGGCCTGTAGATTTTTTTTTTTTAAACAAGAAGTTAATTAAGAGACTTGCATTTTAGACACCAAATTGCCTGTTTTGCTCTATTTCGACAACAAAAATAATTCCAAAGACAGCCACCATACACAGTTTTCTGTCTCTGAGCAACATGACGGTGTTTCGTTCTTGAATGAATCAACTGTTTAAATCAGGGGTTCTCAACCTTTTGCAAGCTGCCCCCCCCCCCTCCCCCCAAAGCTGGTTCATTGCAGTTGGGGCCCCAGTGCCCCCCACACACACACACCATCCATACCACCTTGCATAGATAGATAGATAGATAGATAGATAGATAGATAGATAGATAGATAGATAGATAGATAGATAGATAGATAGATAGATAGATAGATAGATAGATAGATAGATAGATAGATAGATAGCCCTATAGGCTATTATTTTTAGGCCCACATTATTATTATTATTATTATTATTATTATCATCTGTAGCGGTAGGTAGGCCTATTATCATTACTAGGCTATTGTTATAATTGACAGTAGCACCAGACTTCTAATGTGAGCTTGCAGACATTATTATTATTATTATTATTATTATTATTATTGAGTAGTAGTAGGCCTATCATCATTACTAGGCTATATATAATTATATGAGGATACATGCTTTATTGTTGTTGTTATTATTATTATTATTATCATTAGTATAGACCTATTATCATTACTAGGCTATTGCTATAATTGGGAATAGGCACCAGACCTCTGATATTAATTTATGCTTTATTATTGTTATTATTACTAGGCCTAATAGTAGGCATCATTTGCATTTTTTTACAGAAGCTTGCAGGTAGGTGATGTTAATTTGAGACCTGAGCCTGCTTTGCCTTGCAAAGATCCTCAATTATTGGCTCAATGTTTGATAAACATAGCCTCAAATCATCCTCGATTTGTGCACGATTGCGGTATTTCGTTTTGAGTGCAGTCATTTTTGAGAATCCTGCCTCACACAAATATGTCGACGCGAAAGGAAGGAGAATCTTCAAGGCAACGTCACAGAGTTCAGGATATTCCTGCATCAATGCTGCCCAGAATGACGAAAGAGGGCAGGAGCTAAAGAGTTCCTTCAGTCTACTGTCACTCTTCAGCTCAATAAGTTGTTCCTGCATATCAATTGATAGCTCGTTTGCTGTGCACACAAATGGATCTCGAACCCACGCAAAAGAGCGATAATCCTCTTTAAAGTACGTCGCAAATTGTTTTCTCATTGCTGACAGGTGCTCAGACGCTGATTGAAATAGGGAGGAGAAATCGTGTGACGTGCCTGCATCAGTGATAAAGTCTGCAAGGCTGGGGAACATGTCGCAGTTCCCTCGACTGATGCGGCCATGCCAGAGGTCTAGTTTTTGTGTGAAGGCGTGCACTTTGTCTGTAAGGAGCAAAATATGAGTTTCGCGGCCTTGCAAAGACAGGTTGAGGCCGTTCAAGCGGTCAAATATATCGACCAAATAGGACAGAGACAGTAAAAGTAGCTGGATTTGTCGCTTTTGACAAAAAAAAGTCGCCAGGAGGATGATTTGTTTGTGTTATAATCAGTGCTTGAAGTGGGGGGAAAAGGTGGCGGTACTCTCTTTGCATTGGCAAATCATTACATTTTTACAGTGAAAAACAAAACTTGGAGATATTGCTGTTACAACAATTTATTGTTATTTATTTATTAACAACATAAATGTATTTAAACATGTATGTGTGTGCATGGCTGTGTGCGTGCTTGTATTTCACAAAAACTAAAGGAAAGCTTTAACTGTAGCCTATATTCTGACTAGTTTATTCGTTTTATATATATATATATATAACGAATAAACGAATATTTTATAATAAACGAATAATGAATAAATGAATAATAAACGAATATTTTTTTATATATATATATGTAACAACCCCTCCCGGGTCCACACCACCACAACTCGTTCTTGCTTCGAGTGGGTCTCGAACCCGGGATTCCAGCGCGGGACACGGGCACTCTAACAAGGAACGCCAAAGGCTACAACCTCTAGCACGCCTCTTTTTGAGGTCAGCGGAGTGAGGTTTACACACAGCCCTTACTGGCATACATCCGTTACATATATATATATATATATATATATATATATATATATAAATAAAACTAAATACGACCTCACGTTTTATACGTTTGCAGCCTCTGAAACTTCCGTCCGTCATAAAAATTAATTCGGATGGTTCGATTTTCTGCATTTTTCGCATCCGTAGCAAATATTTTGAGGGGTGATTTTGACAATTGAGAGCCACCAAATGACGAATATGAAAAAACGAATACGACAGTTTCGGACTCAGTCAGGGTGCAAGGACCTTAAACTTTTGAGGCTTGCGCAGCTTCTCGAGGAGAAATCAAACAAATGAGCGCCGTTTTCTAAAGTCTATGAGCACAGCACACACAAATAAACTAAATTGACATAGTGCAGTTAAATTTCAAAATGTGGTGTTTTTATATTTATAACATTTGAATACAGTTCAGCAACATGCATCACACGACCTGACGACCAAGAGAGCTGACAATTGACCATCACTTAATTTACCATCACCTCACGATTGAAAATGTGACACTGATTTCATATGACAGTTCAGCAAACATGTTAATAATATTAAGTCACTTACATTTTAGACGAAATAATGACTGTTTTGGTCTATTTTAGCAGCGAAAATACATCCGATGAATCCAAACAAAGATCACAGCATAGCGCATCTCACAGCAACACTCAATGGTGTTTTGAATGATTCAGTGTTTTGAACGAATCGGTTGGTTCAAAGATTCAATGACCCATGCACAAACATCTGTCTCATTCTTGATGAATCGGCCGTTTGAAGGAATCGTTTGAATGAACGACTCAATGACTCGCTTAATAAAACCGCTTATCACCTGCATTTGCGCTCACTATCGACAAACCAATCAAATTTGTTCAAAACTCTTTTTTTTAAATCAGTCCAAACACATTTTAATTTTTATTCAGGAGTTATGTATATACAAAACTATAACTTTTTATGACAGTAGTTTAGTGATAATTTTTATTTATTTTTTTTCAAGTTTTTTTTCCTCCCATCCTGTTGAGAACCACTGGTTTAAATGATTCGGTTCAATCGCAATGACTCTCTTAACAGTGACTTGCTGACACCTACTGGCTGTTTTAATTTCACATTTAAAGAATCTTTTGATTTATTTAAAAAAAAAATTATAATAATATAAAACTAGTATTCAACGTTTTCACAGATTTCACTTCGTAATCACAGATTCTAGCCTACGTCTTGAATATATGACCCAAAATAAGAATTTTCTAAAATTTAATTTTAATCTAAATATCTGTTAGCTCATATCACATAAAATCATGCAAATTATTATTATTGTTATACTTTATTCTCAAATTATTAATGTTAACAACATCAGCATTGTGTGACTACGAGTATAGTGTGTATTAGCATGTAGATTTCGATTTCTGTACAGTCAAATCTAATCGTCAGGCCATTCGAATTTCATTTTAAGAAATTATTTTAACCCAAAAAGCAAATTATTCTTCCCTTCGAACTGGTTTTTAAAACTGAAATTTAATTTAATTTACATGTTTCATAAACACATAATCCTTTCTGGATTACAATCCGCCATCAAAATGATACATTTAATTATTCTAGCTGCTGTGAGAAAAGGCTATAAACGATCCACCACCTGCAGGATCTTCACATGCGATAGCTTAGTAGCCAGGACAACTTCTTTGTGTTTACAGACGTGATGTAATAATGCTGCGGCATGTTCAAATTTCCCGCAAAAACTTACCCGTACCACTCAAATTAGAAAACATTATTAAAAGCAAACCGTTGTAAATCGGGCTAAAGAGTTTTCAACTCTTGGCCAAGGCAATAGTTTTCAACACTGGCTGGTTATGTAATTGCTCAAATATTGATTTCGGATCATTTTAAACCCAAAAAAGTTACGGACTGCAGCTTAAAATGTAAATAATTTTGTTCACAAGACAAAAAGGCCAAGATACACATGGAATGTTTAGAATCAAGTTTCAGGCTGAGGGACAGCTTCTTCTGGTTTTGTTGAGTTAGAGGTCGTTTTTAAAGCCATATCCTTTTTGCATTCTTTTGCCATATCTTGCGATCTATAGGATGAAACCAAAGAAAAAAATTAATGAACAGTATATCACAATATTTTAATCTCTTAGACAACACATTATGTAACATTTTCCAAGACTAGATAATGTTTTCTATTCCAAGTAGAGTGTGTATATATATTAGTCAACATTTGAAGGGGATCAAAACCTAAAAGCAAAATTAATTATTGTCTTAGGACCACTTGGATTAACTTTTTTTGATCCACTTCAAATGTTGAGGGGTGTCTTTGTGTGTGTGTATATATATTAGTGGTGGGCATAGATTATTTTTTTTAATCTAGATTAATCTCACTGTAATCTTGGAATTAATCTAGATTAATCTAGATTAAAATGGCTCATTTGAATTCTGCCGAAGGCATTCAGAATATGTGTGCTACCCAAATAATGACTAAAAGTAAGTCTTTGAGAACGGGTTTCTCAAGCCAGGTGGCGCATTAGACCAGGGGCTCATCTCCTGTTTCCAAAATGCATCACAAACTGCTTGAGAAAGCTGTTCTACTATGATAATTGGTGATGAAAATAAATTATGTTCAATAAGATGTACTTGTGTTTACTAACTGTTTATTCAGTTAAACATGAATTTTGAACTGTAGGCCTACATAAGAGGTCGTGATGAACTGTTTACAGTTTCCATTGGGAAGCTTCTTAAAAATAGATTTTCCCTGAAGCAAACCCGGCAGCTTCATAGCTGCATCCATGTTAGCACGTCACGTTTGATGTGGTAATTTCACAGTAACGTTAGGCATACACACAGGTTCGAAGCAGAGGGTGACACGGGAGTGAATTCTCAAACCTCTCCCGTCTCACTCCCACAAAAATTAATCTCTTCCCGTCCCAATCCCACGAAAAAACTGGGGGAAAATCCCGTCCCGTTCCACTCCCGGAAGAATGACTCCCATTCCCTCCCACTCCCGTGTTGTTGTTTTTTTTTTGTTTTTTTGATAACTGTCAATTACAGTAAAAATATAGTACAGATCACAGCGTGCCCACCTTATTAGTTGAATAAAAACCCAAAATGTAGTTTTTTGTTATTATATTGAACTGAAAGCCATCTTATGCAGAGTGTTGCACAGATTCAATTTCATGTAAATCATCCATGCTAACACACACGTCTTCTATTTTTATTTTTTAGACATTTCACTCTCTATAGATATATTTTTCAAAGACGGAGTTTCGAAGTTTCTCGCTCAAGTTCATATGAGACCTAAAGCGCATCCTGTTTGCTTAAAAGCGCAACGTTTCGTTGTTATTCTGAGTGCACACAGATAAACGTAGAGTCTTTACAGATTCGAAAGATGTATTCGGCTACTTTTATCTGTATGACCAAAAATGACGGAGATTTTAAGAGCAAGTGAGCGCACCGGAGCCTGTCCTGCAGCAAACGCGCTTCCTCTCTCCAGACAAACACTTCAATAGCGCACATTTCTCTAGGTTAACATCATATTGAGCGGCCATGTAAAGTTGCTATCTTCTTTCAGATGAAAAGCCATATTTGAGGTTGATGAATGATAGGTGAGCGTTTGGATGTCGTGCCCGAGTGTATTACCACATAGACCAGCCGTTAACAATCTGTCCATCACGGACTGCGTCATTCACTTAACCAGTCACACCAAAGCAAACAGGAGGAGAGCGTAAAGAGACAGTTGAGTTCAGAATTAAAATATACAGTTTATAGTTTATTTATATAAAACTTATATTTGTGTGTAAAGTTGGATATCTATTCCCGGTCCCTACCACTCCCGATTAAATATTTTCCTCTCCCGTCCCAATCACGTGATTCGTAGCGATTTTGTTTCCCATCCCGCGGGATTCCCGAAAAAATGTCAGCCTCTAGTTCGAAGACTCGTTCTCGCCCCTACAGTGCAATTCGGCTAGGTATACATCCGCGCTAAAATATCAGGGTGAAAGTCATCATAGCTTGCGTAGTATAGACCCAGCTTCCAACCCAACTTTGAGAATAGATTAACGCTGATATTTTTTTTATCGCAGATAAGAGTCTCACGTTAACGCAGCACGTTAACACCGATAACGGCCCACCACTAATATATATATATACACAGTATCTCACAGAAGTGAGTACACCCCTCAAATATTTGTAAATGTTTTATTATATCTTTCCATGTGACAGCAAGAAATGTCACTTTGCTACAATGTAAAGTAGTGAATGTACAGCTTGTATAACAGTGTAAATTTACTGTCCCTTCAAAATAACGCAACACATAGCCACCACTGGCCACAAAAGTGAGTACACCCATAAGTGAAAATTTTCAAATTGGGCCCAATTAGCCATTTTCTCTCCCCGGTGTCATGTGACTCGTTACTGTTACAAGGTCTCAGGTGTGAATGGGGAGCATGTGTGTTAAATTTGGTGTTATCGCTCTCACTCTCTCTTACTGCACACTGAAAGCTCAACATGGCACCTCATGGCAAAGAACTCTCTAAGGATCTGAAAAAAAGAATTGTTGCTCTACATAAAGATGGTGTAGGCTATACGAAGATTGCCAAGACCCTGAAACTGAGCTGCAGCGCGGTGGCCAAGACCATACTGCAGTTTAACAGGACAGGTTCCACTCAGAATCGGCCTCGCCATGGTCGACCAAAGAAGTTGAGTGCATGTGCTCAGCATCATATTCGGTGGTTGTGCTTGGGAAATAGATGTATGAGTGCTGCCAGTATTGCTGCAGAGGTTGAAGGGGTGGGGGGTCAGTCTGTCAGTGCTCAGACCATACGCCGTACACTGCATCAAATTGGTCTGCATGGCTGTCATCCAAGAAGGAAGCCTCTTCTAAAGATAATGCGCAAGAAAGTCTGCAAACAGCTTGCTGAAGACATGCAAACTAAGGACCTGGATTACTGGAATCATGTCCTGTGTTCTGAGGAGACCAAGATAAACATATTTGGTTCAGATGGTGTCAAGCGTGTGTGGCGGCAACCAGGTGAGGAGTACAAAGACAAGTCTTGCCTACAGTCAAGTATGGTGGTGGGAGTGTCATGGTCTGGGGCTGCATGAGTGTTGCCGGCACAGGGTAGTTACAGTTCATTGAGGGAACCATGAATGCCAACATGTACTGTGACATACTGAAGCAGAGCATGATCCCCTCCCTTCGGAGATTGGGCCGCAGGGCAGTATTCCAACATTATAACGACCACTGCCTTGCTAAAGAAGCTGAGGGTAAAGGTGATGGACTGGCCAAGCATGTCTCCAGACCTAAACCTTATTGAGCATCTGTGGGGCATCCTCAAATGGAAGGTGGAGGAGCGCAAGGTCTCTAACATCCACCAGCTCCGTGATGTCGTCACGGAGGTGTGGAAGAGGACTCCAGTGGCAACCTGTGAAGCTCTGGTGAACTCCATGCCCAAGAGGGTTAAGGCAGTGCTGGAAAATAATGGTGGCCACACAAAATATTGACACTTTGGGCCCAATTTGGACATTTTTACTTAGGAGTGTACTCACTTTTGTGGCCAGGGGTTTAGACATTAATGGCTGTGTGTTGAGTTATTTTGAGGGGACAGCATATTTACACTGTTATAGAAGCTGTACACTCACTATTTTATATTGTAGCAAAGTGTCATTTCTTCAGTGTTGTCAAATGAAAATATATAATAAAATGTGAGGATGTACTCACTTCTGTGAGATACACTATATATATATGCAGCTGAAGACACAATTATTAGCCCCCTATTAAATATTTCACTATTTGTCTAATAATTCCCATGTGTTGTTTAACAGAAAGCCAATTAAGATTTTTTCAACATGGCATTTCTAAACATAATAGTTCATTTAGGAAGCTTGGAGTTTTTGTAATACAAATAGAAACAAAATTATAACCAAGAATAAAAAAAAAAGGATTAGTTGATAACAGCCTTTAGTCGTTTGTTGTAGTTCTCAACACATTTCAGGCATGTCTTCTGAGGAGTCGCAGCCCATTCTTCCTTAGCAAATCTCTCAAGCTCCTCCAGATTTGTTGGTCTCCTGGCTTGGACTCTGGTCTTCAGTAAGCCCCACAGTTTTTCTATTGGATTCAAGTCTGGGCTTTTTGCAGTGCCAGTTAAGGATGTTCACTTTGCTCATTTGAAAGTAGTTCTTTACCAGAAGTGAGGTATGCTTTGAGTCATTATCATGCTGGAAGACAAATTGCCTGAGGTTGTCTTTCAAATTCTTAACATAGTCTTCCTTTTTCACGATTTCTTCGACCCTGACAAGATTCACTGGCAGTTCCAAATGCAATGAAACATCCCAAAAGCACTATACTCCCACCGCCATGTTTCACTGTGAGAACAGTTTTCTTTGGGTTGAGCGCCTCTTCCTTCTTTCTCTCCAAACACAGGCAACATCTCTATGGCCAAATAACTTTAGTTTTGTCTCATCTGACCAAAGGACACGTTTCTCCAGGTTGTCCTTCAAACTTCAGTCTAGCTTGGAGGTTTGTTTGGTCTTTTGTTTTGGTGATAATACTTCTCACGGCAGTTCTTGACACTTGAAATGCTTTTATAAATGTGTATATGCTTTTCCAACTTTGTGAGTATTAACAATTATTTTTCTTATGTCTAAACTAATTTATTTTGTCTTTGCCATAATGACCGTACATATTATTATACAAGTTGTTTTCCAATATACTAATCCTAAATTTACAGTGCAATTTAAAGGCTTAGATGATTATTTAAGTTAATTAGGCAAGTTAGGTTAGTTAGGCAAGTTATTGGACAACAGTGATTTGTTCTGTAGCCAATCAAACAGATAATTTCTTATGGGGGCTAATAATATTGACCTAAGCATATTTTGTTTTTATAATAATTTTATTCCAGACAAACTAAAAAATACGGTGTTAAAATCCCCATGCTCTGTTAAACATCACTTGGCAAATATCTGAAAAAGAATTTACATTTCATAGGGGCTAATAATTTTGTCTTCAACTGTATAGATATACACACACAAACATACACACAAAAGTTTGAAAACAATCAGATTTGTACTTCTTTTTTTTCAAGACTCTCATGGACTTTATTGCATATTGTGCTCAAAAATACAGTAAAAACATTATATATATATATATATATATTTTAAATGAATAACGTTTTCTATATGAATATATTTTGTAATGTAATTTATTTCGGTGATGCAACGTTGAATTTTCAGCATCATTACTCCAGTCTTCAGTGTCACATGAACCTTTATAAAACTATTATATACTACCCTTCAAATGTTTAGGGCATGTGTTTGTGTTTAATATAAATGTATTTTATTCAGCAATTATGCATTAAATTGATCAAATGTGTCAGTAAAACCATTTATAATGTAGCAAAGGATTCCATTTCACAGAAATGCCATTCTTTTGAACTTTTCAATTTAAGGAATCACAAAAAAAAATCCACAAAATATTCAGCAGCAAAAACTGCTTTTAACATTGATATTGATAAGAACCATTACTAATAAATTATGCTCATTTCAAATAATTGGAAATACTCAACCCACTCGCCCCTATACAATTACAACTCATTTGAATCTCATGCGATTACTGTAATGGCTCCTATAAAACTCCAGATTGTGGTAATCTACCGTCCCCCTGGCCAAATTCTAGCCCCCTTCCCAGAGGAGCTGGATGGGTTGCTGTCCTCTTTCATGGAGGATGGAACTCCACTCTTAGTTTTTGGCGATTTCAACATTCATATAGAAAAGCCTTATGCTACAGACTTTCATTCGCTCTTAGCTTCATTTGATCTCAAACGCCTTACCACTACTAGCACTCACAAATCAGGCAACCAACTTGATTTAATTTACACATGTGATTGTACTGCAGATAACATTCTGGTACAACCACTACATATCTCTGACTATTTCTTCATTAAATTCACATTACACTTTGCCACCCGGGTGTGACCAACCCCCATACCGGTTACTTTTAGACGAAACCTACGTTCCCTTTCTCCCTCACATCTTTCCTCTGTAGTATCCTCCTCTCTTTCCTCACCTACACATTTCTCATCTCTGGATGTGAATGCTGCTACTGATACTTTATGCTCTACTTTAACCACTTGTCTAGATTACATTTGTCCTCTCTCCTCCAGGCCAGCACGGATTGCCCCTTCTAACCCCTGGTTATCTGATGTTCTTCGTGAACATCGGACCAGACTCCGAGCGGCAGAGAGAAAATGGCGAAAATCAAACGAGCCGTCGGACCTGAGTATGTATCAATCGTTTCTTTCATCTTTCTCCGCTGAAGTCCACACTGCCAAATCGTCACATTTCCATAACAAGATCAACTATGCTCCAGATATGCGTAATCTCTTCAGAACATTTAATTCTCTCCTCTGTCCGCCTTCACCACCTCCCACCACGTCTATAACAGCTGATGACTTTGCAACTTTTTTTACAAACAAAACTAAAACAATCAGTAGTCAGTTTTCACCTCCACTCACACAGGACCCCAACCAACTAGATCCACTGCTCAAACTCCCATCTTCTCCTTCTGTCCCCTCACTGAGGCGGAAGTATCAAAACTTCTCCTCTCCAGCCATCCTACAACATGTCCTCTAGACCCTATCCCCTCACACCTTCTCCAAGCAATCTCTCCCGCACTCTTACCAGCACTCACACACATTATTAACACATCTCTCCTCACAGGCATCTTCCCCACTGCATTCAAGCAGGCTCGGGTAACCCCACTGCTCAAAAAACCTACATTAAACACTTCTCTTTTAGAAAACTACAGACCTGTCTCTCTCCTTTCATTCATTGCCAAAACACTTGAATGAGTTGTCTTCAACCAGGTCTCATTGTTTCTTTCACAGAACAACAAACTGGACGCTAAACAGTCAGGTTTCAGGAGTGGCCATTCAACTGAGACTGCGCTACTCTCGGTCACTGAAGCCCTGCGAACTGCAAAAGCCGATTCCAAATCATCAGTCCTCATTCTTCTGGATCTGTCTGCCGCTTTTGACACTGTCAATCATCAGATCCTCCTGTCCACCCTCTCATCACTGGACATCACTGGGATTCCACTTCGCTGGTTTGAATCCTATCTCACTGGTCGGTCTTTCAGGGTGGCCTGGGGAGGGGAGGTATCCAAAGCACATAAATTGGTCACTGGGGTTCCCCAGGGATCGGTTCTTGGACCCCTCCTCTTCTCCACATACACTACATCACTGGCTCCCATCATACAGGCATGGCTTCTCCTACCATTTCTATGCTGATGACACACAGCTCTATCTCTCATTTCGACCAGATGATCCAACGGTAGCTGCACGGATCTCAGGCTGCCTGGCGGACATCTCGGCATGGATGAAAGAACACCATCTACAGCTCAACCTGGCAAAGACTGAGCTTCTTGTCTTCCCTGCAACCCCAACTCTACAGCATGACTTCACGATTCAGTTAGGTTCATCAATGATTACCCCATCAGCTTCAGTCAGAAATCTTGGTGTAATCTTTGATGAACAGCTGACCTTCAAAGAGCACATTGCAAAGACTGCTCGATCTTGCAGGTTTGCACTACACAACATCAGAAAGATCAGGCCCTTTCTGACAGAGCATGCTGCACAACTTCTTGTCCAGGCCCTTGTCATTTCTAGACTGACTACTGCAATGCTCTTCTAGCTGGACTTCCATCAAACACAATCAAACCTCTACAAATGATTCAGAATGCAGCGGCACGACTGGTCTTCAACGAGCCCAAAAGAGCCCATGTTACACCTCTCTTTGTGTCCTTGCACTGGCTACCAGTTGCAGCTCGCATCAAGTTCAAGACACCGATGATTGCATATAGAACAACCACAGGCTCAGCACCCACCTACTTCCACTCACTATTACGAATCTACATCCCCTCCAGAAGTCTGAGATCTGCCAGTGAGCGACGCCTCGTGGTACCATCACAGAGAGGCTCAAAATCACTGTCCAGAACATTCTCTTTCACCATTCCTGGCTGGTGGAATGATCTTCGCACCCCCATGGGATCCCTGTCAATCTTCAAGCAACAACTGAAAATTCATCTCTTTCAACTCAAAATCAAAATCAAATCACTTTTATTGTCACATCACCACAGCACAAGTGCCTTGGTGAGTGAAATTCTTATGAGCGTGCTCCAGACAGTGCAGAAAAACAACAGACAATTTACCTATGGACAGACAGTGCAAAAAAAACAACAGACAATTTACATATGGACAGACAGTGCAAAAAACTGCACTGGAGCATTTACAGTGCTCCAGACAGTGCAAAAAACAACAACAACAGCAATTTACATATGCACAGACAGTGCAAAAAAGCAACAGCAATTTACATATGGACAGTACATATTTACAGACTGTACAGAAGACAATGTGCAAAATACACATACATATACTCAGTACACATAGTGTACTATAAAGACATACTTAGTTATCAACGACACATTATACACCGTATGGGCACATCTACATTATGTACAGTATCTATACATAATGTAGTCTACGCATAGTAATAATGTGAGGTGCAACAGATTATAAATTAACAGCAGATTGGTTGGTTGAGCAGCAGGTAGATGTGCAAAGGTGCAACAGATTATGCATATGCAGTGTCGTGGATGTGCATTGTATGGTGTCCAGTGATAGCAGATAGGTTGTGATTAGTGCAGTGTGTGCGTGTAGTCCAGTTGAACGGTGTTAAAGTGCAGTGCATGGCATGTTGTGTGAGTGGGAGTGTGATGGAGGTGAGTTATTTGTGACTGTTCATTAGCCTGATAGCCTGAGGGAAAAAGCTGTCCCTCAGTCGGCTAGTGCGGGATCGGATGCTGCGGAAACGTCAACTGTGTACAAGGAAAGCCCGGAGGATTATCAAAGACTCCAGCCACCCGTCCCACGTCTTTGATAATCCTCCGGGCTTTCCTTGTACACCGCCTGGTGTAGATATCCTGGAGGGAGGGAAGCTCACCTCCAACAATGTGGTGGGCAGTTCGCACGACCCTTTGCAGAGCCCTGCGGTTGCCAGCGGTGCTGTTTCCAAACCAGGCGGTGATACAGCCGGTCAGGATGCTCTCCACAGTGCAGGTGTAGAAGGACCTGAGGATTCTGGGGCTCGTTCCAAACTTCCTCAGCCGTCTCAGGAAGAAGAGACGCTGATGTGCCTTCTTCAGCACTGCATCTGTGTGAGCAGACCATGTGAGATCCTCAGTGATGTGAACGCCGAGGAACTTAAAGCTGGTCACCCGCTCCACAGGTGTCTTGTCGATGGTGATGGGTGTGTGTTCTCTGCTCTGTCTCCTGTAATCCACCACCAGCTCCTTGGTCTTGTCGATGTTGAGTGAGAGGTGGTTCTCCTGACACCATTTAGTCAGGGTACTCACCTCCTCTCTGTAGGCCGTCTCATCGTTGTCGGTGATCAGGCCTATCACCGTTGTGTCATCAGCAAATTTGACGATGACATTGGAGCTGTGTGTAGCTGTACAGTCGTGTGTGTACAGGGAGTACAGGAGTGGGCTGAGGACGCAACCCTGCGGTGCACCAGTGTTGAGGATCAGGGGGGATGATGTGTTGTTGCCCATTCTGACCACCTGACTTCTGCCTGTCAGGAAGTCCAGGATCCAGCTGCACAGAGATCTGTTCAGTCCTAGAGTCTGGAGCTTCGCAACCAGTGTGGCAGGCACTATAGTGTTAAATGCTGAACTATAATCCACGAACAGCATCCTCACATAGGTGTTTTTATTTTCCAGGTGGGAGAGAGCAGTGTGCAGGGTGAAGGCAATAGCATCGTCTGTGGAACGGTTACTGCGGTATGCAAATTGTAGTGGGTCCAGTGAAGCAGGCAGCACAGAGCAGATGTAGTCTCTGACCAGCTTCTCAAAACACTTGCTGAAAATGGGGGTCAGAGCAACGGGCCTTCAGTCATTCAAGCATGTGATTTTATTTTTCTTCGGTATGGGCACAATGATGGATTTTTTGAAGCATGAGGGAACCACAGACAGAGAGAGGGACAGATTGAAAATATCTGTAAAAACCCCGGCTAGCTGGAAAGCGCATGCTTTGAGCACACGGCCTGGTATCCCATCTGGGCCTACGGCTTTACGGATGTTCACCCGTTTGAAGGATCGGGTTACATCCGCGACAGAAAGCGTGAGTGGACTCACCTCTTCTGCGGCAGCCGCGGCAGCGCTCTCTGTGTGTGCGGTGTTATCAGCCTCGAACCGAGCATAAAAGGTGTTGAGCTCGTCCGGTAGAGAGGCGGAAATGTTCACAGTAGCTGGTTTATTTCCTTTAAAGCCTGTGATGTTGTTGATGCCCTGCCACATGCTTCTTGGGTTATTGTTGTTGAAGTGTTCTTCAACTTTGTTTTTATATGTTCGTTTGGCTGCTTTGATGGATGTCCTGAGATCGTAACTGGCTTGTTTCCGATCATCAGTGTTTCCGGATTTAAAGGCAGATGTCCGCGCTGACAAGGCTGATCGAACATCGCTGTTAATCCACGGTTTTTGGTTGGGGTAGATCCGGATTGTTTTGGTCGGAACTACATCGTCTATACACTTCCTGATGAAACACGTGACCGTATCTGAATACGCCTCTATGTCGTCTTCAGACGCTGCCCGGAACATGTCCCAGTCCACGTGATCAAAACAGTCCTGTAGTATAGCGTCCGATTGGTCAGACCAGCAATGAACTGTCCTGAGAGCGGGTGCTTCACGTTTCAGTTTCTGCCTATAAGCAGGTAGGAGCAGAACGGAAGAGTGATCCGATTTGCCGAAAGGTTGGCGGGGGAGGGACTTGTATGCGTCCCGGAAGGGAGAGTAACAGTGGTCGAGTGTGCGATCTCCACCCGTGTTGATGGTGACGTGTTGAAAGTATTTTGGAGCTATTGTTCTGAAGTTGGCTTTATTAAAGTCCCCTGTGACAACAAAAGCTGCATCTGGGTGCGCGGTTTCCTGCTCACTTATATTCCTGTACAGTTCCTTGAGTGCCTGGTCTGTGTTGGCTTAGGGGGGGATATAAACAGCCGTGATTATGATCGCTGTAAATTCCCTCGGTAGCCAGAACGGTCGACACAGAAGCGTATGAAATTCCAGATCAGGGGAGCAGAAGGATTTAATAGAGTGTATGTTCCTTTCATCACACCACGAGTTGTTAATATAGAAACACACACCTCCACCTCTGCTTTTCCCTGTGAGCTCTTCCGTTCTGTCCGAGCGGTGCACGGAGAAGCCCGTGAGCTCGATGGCTGAGTCTGGAACAATAACAGACATCCAGGTTTCTGTGAGGCAAATAACACAGCAGTCCCTTGTTTCTCGTTGGTATGAGATGCGCGCCCGCAGTTCACAGAGTTTGTTATCCAGTGACTGAACGTTGGCCAGTAAAATGGTTGGAAGAGGAGGTCGGAAAGCACGGCGTCTCAATCTGATGAGAACGCCAGCTCTTTTTCCTCGTTTTCGGCGGCGGCGTTTCCTCGATTTCGCAACCCACACAAAGGGCTCTGATGCGGTGTCTGTGAACACTCCACCGGCATTCAGAAACTCAAAGTCCGGTTTGCGTTGCGCGACGGAGGGACCAATGTTTAAAAGCGTGTCTCTATCGTAGACAGTTATACTAACAACATCTAACACATAAAACCACAAAAAAACAAATAAAACATACGAAAAACTGCAAAGTTTTCCCGGAGCACGCAACACGGCTGCCATCCTCGGCGCCATCTTGACTCTCTTTTGAAAAACTCTACTTGACTACTTGAAAAAAAAATATATATATATATATATATTATCTTTCACTTTTTCAAAATCTTCATCTTTTTCTCCTTCCCTTGCTAGCTTGTACTTATTTGAACAATGCCTGAGACTTGGTGTTATTGGCACTTCCTCTGTATGTTTGCCTCTTCAAGATTAATCGCTTTATGTACTCCCCAATTGTAAGTCGCTTTGGATAAAAGCGTCTGCTAAATGACTAAATGTAAATGTAATAACTGAGCACCAATATTAACTAAGCAAATCATCATATAATGATTTCTTAAAGATAATGTAACATTGAGGACTGGAGTAATGACTCCTAAAAATTCTGGTTTACATCACAGGAATAAAAATATACTGCAACAGAAAACAGTTATTTTAAACAGTAATACTATTTCACAATATTAGTGTTTTTACTGATTATTTTTTAACTTGTGAACATAAGAGACCTTATTAAAACATACAAAAATTATAATGTTTCCAAACTTTTGTTACTTTATATTAACCTTAATTGATTATTAAGGGTGGGAAGTGGGCATTATGGACAGAAACCTTAATGGATTATAAAGGATGGGGGAAAACGTCCCAGGTTACGTATGTAACCCTGGTTCCCCGAGGGAACGAGACGCTGCGTCGAGACGCTATGGGGAACGCCATCAGCGTTGTCCAGCTCTGAATCATATGTGTAATCAGTCAAAATTGACGGCCAGACGTCAGGTGCGGGTGACGTCATGACCAGGATGCTTAAAAGCACGTGATGTGCAGCCGGCGCCAGCTTCCAGGAATGAAGCATAGCTCTAGTAGGGATGCCGGAAGTATGGCCCTGCGACGCAGCGTCTCGTTCCCTCGGGGAACTAGGGTTAGATACATAACCTGGGACGTTCCCCTCCGGGAACATCGAGCTGCGTCGAGACGCTATGGGGAACGAGATGTCCACGCCGCCATACTTGCAAATCACTGCTTAGTGTGTGGAATGCACAGCTATGGCAAGGGAAAAGACAAGCCAGGAGTGGCTCGCAGAGCCAGGTCGTAGAACCTGGAAAGTTAGGGGCGTAGACCACCCACCAGCGTCACAGATGTCCTGCACAGGTACAACTGCCAGAAGGCCTTGGAGGCCGCCATACCTTAAGTTGAGTGAGCCTTGATTCCCAAAGGCGAGGGGAGATCAGAGGACTCGAGGTCATAGGAGAGCATCCAGATCCACTACTTAGCATAAGCACCCTGGCCTCCACCGGAGGAAACGTCTAAATAGAGAGTTTTGCCTACTGAAAGGCCACCAAGAGGGGCGTGGTAGGTCGCTATAGCCGCCACGTAGACCTTCAGGGTGGAGTGGGCTAACCCTGCGGAGAAACGGGCCTGCGAGAACTCCAGCACTGTACCAGCAGGCAGTTAACTGGATCAAGCTGGTGGTCTCCGCACCCTGAGTCTCAACTTCAGGGCGTACAGTTTCCTTATTGAGGGAGCTCTAGATTGGAGGATGGTCTCAGCAACCTCAGTTGAGAGACCAGAGGCTATGAGTTGTGCCCCCTCGGGAGCCACACCCACAGTTTCCACAACTCCGAGCGGGGGTGAAAGATCATGCCTGCTGCCAGTGAGAGGAGATCCCTCCTGACGGGAATCCCCCATGGAGAGCCGTCGAGGAGAGAAATCGGGTCGAGAGAACTATACTCGGCCCGGCCAGAACAGGGTTTTTCAATAGAAGGACCCCATCCATGCGCACTCGCTCTAGAACTCCCAGGAGCTGAGCGATCGGGGGAAGGCGTACAGACGAAGCCTCAGCCACGATTGTACCATAGCATCCAGCCCCAGCGGAGCTGGATGTCTGCCTCGACAGGATGGCTGCTCCTATATTGCCACGAAGGGAAGAACCTGATATTAATACGCTTTGCCCCCAAAGCACATTTCAGGAACTTCCTGTGATGGGGAAGGAGTATGCATCTTTAGATCGCTCGTGACCACCAGTCCTCGGATCTGGTGTGAGACACGTGCTTGAAGAGAGCTTTCTGAACTTCAGTCGTGTGACTGAGCGGTTCAGTTAGCTTAGATCTAAGACGGACGCAACCCCTTTCCCAGGAACAATGAAGTACGGCTGTAGAACCCGGACTCTTTGTCTAGAGCAGGGACCACCTCGATGGTCTCCTCCCTCAGGAGAGTGCTCACTTCTTGTTCCATTACCAGAGCCTGCTCGGGACCCACCAGCATGGGAGTGACCCCGTAGAAAGGCTGCGGCAGAGCGCCACATAGCCTTGTTCTACAGTGTGCGTGACCCATCGAGACACATTTGGCAGCAGTTTCCATGCTGCCGAATAGTCTACTAAGGGAACCAGTGTACTTAGAGCGGCTAGCTCGGTGCACTGGAGCGGAGGACCGGCAGGGGACGGCCGATCTAGCTGCTCTAGAGACCCCCGAAGGGGTGGTGAGCCTCCCAGCTCTGCTACATTTCTGGGCGGAAGAGACTGCGAGAAACGCTCGCTGGAGACCGCTGCGCCCTGGAAAACTGGCAGGGTTAGCAGACTGATCTCCTGAGGGCACTGAGGAGAGACGGGCACCGTGTAATGCGGTGTACACCGCTCTTCCCCAGAGGGGCCTGCCCTCATAAGTCCTGGGCTGTAGCATCAGGACTGCCTTAGAAGCCTCCTATTGGAAACGACGGTCCTCAGACCCGCGTCATCTCTTAGGAAGACTAAAGAACCAGAGTCTGCTCAGGCAGGACCCAATAAGACACGCTTGGCAAAGGCTCCCACACTGCCAGATGACTTACTAAGGGAACCAGTCTCTTGAGACTGGCCTCTGGTGTACTTAGAGCAGCTAGCTCTGTGCCCTGGAGCGGAGGACCGGCAGGGGACGGCCGTTCTAGCTGCTCTAGAGACCCCCGAAGGGGTGGCGAGCCTCCCAGCTCCGCTACATTTCTGGGCGGAAGAGACTAAGAGAAGCGCTCACTAGAGACCGCTGTGCCCTAGAACACTGGCAGGGTTAGCAGACTGATCTCCTGAGGGCACTGAGGAGAGACGGGCACCGTGTAATGCGGTGTACACCGCTCTTCCCCAGAGGGGCCGGCCCACAAGGCCCTAGACCATTGGCATCAGGGCGTTCTGGCCGAAGACTATCGATCCGCAGATCCGTCTTCGGCCCGGGAGCGTCACTCTGACTCCGATTCTGGCGAGTACGAGAAGTGACATTCCCCGAATAAGGAGCTGGAACACAATTGGGGCTGCTCGGAGGAAGAGAGGTAAACATTGTGCTCTCACTTGAGAAGTATCCCAAGAGGCTCTTGTGTGTCATATACAATATATAATTGTATATATTTCTCTACAATATATATATATATATATATATATATATATATATGTATAAATATATATCTAACTTTCATAGTCGGATAAAATGCATAGTTAATTATTCAAAATTAAATGCAGTCAAACACCCAGACAAGTAAACACGGTCTAAAAGTTCATAAATGAACCGAGAAGTACCATAATGCGCGCGTTGCCTCGGCAACACGCGAGCCGCTCGGAACAAAACAAATAAATCTTCTTGGAGAGAAACTGCTGCAGATTAGCGCACTCTCACTTAAGGGGAAATAACTACAGCTTAGGCTTCCGCCCCGAGAGAGCACTAGACCTGGGGAATACAGGTGGAAATAGGGCAAACCCATCTTCAACCCGTCCGCCAGATCTATGTGCGATCCCCGTGATCTCACGTGCCTCAGCAGCAGCGGGACCGCGAGATCATAGGTGCGGACACACTCCTCGGAGCATTCCCGGCGGGAGCACAATGCATTGCAGCGGACGCTGGATCTGATGGGAAAGGAAGAAGAAAGGGGATCACCCTTCTTAATCTTTCCATCTAATCCATCTGCGAGCACAGCCACTGCTCCGCCTCAGCGGCAGCGTGGCAGGTGCTGCGAGGACGCAGGTGAAAACTCCCTCCTCAAAGAGAGTTTTCGCCTCCCAGCCAGACCATCGCAAAAACTGTGTGTATCCCGCTCGTGGGCAGGGAGGAACACACAGTCTGTAACGTGATCTACTTTCGCCCTCATTTGCCTTTGATATGTCTGCTTCTAGTCTTTCTTTGCCTATCTTTTTAAGAATAAACTTTCTTATTTCCTATCTTGATAGTAACAGACTCACAAAACACAATCGACTGACACACACAGAGAGCTTTGCTGAATGACAAAAAAGCTGGCGCCGGCTGCACATCACGTGCTTTTAAGCATCCTGGTCATGACGTCACCCGCACCTGACGTCTGGCCGTCAATTTTGACTGATTACACATATGATTCAGAGCTGGACAACGCTGATGGCGTTCCCCATAGCGTCTCGACGCAGCTCGATGTTGCCGGAGGGGAACCCCTTTTTAAATCAATTTAAATGTGGCTTAGAAAAGTTTTTTTTTTTTAGAAAAGCTCCAGCATCATTTTGTAGATTCTACTTAGTCTGATATGCTATATCTAATCGAATACAATTCAGACATTAAGTGTGGTTTATGTGTCCAAAAACTTTGTATATTATCAACATAATATTGTGAGTATTATTAGGTATTTTACATCAAATCTGGTTCTGCCACATGCACATTTACTTTACATTTGCATGAACTATTCCACCAAATTGTGCATTGCCCTTTCTCCCATTCATAAGTCATATGAGTGCATCGTCTTTGTATATCTAAAGTCTTTGGAAATGGCCATAGCCCTTTAAAGTATACACCATTGAAAGCAAGCACAAACGCAGGCATCTGACATGTGCACTAGCAGATGTCATCCTTTATCCAGTGTCTGTTTAGGTGACCAGATTTCTGAAATGGAAAATGGTAACATTTCCTTGTTCAGTGTTCAAAATATAATTGAAATCTCAATTATGACTACTCAATTATAATCCTAATTAGGCTTATTATTTTGCATTTTAGGCTCGTTTTGAGTACAAAGTATATACTTTTTGCAAGTGTAATTATTTAATGAATTAATTAATTTAATTCAGGAATAATTTCTATACATAGTTTATTAAGCATATTGTGTACAGACAAGCAGACGAGCCAGTGTGTTGAAGCCAGTAGGATGCAGTGTTTTCCATCTTCCATCTTCCAAAACAAGTTCCAAAACTTTTCTAAGCCACATTTAAATTGATTTAAAAAGGGATTTTTTCCCCCATCCTTTATAATCTATTGTTTTCTGTCCATTAAGCCCACTTCCCACCCTTTATAATCAATTAAGGTTAATATAAAGTAACAAAAGTTTGGAACCATTATAATTTTTAAATGTTTTAATAAGGTCTCTTATGTTCACAAGATAGCAATCAAAGACTATAATACCCAAGAAGTGTCACTTGTATTTGAATGGGTAGAGATAAAAACACTCATACTGCAGTCACGCCTTGTCGTATACCGTAATTCCGAGATGACCACACGTGATGTGCAACCAAATACTATAGAAATGTTGAAAGGGACTTTGGTTCAACTCGGTACTGTTCATGTTCTCGGACTGTGGATTATCCATTTCCATTTCTTTAGTCAACAAAATGAACCTGCGCCAAAAAAGTTACTGGCAGCTGAAAAACACATGATAAATGTGTTATTGCTTACCTTAACAAACAACAACAAAAATAATAACAGTATAAACACTTACATAATGTTTTTATATAATAGTACATTATAGTAGTATCTAAATATGTATCTATTTTCCCCTTTTTTAGAGCAGTACTAACTTTCTTTGAAAGCGCTGCCTTTTTTCTCTAGTTCCACGTGAGTTGCAGCGGTCACATGCGAGAGGTGTTTCAAAGATAAACGCTGAGTGAAATAACTTGCCTTAAAGGGACTTTGGTTAAATTGGAAATAAAAAAAATTTCTCCCATAGAAAATCATTATAAAGAAAACATATAGCATAGCTTAATGAATGGAGACAATGACATAGTTATGTTTTAATAATGAGTAGCAGCCTATACTGAGTTTGAGCTTTATAATTATCGTAATGAGTCATTAAAGTCCGGGTGAACCGGAAGTTGCTGCTGACTTTATTACAGTGTAGTGACATATTTCCAGCAGAAACTGAATATTGAATAGAGGGCAGGGTTTTATTTTAGCGCTCCTCCTCTCTGTCTCTCACTCGTAGAAACCTTACGGTCAGAGGGGTGTGTTTAAGGATATTCTGCCCAAGCCGTCAAACTGACGTCATCAAAAAAGGAACACCATTCCAGAGCGGAAGTAAATGTTCAGATTTTGATTAAAGATTATTAATAGTTTAACCACCAGCCACAGCGTCTTGTATCCATTGCCAACACGCATTATTTGTGTCGATTGCAAATGACACTGTAATTTTGTCTTTACCACCTGGCTACTGTTATAACATGTTGAGACATTCCAAAAAAAAAAAAGACTACAGGTGACGTCACTTTTGGAAATGCTGTTGACAGGGCATGCATGTGCATGTCGGCAGCCAGACTCTGTTGGGTGCTATCTCTCCAGAAATTATGAACGATTAACAAAAACATCAGTTTGTACTCATTTAAACTAGGACTGCGGGTGTCTCTTAACTCCTAGCAAACCACTTGTCAACATGCGTGTCTGTAGTTGTTGTTCTGTCTTCACCTTTTCTTTTTCTGCCTGGGCAAGTTTTGCCACTTTGTGGATCACATATACACATACTCTGAGCTTACCAATTGTTCTTTGGTTTTCATGAGCAAAAATATATTTTCTTTCCTGAAGTGATTTGAATGATTTAACATTAGTGTATGACTGATTGTAGGGGTTACTGGGGTTAAGGGTTTAAAGGTTGGGGTTAGAGGTCATGAACGGTCATTAAAAAAAGTTGACCTGGGCTGGGGAGCAGGTCGGATACTTGGCAAGACATCCCAGCTGGACGTTAAGCTGTCATGTAACGAAGAGAAACAATACAATCTATATTGTAATAATTAAGTTGTTAGTTTCCTAATTCATGAATTCCAAATCATATTTGTATTTATTGTATTATTATTTATTTGTTTATTTATTTTATTTATTGTTACAAATAATTTTTCTAATAACTACAAATGCATTAGGCAGAATGTGTACAACTGGAGTGTAAACTGTATTTGGGCATATTGTTCTCTGTCGATTATTTTAACTTATACAACATGGCCGTTGAATGCTTAAATCTGATTGGCTGATGAACTTTCTGAAGTGTGCAATTATTTTCAGGGAAACGCACGGCAAACGTAGTTCCAGGCAGCTCTATTGACCGCATTACAGTTCCGTATCACTTCGCCAAATTATTTATGTTATTTCAAAGGTCTTACAACAGAAAAATAACCAAAACCCACAACGACACTGGCCAAATAAATAAATACATTAAATAAAAGAATAAACTCGACAAATCTTGTCCATGTTTTTGCCACAAAATTACATTTTATTATGTACGGAAAGCACATAGCCTAGTCTCTCTCTCCCGCTCTCAGTCTCTCCCTCACAGACCCACATATAGTTTGCACACACCTTAACATAAGTGCTACTGTAGTTATCACTACTCTGTCGATTTTGTCAGTAACAGTTTAAGAACTTAAAAATTACATGACTTCTCACAAGCGATGTAAGTTAGCAACAACAGCTCTGTTTCGTGAAAAAAATTAACTTAGATTCACTATAGACATTGCTGCTGATCACTGACTCACAGAGGTAACATCTCTCTCTCTTTCTCTCTCTCTCTATCTCATAACTTAGTTTTTAACTGTATTAACTGTCTACTATCAACGGCTCAAGCCTCCGTTACGGTTTAAAATGACATTTTGGAATTAGCAAGGGAGGCGTTGGATGAGATGCGGAATAAATAATCCTACTCACAATAGCGATTGAAGTAGAAAAAACGGACGAATGCCTTGAAATATATCATCTGATCGATGTCTTGAGGTGTGTCAACCGTAGTATAAGTGGAAAAATTTACTCCGAGCCATTGAATTATTAGAAAAATAATGCACGCCGGGATGTGTAACGGCCACTCTGCTTCGCTTTGTGTCCACATCAACACCTCGGGTGTGCATTATTTTTCTAATAATTAAACGGCCCGTCGTCAATTATTCCTTACTTAGCTTGTTTTATAAGAAGCTTTTGTATTGTGTCTTTGTAAAGTATTGCTTCATTCTTTTACATTACTGATGTAATTATTAGTGTTTATATTTATTTATTCCTGATTGCCCCCGACAATACAAGACATGGCAAGACAATGTTCTTCAGTATTGAATTTTTCAAGAAGACAATACTCTTGCCAGCTTGCATTAGAAAACACTCCGGTTACTGACGTAACCTTGGTTCCCTGAAATAAAGGAACAAGCGTTGTGTATGTGGGGAAACTCCTGTTTTACTCTGCAATGAAGCCTGATTTGCTCACATTTGTGTAGCTGCACAAACCAATGGCGCTCTGGTTTGCTGAAGAAGGGGTCTGCCCAGAAGGGGCAGAGCTGACCTCTATATAAGTTGGCTCGCAGCGCCATTTCATCAGAATCATTCCACTGAAGCGAGAGTCATCGATTCGCATGTAGCTTCTGAATGATGAATGAATGATGCATTTACATAGTGCTTTATTGTGTATTGCTGTACACCCAAAGTGCTTTACGATCATCAACCACTACCAGTGTGCAGCATCCACTTGAATAATGCGACGGCTGCCACAGTACAACGGCGCCAGTGCGCTCACCACACACCAGCTACAGGTGGAAAGGAGAGTGAATCATAGAGCTAATCAAGTAATTGGGGATTATTAGGAGGCCATGATTGATAAGAGCCAGTGGAGGGAATTTGGCCAGGACACCGGGGTTACACCCCTACTCTTTACGAGAAGTGCCATGGGATTTTATGACCACAGAGAGTCAGGACCTCGGTTTAACGTCTCATCCGAAGGACGGTGCTTTTTGACAGTATAGTGTCCCCGTCACTATACTGGGGCATTAGGACCCACACAGACCGCAGTGTGAGCACCCCTACTGGACTAACACCTCTTCCAACAACAACCTAGTTTTCCCCAGTTTTCCCCATCCAGGTACTGACCAGGCTCAACCCTGCTTGGCTTCAGTGGGCAACCAGTCTTGGGCTGCAGGGTGATATGGCTGTGGCTTATAGCACGGCCAGTGACAACGCTTGTTCCCTTAATTCAGGGAACTGTGGTTACTTCTGTAACCAGAACATTACATTTCAAACATTCTCTTTCGTTGTGCATGGGAAATGCATCCAATCACGCCGTGCTATGAGCAGATACAGAATGACCTGCTCTGCGAGCTCAGTCTTGGAGCACTTAGTTAAGGGCCCCTGAAAAACATGAGCCAACTAAGTCCCAAGCATAGCTGAGGGCTATCAACACAACCATTTCCACCCTTAGGAAGACATGGGCAGATTAAGCAGACAAAACCCATGCCTGCAAGGCTGGGACGTCTAGATTATAGATTCTGGCAAATGTGGATGGTGTCAACCAGCTGGCAGCCGCACAAATCTCCCCAATAGAGATCCCACTGGACCACGCCCAGGAGGAGGCCAATCCTCTATCCAAGGCATAAGCCAAGGTTATGGCATCAACTATCCAGCGAGAAAGTCAAGTCATGTCACTATTATTTGTATAGCGCTTTTAACAATGCAAATTGTGTCAAAGCAGCTTTACATCAGCTTGATATAAAGCTGGGTGACTTTACATCAGCTTTACGGTATTTAGACAGGGAAATAGTGTGTTGAAATAGTGTCATTCTCTTCTGGCCAGACAAAATCAGCAGTTTAAATCTAGGCTGCAGCAGAGTCAGATTGTGCAAAGGACTCATCTGGTTCGTGTGGACTTGTCCCGATGGCTGTCTAGGAGACAAGGTCTTCACTGGGGAACAGTCTCTGGGGCTCATCTAGTTCTCCTGGACGTTCAGGGCTGTAGAGGTTATCTCTAGCTGCTGATCCACCATCTGATCTGGATACGGACTGGATCCGTGTGGCTGCAGTGACCATCTGATCTAGATACAGTCTGGATCTGGGTGGCTACGGTGACCTCGGAATAAGAAAGAAACAGACTAATATTAGCGTAAATGTCATTCTTCTAACAATGTAACAAATACATTGTGTTTTTTGGAAGTGTTCCCGGTTCCGGTTGACCTAATTATTGCAGCCTAACAATCCTCTAACGGATTTGAATTATAGAAATGCGATAGTGTATTATGTGTAAGCCAGGTTAAAGAGACGGTTCTTTAATCTAGATTTAAAGTGTCAGAGTGTGTCTGCTTCCTGAACAGTTTTAGGTAGATTGTTCCAGAGTTTGGGCGCTAAATAGGAAAACGATCTCCCGCCCGCAGTTGATTTTGATGTTCTTGGTATTATCAAATGGCCAGAGTTTTGAGATCGCAGCGGCAGCTATAGTGTGATAAGAGCTCACTCAAATACTGAGGTGCCAAACCATTCAGGGCCTTATAGGTAATTAGCAAGATCTTAAAATGTATACAATGTTTAATAGGGAGTCAGCCAGCAAGACGGTGTAGACAGAACTGGGCTAATGTGGTCATACTTCCTGGATCTAGTAAGAACTCTAGCTGCTTCGCTTTGAACCAGCTGGAGTTTGTTTATTAAACATGCAGAGCAACCACCCAATAAAGCATTACAATAATCTAGCCTCGAGGTCATGAATGCATTAATTAATGTTTCTGCATTTCACATTGAGAGCACAGGTTGTAATTTAGATATATTTTTAAGATGGAAAAATGCAATTTTACAAATGATAGAAACATGTTTTTTTGAAGGAAAGATTGCCATCAAAAAGTACACCTAGGTTCCTAACTGATGACGAAGAATTTACAGAGCAGCCATCGAGTATTAGACAGTGATCTAGGTTATTACATGCAACAGTTTTTCGTCCAATAATTAACACCTATTTTTTTCAGAATTTAGCAGTAGGAAATTGCTAGTCATCCAGTTTTTGATATCAACTATACATTCCGTTAGTTTTGCAAATTGTTGTTTCATCGGGTCGCGAAGAAATATGGAGCCGAGTATCATCAGCATAACAGTGAAAGCTAACACCATGTTTCCTAAAGATATCTCCCAAGGGTAACATGTAAAGCATGAAAAGTACTAAGTACTAAACGCCTAGTACTGAGCCTTGAGGTACTCCATACTGCACTTGTGATTGGTATGATACCTCTTCATTTATTGCCACAAATTGATGGTGGTCATATACAGTAAGTACGATATGAACCATGCCAGTGCACTCCTATAATACCAACATAATTTTCTAGTCTGTTTAAAAGAATGTTGTGGTCGACAGTGTCAAACGTGGCGCTAAGATCCAGAAAAGTGAAAGTTCATAGTCTCTGTTACATCATCAAGTTGTTCTGAGCTACTGGATATAATGAGGAACTGAGATAAGTCAGGAACATATTTATAAAGCAGTCTTTTGTGGTCGAGGTGATTGTTCTACCATATTTGTAACAAGGAGTTGGCTTTACAGTTTTGGCTATATGGAATATACATGAAACAAGATAATGATCTGAGATATCAAGAGATATCTCTGCTGCAAAATTTCAATGCCACTTACATCAATTCCATGCGACGGTATTTGTTATGAATCTGGTTCCCACTCACTCAAACTGCACATCACCCATGGACTACATTTCCCATCATGCACTGCACTCACACATTCCCGTCCACCATTACACCAATCACACAGCTGTCACCATTCACTCATCACTCTGATTGCCTCACCACACCTGCACCTCATTCTCTCACTCACATAAAAGCAGCACACAAACACTCACCCAGTGCGAAGCAGACGAGACAGACGCCCACCAGGGCGGAGCAGACGAGACAGACGCCCACCAGGGCGGAGCAGAGAAAACTGGCCTAGAGGAGACGGAGACACAAGAGGCAGAGAGAGCACCTTTGGTTTCAGGAACCGAGGCAGGGAGTTTAAGCGGCCATGGTAGATCCGGGGCCTCGGGCAGCCATGATGGATCAGGGGACCTCATGGGCCATGGCGGGTCCAGGGTCTCCGTGAGCAATGGAGGGGAGCTCCCTCCATGAAAGTTCTTGGTGACCCTGGACCCGCCATGGCCCATGAGGTCCCCTGATCCATCATGGCTGCCCGAGGCCCCGGATCTACCATGGCCGCTTAAACTCCCTGCCTCGGTTCCTGAAACCAAAGGTGCTCTCTCTGCCTCTTGTGTCTCCGTCTCCTCTAGGTCCCAGTCTCGGCCAGTTATCTCTGCTCCGCCCTGGTGGGCGTCTGTCTCGTCTGCTCCGCCCTGGTGGGCGTCTGTCTCGTCTGCTTCGCACTGGGTGAGTGTTTGTGTGCTGCTTTTATGTGAGTGAGAGAATGAGGTGCAGGTGTGGTGAGGCAATCAGAGTGATGAGTGAATGGTGACAGCTGTGTGATTGGTGTAATGGTGGACGGGAATGTGTGAGTGCAGTGCATGATGGGTGATGTGCAGTTTGAGTGAGTGGGAACCAGATTCATAACAGTATTAAATGTAGAGTATGATTTCGACAATGAGTAGGTCCTGACATGTGTTGTTTAACACCAATAAAGTTTAGAATGTCTGTAAATGCTGATCCCAACTAATCTTTTTCATTATCAACACAAATATTAAAGTCACTAACAATTAGGACTTTATCTGCAGCCAGCACTAAGTCAGATAGAAAATCAGATCATTATTTAATAAAGTCTGTATGGTGCCATGGTGGCCTGTATAGAGTAGCCAGTACAAACATCACAGGGGATCTACCCTCACAGGGGGAGAGGGTAGACTTGTTTAAAGTAATGTAATCATCTGGTTTTAGCCAGGTTTCTGTCAAACAAAGCACATCTAGTTTATGGTCAGTGATTATATCATTTACAAAAAGTGCTTTTGTAGAAAGGGATCTAATATTTAATAAGCCAAGCTTTATTTTTTGTGTATCCGTATTCAATCTATTTTTTATTTGTTGAACATCAATTAAATTGTTTCTCTTACTTTGGTTTTGGACGTTTTCTGTATTTTGTGGGAATTTTGTTGTATTTTGTTTCTGTATTCTGTACGGAAGTGGACCTCTTTGTATCACAGGTGTCATCCCAATGCCCCCTTTGGTTCTCCCTGAGTTCCCCGGCATCTCTGGGCATAGACGTGTTCGCCCATCCTTGGCCGAACGTAAGACTGTACTGTAATTCCGGCAGTCCTGTGCAGGGTGAAGGAGAGCGGTGTCCGTCTCCTACTCGTAGCCCCGTTCTGGCCATCTCAGACGTGGTTCTCAGAGCTGATTCCTCTTCTGCATTACGTTGCGACCATTGCCGCTCGGAGAAAGTTGGATGAAATTTCCCTGGGAAGGCATCAGATGGTCTCTGCATTTATGCGTGGCGTTCGACGGCTGAGACCAGTACGTACTATTGGAGTTCCTTCCTGGGACTTATCAGTGGTTCTTGAGGGTCTAATGGCAGCCCTCTTTGAGCCCTTAGAGTCAGCTTCAGAGCGGATTCTGACTCTCAAGGTTACTCTTTTGTTGACACTAACGTCATTGAAGAGAGTTGGGGATTTGCAGACTCTCTCTGTCAGCGAGATGTGTATGGACTTCGCCCTGGGTCTGGTCAAGGTGACCCTGCGACCTAGGACTGGCTATGTCCCCAAGGTTTTATCCACATCGTTTCGCTCTCAAGTGGTCAAGCTTCACTCCTTTCATCCTCCTCCCTTTGCTTCAGGTGAGCATGAGAGGCTTCACATGTTCGGGCTTGTCCGAGCTTTGAAGATATATGTAGACTTCTCCAAACTTAGTAGAAAGTCTCCCCAGTTGCTGGTGTGCTTTGGTGCTGGCCGCCGTGGATTTCACCATCAAACCACAGAATTTATCACTGGGTGAGTGACACTATTTCGCTGGCGTATGAGGAGCGTGGCCTTACTTCACCTCTCAGCATTCGGGCGCACCCTACTAGGAGCGTGGCTTCCTCTCAAGCTCTTTTCAGAGGAGTCCTCCTAGAGGATATATGTGTAGCGGCAGGATGGTCCTCTCCGCACACTTTTATCAGGTTCTATAACTTAGATCTTGACATGGCTCCAGGTTCTCAGGTTCTGTCGGTTTGAACCGGCCGTGTATGCTGTCTGGTTCGTAATCGGGCCAGGTAGGGCAGCGTTCTTAGCTTGGTGTGATTGGTATATCGTTCCCAAAGCGTGTAAGATTTACGCAGCGTCAAGTGAACCTATGAAAGAGAACATCTCCGGTTACTTGCTCTTGTTCTCTAAATGGGGAACGAGATGCTGCGTTTGCCGCCAAGCTCCTCATGCTGCCGACAGGGACCTTTTTGGCAGAGAAATCTGAGGAGCAGATGGCGCGTTTGCCAGTATAAGATGCGATGTGAGAACGTTGAGGGCGGCTTCTACGCCATCAGCTAATGAATTGGTGTGATTCTATAAGGGTTTCAGACAATCGGCACGCCCAGGGGCATTCGCAAAGCGTGTAAATTTTACGCAGCGTCTCGTTCCCTATTCAGAGAACAAGGGTTACGCGAGTAACCCGAGACGTTTTTTACACTACCAATTAAAAATTTTCACCAAACGGTGTTACAGACTTTCATTAAGACCCTAAAGAATAATATCAACTTGTGGAAAAATGGGCTCATTATATGACTTTAAGACTACGTGCCATATTTCTATAGAGAAGAGCGGCACCACCCCAGGAGGGATGAAGACTATCTCCTTTCAGCTTCCAATTTTATATGAAACCTATGTTATTCTGTGGGCACCACTTAGACATCCAACCATTGAGTGATGACAGTCTGCTATGAATCTTATCACCCCAGTAAGCAGGGAGCGGACAAGAGCATATTACAGTGTCTGATATTGTACTTGCAAGTTCACACACCTGGCAAAGTCAAAAACATCATTAGCACCAACCTGGATAACAATCTTACTAAATTTATGTTTAGCATTAGCCAGCACTTTTAAATTGGCCAAGCTTTCAGGCGCTCTGGTTCCCGGTAAACATTGGACTATGTTGGCTGGTGTCTCTATTTTCACGTTCCGTTCAATAGAATTGCCAATAACTAGAGCACTTTCATCAGGTGTCTCAGTGTGTGCATCACTGAGTGGGGAGAACCTGTTTGATGTTTTGACCCGCGACTATGCCGCCTCACAGTCACCCAGTTGCCCTGCTGCAGCAGAGGCACTGAAACCAGAATCGAACAATTTACAGGAGTCCCTAAGATAGTTGCATCCAAAGCAGTCTCTACAGCCCTCACATTCTTATAGTCCTCAACTAAAGTTTGGATGCGTGCCTCTAATTCTGAAATCTTCTCTGTCAGCCAAACTATTTCCCTGCATTTATCACGTGAATCCCTCGCTGCTGACAGAGAAAGATAAACTGTACATGTGGCAAGCGGTGCAGGTGACGATGCAAGGAGAAGCTATTACTTACCGTGAGTAATAACAATAATAATTCATTTTTTTGTAATGTGCCTTTCTTAAATTCAAAGCACTAATTACTATTGTAAAGTGGAGCTACATGGAGCTACAAAGAGCAGCATGGCAGGCAGGAAAAGGAAGCGATATCCTAAACAGGAAGCTCTCCAAAAAGAAGTCTCTGGTTTGTAACGGGCAGCCCTTTATAGTGACCTCTAAAGCAAACAAAAAAGCTGCTCTTACTGCCTGAAGCGTTCAAAATACACTCTCAAAGCCCTTACAGGGTCACATTTGGGACCCTGCTCGCCATGCGAGTGGTAACCTGGGCTCTGAATGGAGTCGAGAGCACCTTAGGGACATAAGGATGTCTTGGCTTGAGAATGACTTCACAGTCATTGGGTCCAAACTCAAGACAGGAAGCACTGACCGATAGTGCTTATAAGTCACCCACTCGCTTGACAGACGCTGACGCCAACAGTAGGCTGGTTATAAGCGTCAAAGGCCGCAGCTCGGCCAAATGGAGCAGTTCAAATGGAAGGCCTCGCAGGGCTCTCAGGACTACAGAAAAGTTCCAGACTGGCACAGTCTGAGGACGAGGAGGATTCAGTCTCCAGTTGCCCTTCAAGAACTTAACGATCAGATCGTGTCTGCCGATCGATTGGCCAACTTCAAGGGAATTTCTCACTGTGATAGCTGCCACATAAACTTTGAGTATGGAAGGGGTGCGCACATTGTCCAACAACTCTTGAGAAGGTTAGCACATGGGACACATCACAAGAGACCGGCCCCAGGCTTCGTGCGGAACAGTCACAGAAGAATTAACATTTAAGGGCGTAAAGGCATCTAGTAAATGGTGCTCTAGCCTCCAAAATGTTGTTGCTAACTCTTATTGGGAGCTGCATAGGCTCCTGTCAAGGCTTCAAACATGAAAGCTCCACAACTCCCATCGGAGATGCCAGATCAATCCATTCACCTGCAAGAGAAGAGGTTTCTTCAGTGGTATCGGCCACGGGGCTGCTACTGAGAACTGCTCTAACTTGGGGAACCAGGCTTTGTTCCTTCAGAGTGGGGCCACCAAGAGGACTGAGCATTTGGTCTCCCTGACCCGCTCGATGACCTGAGGAAGCTAGCACTGGGCCAATAATGGGCCAGAGCATCTCGCTGCATTGAGAAATAAGTTGGGCAGTGAGAGTTGTCTTCTGAGGTGAAGAGGTCTATCTCTGCCCTCCCAAAGGCAGATCAGATTCTCTGAAGCATTTGAGGATTAAAGTCTATTTTACCGGAGCTACATTGCCTCTGGACAATATGTCCGCACCGAGGTTCAAACTGCCTGGCACATGAACCGCTCTTAGCAAGAGGAGTTTGTTCTGTGCCCACAATAAGAGGCCTCGAGTCATCCTGTAAAAATGACAAGGCCTGAGACCGCCTTGTTGGTCGATGTAGGCTACCACCGTCGTGTTGTCTGACCAGACCAGGACATGGTGCCCCCTTATGGCTGTCAGGGCCAGGAAAACAGCCAAAAGCTCTGAGCAACTGATATGCGAGCATCGCTACAGGGCTGACCAGGAGCAGGATGCCAGATTGCCCTCCAACAGAGTGCCCCAACCTGAGTTGGAGGCGTCTGTGGTGACTACCTTCCTCCTGGAGGTCAGTCTGTACACCTGGTTGAAGCAGGCGAGGAGTTGTCCAGGGGACCACAGACTTGACACAGCGGTGGTTTACCCCGATGTAAAACTGGCCCAGGCACCACATGAACTGAGGCGGACTCAGACTTTGAGCCAATATTGGAGGGGCCGCATATGAAGCAAGCCCAGAAGAATCACATAGGAGGCCGCCACTATGAGGCCTAGCAACCTCTGAAAAATCTTGAGAGGACTGGAAGTCCCCGATTTGGGTGAAGCCACCAGTCGCTGAATAGTCAGGGACTGCTCCGACATCATCCATCTGGGCAGAGTGTATAATTGTGCCCAGAGAGACAGTCCACTGTCTGGGTAACAGTTGACTCTACTGAAAGTTGATCTGCAAGTCACTGCAAGTGGCTGAGTGACAGCACTCTGTGAGCAACTGATTTCCGCTCTGATCTGGCCAGTACCAGCCAGTCGTTAAGGTCATATGAAGTCATATATAATTCGGATTTCCATCTGCCTCAGAGGGAAAAGAGCCACATCTATGCACTTTGTAAAAGTGCGAGAGGCCAGAGACGGTAGGACCACATACATATAGGCCTCTCCCTCAAATGTGTCTGCAAGATGTGACCCGCTGGAAACAATTCTCCATCTCTTAGAGGTGCTCAAAGGGAAGGATGAATCGCTCCGCAAACTTGTCCACAGCAGTGCTAAAGGGGGCCTTTCAGCAAGACCGTGGAATCGAGGAAGGCCATCTTTTTAGCATCCCTGATTTCAGTTAGGTTAAGCCATAGGTGGCGCTCCAGCACCACCAGGCTAGCCATTGTCTTGCTGATCGCCCACGCCGTAGCTTTCGTAGCACGCAGAGACAGGTTGCTTGCTGTACGCAGCTCCTTGAAAGCCTCTTGGTGTTGACCGGACTCGTCCATGTTGCAGAGAAGTTTGGCCTGGAACACTTGTAATACCACCATCGCATGCAGAGCGGATCCAGTCTCCTCCAGAGGGGGAGCTTGCTGTAGCCCGTCTCTTCAGTACTGTCAACGGTGGTGAGAACCACTGTAGTGGAGGGATTATCTCGGACAAAATAGGGGGCTCTTAGGGGAATAAGGGCCACTTCTTGATAATTTCCTTTTGAACCGCAGGCAAGAAGATTGCTAACGGCATCCTGAAAGGAACCACTCGTCCAATAGGCATCCTTCATCTGGAGCCAATCACTCCAAGCCAAGATCCTCCACCGCCTTAGAGTGAACGTGGTCAGCTTGCTGTCTGTTTCGGCCGTGCTGGATGAGAGGGAGGAAGTGCTTTGGGCTATTCCCTGGAACATCACCATTCCTCAGCATCAGCCGCTGTCAAAAATATGATATCATCAACAGCAATCTCATCATCAGTCTCTTTCTCGGAGGTACCAAAGGAAATCAAGCAGCAGAAGAGGGGCATTGATCTTCCTGGGTGAAGCACAGGCGAAACGAGGCGAAACAGGGAGGGAGAGGCACACGGGCACTGAGCCTACGTGAGACCACTCGATCCCGCTGTTCTGTTTTTTCTCCCTCTTAGGAAAGAAGCTAAATGGGAGAGTAGAATGGGAAGGACCATCTTTTTTAAAGAAGATTTTTTTGCGGATTGCGAAAGGAGACAGGCAGCACTCATGTTCTTGCATTGAGAACACAAGCCTTCAATGAGCCCAGGGAGGCAATGCACTCACTGTGCCAATCAGCCACACAAGCGGTGCGACATTTGCAACAATGCATCCTGGAAATTTGCTCAGAAAAATTTGTTATTTAATAAAGTGCCGGATGGCCACAGGGGAAAGCTGGTCTTCCTCTGCCAGGGGCTCTTCGACGGTGGCGGCGAGCAGAGCTGAGCCTCTTTTCTGTATTTATCTTTTTCCTGAGTCATTATGAGTCATTATCCTCATCGCTGAAGGACAATATTCTGATGAAATTGCGCTGCAAGCCAACTTATATAGAAGTCGAGCAACATGATCTCGTTCAGTGTGAGTGACAATGAACTGGATGACCGCCTTTCTCTGGCGGCTTCAGATGCGGAAGTGTTATCGGGCTCTGTGACTGACCCTGCCCTCTTGCCGTCATCTGCTTCACGCAACGCCAGACTCAGATCGGATGAAGAGCTCATGAAATTGTAGCGTGCCCCCTACTTGTCTCGTATCTGTCCTTCTGCTTCAGTTGCTCTCACATCCGTTGACGGGGCTAAAGAAAAAGGATACGAGCACCTGCCTCCTCTGGATGAGTCTGTGGCCGCACATCTCTGCCCGCCCACAGCTATCGGATGGAAGGCAAGGGCGAGCCATCCGTCCAAGCCATGCAGAGCCACATCTGCACTCGCTGGACGCGCCTACTCGGTGGCTGGACAAGCGGCTTCATCGCTTCACTCGATGGCTGAGCTCCAGGTCTTCCAGGCCAAGATGCTTGCCAATGAGGAAGCCAGTCTGGATTCAGCCTCTCTCAGGGACCTGATGAGCGCGACAGACCTGGCTCTACGCGCCACCAAAGCCACCGCCCAAGCCATCGGGTGTTCGATGTCCAGCCGCGCAGAGGTGATGAATCTGCTGGAAAAAGGAGCTATAGAAAACATTCCTCCAGCCCAGAGCAAGTCAGGCTTTTACAGCCCCTACTTTCTCGTCCCCAAAAAAAGATGGCGGCTTGCGACCTATTCTAGATTTCAGACTCCTGAATTATGCCCTGATGAAAAGGTCGTTCAGGATGATCACTTTGCCCCCCATCACAGACGATTCTTTAGATTCGCATTCGAAGGGGTGGCATATCAATACAAGGTCCTGCCGTTTGGGCTATTCCTGACTCCCCGCACTTTACATGATGCATGAATGCGGCTCTCTCCCATCTGCGACAGATGGGAATCCGCATACTCAACTACCTCGACGACTGGCTCGTTCTGGCCCAGTCGCAGGCGGTTTTAACATCGCACAAGGCCCTCCTCCTCAGCCACTTAGATTTCCTGGGGCTCAGGGTCAACTTTGCCAAGAGCATACGGTCACCCAGCCAATGACTTTCGTTCCTGGGCAGAGTTATCAACTCAAATGACAACAAGTGTCTCAGCGGAGCGAGCCACGACAATTCAGCACCACGCGGCCTCGTTCAAGGAAGGTACAGCCCGTCCACTCAAAGCTTTTCAGAGAATGCTGGGCCTTATGGCAGCAGCTTCGCCAGTACTTCAGTTGGGTCTGCTTCACATGCGACCCATCCAGTTCTGGCTGAAACAGAGGGTTCCATCCGTGGCTTGGCATTACGGACGCCACTGCATAATGGTGACTCGGGCCTGTGTATCAGCCCTGGCCCGTTGGAGGTACCCCTTCTGGCTAAAGCGAGGCATGATCCTAGACACGGCGCACAGAAGGAAGGTTGTCATGACAGACGCTTCCTACAAGGGTTGGAGAGCACTGTGCGAGGGCAAACCGACCTTCAGCCTGTGGTCCAAAGAGGAGTCGGGCATGCACATCAACTGCCTAGAAATGCTAGCAGTGTGTCAGGCCTGTCAATTCTTCCTGCCGGACATTCGGGGACACCATGTGCTAACTCGCTCAGACAGAAGGTCCGTGGTGTCATACATAAATCACCAGGGCGGCCTTGTCTCGAAGTGACTCTGTACGCTGGTGAATGACCTTCTTGTGTGGGCTCAGAACAATCTGCGCTCACTGAAGGCGACACATGTGCCGGGCAAAATGAACCAAGGAGCAGACATGTTGTTAAGGAACAATGTCTCTTTAGAGAAATGAACGCTCCACCCACTCGCGGTTCAAAGAATATGGAAGTCTTTGGCAGAGCTCGAGTAGACCTCTTCGCCTCCGAAGACAACTCTCACTGCCCAATCTTTTTTACAAGGAGCACAGATGTCCTGACCCACGAATGGCCCAGTCTTCCGCTCTATGCTTTCCCCCCAGTCGCTCTGCTACCGCAGGTACTCAGGCGAGTCAGGGAACAATGGCACAAGCTGATTCGAATAGCCCCCCTCTTTCCCCCCGACGGGCAGCCAGGAGTCCCTGCTCTGCCATGTCAGGGCCCTGAGAGTATACATTGAGCGTTCTGCCTCATAAAGAAAGTCAGAACAGCTTTTTGTTGGCTTTGGTAACCGTGCTAAAGGTGGCCCTGTTACGAAGCAGAGGTTTCTAGGTGGTTATCACATTAGCATACTCCTCCTCTGGGTTGTAGTGCCCCATCGGAATCAGAGCCCATTCCACCAAAAGAATCGCCTCTTCTTGGGCATGGTCCAGCGGGGTGTCCATTTCGGACATTTGTGAGGTGGCTGGCTGATCCTCGCCATCCATATTTGCAAGGTTTTACAACCCGGATGTCCCCGCCTTGCAGGCCAGAGTCCTTTCTACTTAAGTAGCAATCTTTCAGGTTCACTTGGCCAACATTGTTCAAGCCCCTCTTTGCTTGGTCTGTCCATAACCATATGCACGCCAGGTGTCACTTCGGGACGACACCCAGGCCACAGATGACCCTCAAGGCTCACCATTTGTGCTTGATGTATTCTATTGACTCCCCTGGGCCTAATCCCACGTGAGTCTTGGTTTCGAGTCGTTCCGCGTCATAGCACGGCGTGATTGGGCTGGTTCCCATACAGAGTGAAATATCGAAAGGGAACATACTCTGTTACTATTGTAACCTCGGTTACCTGAGATATGGTAACAAGTACTGCATTCCTGGGCGCGCTATGAGCTGCACGCTCGGTTGCTTCCTTTGAAGAAATCTGAGATGCGGTAGCAGGCCCCATACACAACTTGAGAGAACGTTTGAAAGGGAACAGTGCTATTGTTTTTTTAGTGACTTACCCCCAAATTTTAACCATGAACTGAATTTAATTTTAAATCTTGATTATTAAAAATGTAGATGACCTAAACTGGACAAGACTTTCTTGAGTGATAAACAATTATCAGGCCTCTATTGCTATATATTTGTTTTTTGGAGTTTTTTTATTTAATAAAAAATTTGGTCTATAATGACTTGCTGCTTTATTTTTATGTGCCACATTCTGCTTGTTGTTCTACAGTCATGGCCAAAAATATCGGCACCCTTGGTAAATATGATCAAAGAAGGCTGTAAAAATGTATCTGCATTGTTAATCCTTTTTATCTTTTATTTTAAAAATGACAAAAATCGAACCTTTCATTGGATAATAAGAATTTAAATGGGGGAAAATATCATTATGAAATAAATGTTTTTCTCTAATACACATTGGCCACAATTAACGGCACCTTTTTATTCAATACTTTTTGAAACATCCATTTGCCCGTTTAACAGCACTCAATTTTCTCCTATTATGCCGATGAGGTTAGAGAACACCTGACGAGATCAGAGACCATTCCTTTATCCAGAATCACTCTAGACCCTTTAGATTCCCAGCTCCATGTTGGTGCTCCTTCTCTTCAGTTCACCCCACTCATTTTCTATAGGGTTCAGGTTAGAGGACTGGAATGGCCATAGCAGAAGATTGGCTTTGTGTCCAGTGACCCATTTTTGTGTTGTTTTTTAGGTTTATGTTTGCACGGTTGGAAGATCCAAACATGGCTCATTATAAGATTTCTAACAGAGTGAGTCACTTCTTGTTTTTTTATCTGTTGGTATTTGATAGAGACCATGATCCAGGACCTCCAGTAGAAATATAGGCTCACAACATCAAAAATACAGCAGTATATTTTATTGTACACATGGGGTGTACACCATTGTGTACACCATTTTATTGTACACCCGTGTTCACCAAAAACCCATCATGAGTGTTTGCTGCTAAAAAGCTATTTTTTTTGTTTCATCTGACCATAGAAGCCAGTTCCATTTGAAGTTCCATTCATGTCTGATAACTGAATATGTTGGAGTTTGTTTTTGGATGAGCTCGGATAATTTTTCTTGAAACCCTTCCAAACAACATGTGGTGATATAAGTGCTGTTTGACCATTTTTTAAAGGTTTTCTGACCCAGAGACTCAACTATTCTGCAATTCTCCAGATGTGGTCCTTGGAGAGTCTTTAGCCACTCTATGGCGCTTTTCCACTGCATAGTACGGCACGGTACGGTTCGGTTCAGTACGGTTCACTTTTGGGGGGTTTTCCACTGGGTAATGTACCTGGTACCTGGTACTTTTTTAGTACCACCTCGGCCAAGGTTCCAAGCGATCCGTACCATTACCAAAACGTGACGTGTAAACTCTACTGATCACTGATTGGCCGGAGAAAATCGCCTTTACTGCGTCACTGAACTTGCGACACGAGAGCCAACATAGACCCGCTAGATTTAAATCAGCACAACCAGAGAAGGATCGGACGCAATTTTTGTTTGAACAAACGCACCTTTTTGTATCAACCAAAAAATGTCTGTTTCGTGGTCTGTTGAGGAAGTACAGACGTTCCTCTCGTTGATAGCCGAAGCACGGATCCAGCGAGAGCTGAATGAAAAAGCCTTATGTATATACTTTTTGCACTTTGTATATTTTTAGAGTATGTTTTCTGTTTATATTTTTACCTTTGTATCTGTGTTTTGCTTCATTTAAAAACAATCTGATCGAATAAGTGTACCTCCAGACTATATAAAAAATTTATTATTGTGAACCATCATGAACCTCTTGAAAAAGACAAATTATTAATGCCATGATGATACAAACCAACACATAAACAAAAAAACAAGGGATACATTAAACATTTTGAAATATTCTAAAGTTTATTGATAATTCACTTTACAGAACATTCTGCAAGAATAGTTCACTATTCTTGTAGTTTATTTATACTAAATTGCAGTGGAAACGCAAACCGACCCGAACTGAGCCGTGCTTTAACGAGCCGTGCCGAACCGAGTCGTACCACACAGTGGAAAAGGTGCCAAAACTCTCCTTCTCACCATGCATTAGGACGATATAGACACATGTCTTCTTCCAGGCAGTTTTGTAACATTTTCTGATAATTGTAAATTCTTAATTATTGCCTGATGGTGGAAAAGGAGTTGGCATTGCTCTAGCTCTTTTCTTAAAGCCACTTCACTAATTTTTGAAGCTTAGTTATCTTTTGGATTTTATCATTGTGATGGATGATTAAGGGAATTTGGGCTTTGTTTTCCCACCTATTTATATGTCTGTGAAACAGAAAGCCATGGATGGGTAATTTCATATTCATAATCACCCTGGAGTGCTCAAAAATGTGATAATGAATGGGAATATACTTCAGAGATATTTTACTCATAAGAATTTCTAGGGGTGCCAATAATTGTTAACGTGTATTTGAGAAAAACATTTATTTCATAATGATATTTCCCCCATTTTAGATTCTTATTATCCAATGAAATGTTAGATTTTTGTGAACTTTTTCAATAAAATATCAAAAGGATTAACAATGCAAAAAAGGATGTTAAAATACAGGAAATTATTTGAGGAATAACACACATAAACAGATAATGCATTATTTGCAAGTTTTGAACGGCACACATGATTGTGTGTAACAGTGCATGTACAAAAGCTAGTGAAGACCATTACATGCCATCTCCAGAATTTTTTTTAAGAGTAAGACACATGAAAGATGTTTGGATTGTTAACATTCCGAATAGTTTTCACAATAAAGCAGATGATAACAGCCAAGCCTATGCATCCACACAGAGATCCGATCACAATAGCTGCGATTTCACCTTAGACAGAGACAAGATGTTAAACATAAGGATTAAGCATAACGATCTCTCCTTAGATAACTGACTGAAAAAATAACAATAAAGACAACAGTTTAATAATTAGTGTTGTCAATCAATTACAAATATTTACTAATTAATAGCAAATTTTTTCTTAAATTAATCATGCTTAATCTCACCAAACATAAAAAAAAAAGATATACTTTTATAATGCAATGATTTCACATTTAATCGTCAAATTAATGTAGAAACAATAAAAACAGTATAATAATTATTTAATGCCTACTTTTTGTATGACTGCTAGTATCACTGATACCTATACTACTGATGTTCTTTTTTTCCTAATATTTAACCATTGACCATAGCCATTCAACATTAAAGCATAATTAAAAGCTATAAATTTTAACATTTGTGACCCTCTCTGTGAAAACCCAGCTGCTTTTTTTTTTAGATCTACTATTTTCTTCATAAAATCATCCAACTTATTGTAAAGAACGTTCTGTGAAAATATTTCTTGGTATCTTTAATATTGACTGAGTAAGGCCATGTCAAAGATTGAAATCATAGTAAAATTAATGCTTGTATGTGTTTATCAATGCTTCTCATCCATTCACAATACAGTTTTAACTACTGGCACAACTAAATAAAACAGGCTGGGTGCTGATTAAGATTTCTGGAATAAATATTTATGTGAAACGCGTTAGGTTACACAAAGGAAAGCCCGATCTAGGACCTGCCCTGTACAGCAGCAGAGGACTATTGATTGGCCATTCGGCAGAAAGGAGCGTCACGACCACGACCGCCCACAAGGGGAAAATTAATTTTGAAGTCGTTAATCCTTTCCCTTTCGAGCTTTCACAAGAGAACATCACAGAGAATTCTCTGTTATGGGAACTCCTTTCCTTCAACCTTTCCTGAAGTCCTATTGGCTCACGCCAGTCTAGATGACTGGCCAATTGTCGCAAAGCATGCAAATATGACGAGCTCGAGAGGCAGTATAAATGCGATGCCCGCAACAATTACGTCAGAATCTTCTACTTCACCTGTTGAATTCAATATGGCTACAGTTTGCACGATCTGCGCAGGACCAATAGAACCGCCGGATCAACACTATCATTGCGTCGCCTGCCTGGGCCTGACCCACGCCGAGGCGGCGCTGGACGAGTCCGAATGCGGACATTGCACGGACCTACCGGCCCGCATGCTCCGGGCCCGCCGCGATATGGTTCGTGGCCTATTCGGGGTAAGGCCCACTTCCGCCAGCATGCCGCTGGTGGGCCCCCCCTCTCCTGGTGACGGGAGCGACCATTTCTGTAGTACAGCCAAACAGCATAGATCATTGATAAAAACACATATAAAAGAATGCTCATGCTCAAGAATCTACACCAATAAGATCTGCTCTATTATAATGAAATTGGGGTTGGGAGGAGCGACACGTGTTGCCACTCCTTAATGTGTCACCCCCGCCCCATCGTCCAGTGTGCACTTTGAGGCTACTCGCTGGTCTCGTTTTGCTCTCGCTGTATTTTGATGGCACATGTGGTTGTAAGGTGGCTGCAGCATCGATCAAAGTCGGACAAATGTTCCAACCAGAATGCATTGCTTTTGTCAGGCGGCAGCCGATCTTTTCGGCACTGCATGAAGTTGAACAAGCCTATTTTTAACGCTGTTATGTCCCATTCACACGGGGTGTCGGCATCAACACCTCTTGTTTACTTTGAATGGAGTGACGTCAAGCATTGCCGAACTGAATTGTGGGCCCATCGTTTCACTGGCGTTGCTCGCGGCAGAAGTTGATAACTTCTCAACTTTTCAAATGCCAACGCAGGCATCAGCCAGATCAGATCAGATCGCCTTATGCAAATACCCTAGCGCAGACGCTAGCCAATCCCATTCATGTAACACCAGAAAAGTATGTGATTGGCTGTTGTCACTATGACGATCGTGTCAGCACCAAGCTTCAGACACACCCTCATGCGTTGACGCCGACGCCCCGTGGGAATGGGGAAAAACTGAAAAAAAAAACTGCCTGCATTAACATGGTAATTTTGTCAGCACTAATAATAATATTGAATGTTTACACAATAAAGTGGTTAATATAATAATGAGTATAAAATAAAATGTTTCTCACCTGCAGTATAAATTTTAACTGAGACTGGAGAGAGGAACAGGGTGAGATAAAGAGAAGTTAGAGACAGCATAAGCACTATGAATATATAAATTAATATAGAATTGTCAATTTGACAAATTACAATTCTACATTCATTTACTCATACTTAAGTTATTCCAAAATTGTATATTGTAATTATTTTGGTGGAACACAACAGGCCAATTTTCAAAGAATCTTTACGCAGCTCTTCTCTGTGTAAAACAGTTCATAGCATGTCATTTAGGTCAACTAATCCGTTAAACCTGAGCTTCCAAATCATCCCTGGAAGAGAGAAAAAGGGTGTGTGCTGATCACTGTTATTTATATTGAAAACATTTGAAATAATCCTAAATTACTTCATCAAGCACTGTTACATCATCTGAGTCTTATAGCTGCTTTGTGCTACTCTCCCCAAACGGGCACACACTCGCACCGGCTCACATGATTACAATAAACTCTGTGTTCACAAGAGATTTTGAAACACTAATCAGCCATCATATAAACAAAGAGCACAGCTACATAATCCCCCACCCCCAGCTCTGTTATTTCCCCCCTTCCTCTTTCATTCTTTTTAGCTCTCTCCTACCCGGAATGAAAGAGGACTGAACAGTTCTGTGATTGAGTGGCTGGGTGGTGCGGTAGTTATCATGGAGAGCCATGGGTTCTGTCTCTTCTTCTTTACTGGAGTACAACACTGTTTGTAATTTCCTCAGCTTAGTAGAGTAGAGTAGAGTAGAGTAGAGAAGAGTGTGCCAGCCATGTAATGACACACAGTTCAGTCATGAAACTATATTTCACAAGCTAAAGGGTTTGTTATATGTAAAATATGTCAGTGAGATTGCATGCTCCCTAGCTATACTGTACATCTAAGCCAATACTGTAAATATACCAAGAGAGTTTACTCATATTTACTTGAATGGGGGGGATTCTTGCATTCTATATATTATAGAATCAAAACTGGCAATGCATTGTGTTACTACAGTTGCCATGATGACTAGGTTCAAGGTTCAAGGTTCTTTATTATTTGTCACATACATAATCATACAGGGTATAATAGGTAGTGAAATGTTAATCAGGACAGGTCCGCTCAATGGAAAGTGCAAAAAATAAATAAAACATAATAACATAAAAGCAATAAAAACTATGAAACAAAACACGAGAGAGTATATATATTAGGGGTGGGCATAGATTAATTTTTTTAATCTAGATTAATCTAGATTAATTTTGGAATTAATCTAGATTAATCTAGATTAAAATGTCTCATTTGAATTCTGCCGAAGGCATTCAGAATATGTGTGCTACCCAAATAATGACTCAAAGTAAGTCTTTGAGAACGGGTTTCTCAAGCCAGGTGGTGCATTAGACCAGGGGCTCATCTCCTGTTTCCAAAATGCATCACAAACTGCTTGAGAAAGCTGTTCTACTATGATAATTGGTGATGAAAATAAACTATGTTCAATAAGATGTACTTGTGTTTACTAACTGTTTATTCAGTTAAACATGAATTTTGAACTGTAGGCCTACATAAGAGGTCGTGATGAACTGTTTACAGTTTCCATTGGGAAGCTTCTTAAAAATAAATTTTCCCTGAAGCAAACCCGGCGGCTTCATAGCTGCATCCATGTTAGCACGTCACGTCTGATGTGGTAATTTCACAGTGACGTTAGGCATACACACAGGTTCGAAGCAGAGGGTGACACGGGAGTGAATTCTCAAGTTCACATGAGACCTAAAGCGCATCCTGTTTGCTTAAAAGCGCAACGTTTCATTGTTATTCTGAGTGCACACAAATAAACGTAGAGTCTTTACAGATTCGAAAGATGTATTAGGCTACTTTTATCTGTATGACCAAAAATGACGGAGATTTTAAGAGCAAGTGAGCGCACCGGAGCCTGTCCTGCAGCAAACGCGCTTCCACACAAACACTTCAATAGCGCACATTTCTCTAGATTAACATCATATTGAGCGGCCATGTAAAGTTGCTACTACATACATCTTTCAGATGAAAAGCCATATTTGAGGTTGATGAATGATAGGTGAGCGTTTGGATGTCCTGCCCGATTGTATTACCACATAGACCAGCCGTTAACAATCTGTCCATCACGGACTGCGAGCCTCTAGTTCGAAGACTCGTTCTCGCCCCCTACAGTGCAATTCGGCTAGGTATACATCCGCGCTAAAATATCAGGGTGAAAGTCATCATAGCTTGCGTAGTATAGACCCAGCTCCCATCCCAACTTTGAGAATAGATTAACGGCGATATTTTTTTTATCGCCGATAAGAGTCTCGCGTTAACGCAGCACGTTAACGCCGATAACGGCCCACCACTAATATATATATATACAAATATGGTGAGAATGAAATAAGAGACAAATAAGAAATAAAATAAGGGGTAAGATGTGCAATGAGATAAAGTGTGCAGTGCAGGAGAATGTGCAAATAGGTTGTACCGGGGATGTACACAAAGCAGCAGTGTGGATGATGGGGAATAATGGATGTGATTACAGTTTATTAAATTGAGTCCTGTGGATGTTATGATCCTGAGTTTAGGAGCCTGATGGCCTGAGGGAAGAAACTCCTCTTCAGTCTTTCCGTTTTAGCCAACATGCTCCTGTAGCGCCTGCCAGATGGCAGTAAAATGAAAAGATGGTTACCGGGGTGGTTTGAGTCTTTGATGATTTTAGCAGCTCTGCTTCTGCAGCGTTTGAGGTAGATGCCCTGCAGAGAGGGGAGTGTAGATCCTGAGATGCGCTCGGCTAAGCGCACGACTCTCTGCAGAGCTTTGCAGTCCTGGTTTGTGGCGTTATTATACCACACTGAGATGCACTGAGACAGTACACTTTCTATGGCCCCTGAATAGAAAGTTTTCAGGATAGCTGGTGAGACCCTGAATTTCCTCAGCTGTCGCAGATGGTACAGTCTTTGCCTGGCTTTCTTGATCTGTGTTTGGATGTGTGCAGTCCATGTCAGGTCCTCGGAGATGTTTACACCGAGGTACTTGAAGCTGCTCACCCTCTCCACAGGGGTCCCGCTGATCATAAGAGGAGTGTAGGGCTGCTGCTGTCTCTTCCTGAAGTCTACAATCAGCTCTTTGGTTTTGCTCACGTTCAGAGAGAGACAGTTGTCCTGGCACCATGATGTAAGTCTCTCCACCTCATCCAAGTATGCGGCCTCATCATTGTTGGAAACGAGGCCCAGAACCACAGTATCATCAGCAAATTTAACAATGGAAGTGGAGCTGTGTGAGGACACGCAGTCGTGGGTGTAGAGAGAGTATAGCAGGGGGCTCAGTACACAGCCCTGTGGGGCTCCTACGTTCAGGGTGATGGAGTTGGAGGTGAACTGGCCGACTTTCACCACTTGTGGTCTGGCGGTGAGGAAATCTTGGATCCAGTCACAGAGTGAAGTGTTTAGGCCGAGGTCTGATAGTTTGACAGCTAGCTTGGTGGGGACTATAGTGTTGAAAGCTGAGCTATAGTCGATGAATAGCAGCCTGACATAGTTGCCATTCTTGCTGTCGATGTGAGTGAGGGAGGAGTGCAGTACCTGAGAGATGGCATCATCAGTAGACCTATTTGGCCGATAGGCAAACTGAAGAGGGTCCAAGGTAGCAGGGATGGAGGAGCAAATGTGTTTCTTTAAGAGTCTCTCAAAAACCTTCATGACTGTCGATGTGAGGGCAACTGGACGATAGTCATTCAGGCAAGAGGGTTTACTGTTCTTAGGCACAGGGATTATGACAGATTTTTTAAAGGAGGTGGGAACAACAGAGGTAGCAAGGGACTCATTAAAGATGGAAGTAAACAAACCAGCAAGCTGATCAGCACAGGACCTCAGAACGCGGCCAGTAATCCCATCAGGTCCTGCTGCTTTCCTTACGTTCACTCTCTTTAGTTCCCTCCGAACGTCATCCTCTGAAAAAGTGATAGCAAAACCATCGCTGCTCTGTCTGCTGCTTTCTGACGCGCTGGTCGGCAGATTCGCGCCGCCATTAACGTTACACTCAAAGCGGCCGTAGAAAGAGTTTAGCTCCTCGGCCAGCAGCGGATCTGCTCTCACCTCCGCGGAAGAGTTATTTCCAGAGGAACAGATGGTCTTCAGTCCCTGCCACATGCGTCGAGAGTCATTGAGCTGGAAATGTGACTCAATTCTCTCCCTGTACCGGCGTTTAGCGGCTCTTATTGCACGCCGGAGAGCATAACACGCTGTTTTGTATTCGCTCATGTTCCCCGACAAAAGACCAGCATTGTATGCGGCAGTTCGATGGTTAACTGCGTCACGAATTGTTCTGTCCACCCACGGTTTCTGATTGGAGAATGTCCTTATTGTTACTGTTTCGGTGGCTTGCTCGGTTAGCGTGTTGATAAAGCTTACTGCTACATCCGTGAATTCACTGACGTCAGATGAACTCGCCCGGAACATGTCCCAGTCGACGTCATCAAGAGACGCCTGTAGCATAGCTTCAGAGTGGGCGGACCAGCGCGTCACTTCCCTCTCCACCGGGGGTCTCTGAACGATCCGTTGTTTATATTCCGGTGTGAGAAATATGGCCGCGTGGTCTGATTTGCCAAAAGCCGGCAGGGAACGAGCTTTGTAGGCATTCTTAAACTGGGTGTAGCAATGATCCAGTGTATTCAGTCCTCTAGTTGGGCAGGATATGTGTTGGTGAAAGTTTGGCATGACTTTTTTGAGGTTGGCCTTGTTAAAGTCCCCAGCTATGATGGAGGCAGCGTCAGGGTGCTTGTTGATATAGCCGCTGAGCTCGTCGTGAAGTATGGACAAAGCCACGCTAGTATCTGCTTGTGGTGGAATATATACGGCAGTGATGATGATCGATGAAAACTCCCGGGGGAGGTAGAATGGGCGGCAGATAATGGAGAGATGTTCCAGATGAGCCGAGCAGGAACGCGACAGAATGGAGATATTCCTGCGGTCACACCATTTCTTGTTGATCATGAAACACACTCCACCACCTTTGGTTTTTCCAGCCTCGGCTGTTCTGTCCATCCGTAAAACAGAAAAGTTATCAGACGGCGTTACAGCGTTGTCCGGGACCGAGGGCGTAAGCCATGTTTCGGTCAAACAGAGGATGTTACAGTCTCTGATGTCCCGTTGGAAACTAATCCTGGCTCTAAGATCGTCCATCTTATTCTCCAAGGATTGTACATTAGCGAGCAGAATACTCGGCAGAGGAGGACTGTGAGCCCGTTTCCTCAGTCTGTTGCGTGTTCCAGCGCGTCTCCCGCGGTGTTTCCTTCGCCGCCTGGGATTATTGAGGCGGCCTTTGTTAACCTCGGTGTTCCGAAGTATCTCCAATGGCCACGCTGGATCCGTGGATAAAGTGTCCTGAAGCAGGTTAGTGCAGTGGTGTCCAATGTCCAAAAGTGTTCTTCTGTCGTATATAAATAGTGCAGACGTTATGCGTGTAAAAAGAGAAAGTAAAAATACGTAAAAAAGTATATTAAAGCACAAATTGAGCGGAGCCATCCCTAACGTCGACTGTACAATGCAGTGCCGGAAGTAGAAGCTCTATACATATGCATTGGTTGGACGAAACTGAAATATACGTTATTTAAACATAAGAAACAACATTTATTGTAGAGCTCATGACAGATTTTATGTTATTTAAATGTGAGTTTGGAAAGCAGTTTATGAGATTTCAGAAATTCCTCATTCCCCACAAACTACTAAATATGAGAAGTTTGCTTCGCTTTGTGCTTTTACTAAGACTCTTTGTACCTGTGAGTGAGAGATTTTAACTCTTTCATTGAAGATAGTCCAGAGGACACTCTGGTGGCAGGGAGGAGTGGTGAGTGAGCCGTTGTAGCGGAAATATTGGCTGAGGTTGTCAGGCAGCAGCAACTCTATATCAAATGCAGGTATAGCCACCTTCTGGCCTAGAATAAATTAAACAAATAAAAAAAAAATGATTTACAAAGTAATCCCAAAAGGCTGATATGCCATGACATGCATGCTGTTGATTCTGTGTAATTTAATCAAAATAATAGCAGTGTGGAGTTTAACTAGAGAGGTAAATCATTTTGTGAAAAAACTGGTGTCAAACAAGTGGCCCTTATTTAAGGATGAAGGCAGCAAATGTTGTACTGTGCATTTTTCTCTGAAAATCTGAGTAAAATGGGTCGTTCCAGACATTGTTAAAAAGAATAGTGTACTTTGATTAAAAAGTTAATTAGAGAGGGGAAAACATATAAAGAATTGCAGAACATGATAGGCTTCTCAGTTAAAATTGTCAAATCCTTTGAAATGGCAACCAAAACCAGAAAGATGTGGAAGAAAACGTAAAACTACGTAAGACTCAGCCAGTGATCGGCTCTGGGGTGATCAAAGTAAGTATAACGTTACCTGTAAGTACTGTAAAAATTAGAAGATGCCTATGTGAAGCCAAGCTATTGGCAAGAAGCCCCCGCAAAGTCCCTGTCAGACCTGTGTCCCTATGTCTTGTGTTTCCCTCCTTCTTGTGCCCCTATTTAGTGTTTCCTTTTCCCTGATAAAATTCCATTTGTCTCAGCTGTGTTCTATTAATAATCCTTGATTACTCCTCACCTGTTTCTGTTCTCCCTGATAGCGTTATTCTGAGTATTTATAGTGTGTTCTGCCCCTTGGTTCCTGTTTGCTGTTGTTATGAATCTGGTTCCCACTCACTCAAACTGCACATCACCCATGGACTACATTTCCCATCATGCACTGCACTCACACATTCCCGTCCACCATTACACCAATCACACAGCTGTCACCATTCACTCATCACTCTGATTGCCTCACCACACCTGCACCTCATTCTCTCACTCACATAAAAGCAGCACACAAACACTCACCCAGTGCGAAGTCTTGTTTTCCCCTGGCTAACATTCTGAGCGTTATTCTTCCTGCCATCTCTGTGTTTGACCCTGGACTGCCTGACCTTGGAACTCTGAACCTGTGCCTGTGACCTCGACCCCTGCCTGGTATTGTTTACGTCTCTGCTCTGCCTCTGATATTCCTGTTTTTGCCTGCTGACCATTGCCCGTTTGTTTCTGCCTCTGCTCAATAAACATCTTGCTGCAAGTGAATCCACTCGCCTCAGACCAGTCATTACAGAAGACTTCGCCAAACGAGGATTCAGCAGCTGTTCCAATGAGGCTCGCAGAGTCCGCTCCAGAGCCCGCTCCGATCCGGGAGCTCGCAGAGTCCGCTCCAGAGCCCGCTCCGATCCGGGAGCTCGCAGAGTCCGCTCCAGAGCCCGCTCCGATCCGGGAGCTCGCAGAGTCCGCTCCAGAGCCCGCTCCGATCCGGGAGCTCGCAGAGTCCGTTCCAGAGCCCGCTCCGTCCCGGGAGCTCGCAGAGTCCGCTCCAGAGCCCGCTCCGTCCCGGGAGCTCGCAGAGTCCGCTCCAGAGCCCGCTCCGTCCCGGGAGCTCGCAGAGTCCGCTCCAGAGCCCGCTCCGTCCCGGGAGCTCGCAGAGTCCGCTCCAGAGCCCGCTCCGTCCCGGGAGCTCGCAGAGTCCGCTCCAGAGCCCGCTCCGTCCCGGGAGCTCGCAGAGTCCGCTCCAGAGCCCGCTCCGTCCCGGGAGCTCGCAGAGTCCGCTCCAGAGCCCGCTCCGTCCCGGGAGCTCGCAGAGTCCGCTCCAGAGCCCGCTCCGTCCCGGGAGCTCGCAGAGTCCGCTCCAGAGCCCGCTCCGTCCCGGGAGCTCGCAGAGTCCGCTCCAGAGCCCGCTCCGTCCCGGGAGCTCGCAGAGTCCGCTCCAGAGCCCGCTCCGTCCCGGGAGCTCGCAGAGTCCGCTCCAGAGCCCGCTCCGTCCCGGGAGCTCGCAGAGTCCGCTCCAGAGCCCGCTCCGTCCCGGGAGCTCGCAGAGTCCGCTCCAGAGCCCGCTCCGTCCCAGGAGCTCGCAGAGTCCGCTCCAGAGCCCGCTCCGTCCCAGGAGCTCGCAGAGTCCGCTCCAGAGCCCGCTCCATCCCAGGAGCTCGCAGAGTCCGCTCCAGAGCCCGCTCCGTCCCAGGAGCTCGCAGAGTCCGCTCCAGAGCCCGCTCCGATCCAGGAGCTTGCAGAGTCCAGCTCTCCTTCGTCTCCGCTGGTCCCGCCCAGCTCTCCTTCGTCTCCGCTGGTCCCGCCCAGCTCTCCTTCGTCTCCGCTGGTCCCGCCCAGCTCTCCTTCGTCTCCGCTGGTCCCGCCCAGCTCTCCTTCGTCTCCGCTGGTCCCGCCCAGCTCTCCGATGCCTCCGCTGGTCCCGCCCAGCTCTCCTTCGTCTACGCTGGTCCCGCCCAGCTCTCCTTCGTCTCCGCTGGTCCCGCCCAGCTCTCCGATGCCTCCGCTGATCCCGTTCAGCTCACCGATGCCTCCGCTGATCCCGTTCAGCTCACCGATGCCTCCGCTGAGCCCGTTCAGCTCACCGATGCCTCCGCTGATCCCGTTCAGCTCACCGATGCCTCCGCTGATCCCGTTCAGCTCACCGATGCCTCCGCTGGTCCCGTTCAGCTCACCGATGCCTCCGCTGGTTCCGTCCAGCTCACCGATGCCTCCGCTGGTTCCGTCCAGCTCACCGATGCCTCCGCTGGTTCCGTCCAGTTCACCTATGCCTCCGCTGATCCCGTTCAGCTCACCGATGCCTCCGCTGATCCCGTTCAGCTCACCGATGCCTCCGCTGATCCCGTTCAGCTCACCGATGCCTCCGCTGATCCCGTTCAGCTCACCTATGCCTCCGCTGGTTCCGTCCAGTTCACCTATGCCTCCGCTGGTTCCGTCCAGCTCACCGATGCCTCCGCTGGTTCCGTCCAGTTCACCTATGCCTCCGCTGGTTCCGTCCAGCTCACCGATGCCTCCGCTGGTTCCGTCCAGTTCTACCGAGCGCCCAAGAGAGTCAGAGCCGCCCGAGCGCCACCGAGATTCAGCGCTTCCAGAGTGCCCCCTCGAGGTAGTGGAGGTCACCAAGAACTTTCATGGAGGGAGCTCCCCTCCATTGCTCACGGAGACCCTGGACCCGCCATGGCCCATGAGGTCCCCTGATCCATCATGGCTGCCCGAGGCCCCGGATCTACCATGGCCGCTTAAACTCCCTGCCTCGGTTCCTGAAACCAAAGGTGCTCTCTCTGCCTCTTGTGTCTCCGTTTCCTCTAGGTCCCAGTCTCGGCCAGTTATCTCTGCTCCGCCCTGGTGGGCGTCTGTCTCGTCTGCTCCGCCCTGGTGGGCGTCTGTCTCGTCTGCTCCGCCCTGGTGGGCGTCTGTCTCGTCTGCTCCGCCCTGGTGGGCGTCTGTCTCGTCTGCTCCGCCCTGGTGGGCGTCTGTCTCGTCTGCTCCGCCCTGGTGGGCGCCTGATCTGCCAGAGTCACTCCACGTCTCCGTCGACCTGCCAGAGTCACTCCACGTCTCCGTCGACCTGCCAGAGTCACTCCACGTCTCCGCCGACCTGCCAGAGTCACTCCACGTCTCCGCCGACCTGCCAGAGTCACTCCACGTCTCCGCCGACCTGCCAGAGTCACTCCACGTCTCCGCCGACCTGCCAGAGTCACTCCACGTCTCCGCCGACCTGCCAGAGTCACTCCACGTCTCCGCCGACCTGCCAGAGTCACTCCACGTCTCCGTCGACCTGCCAGAGTCACTCCACGTCTCCGTCGACCTGCCAGAGTCACTCCACGTCTCCGTCGACCTGCCAGAGTCACTCCACGTCTCCGTCGACCTGCCAGAGTCACTCCACGTCTCCGTCGACCTGCCAGAGTCACTCCACGTCTCCGTCGACCTGCCAGAGTCACTCCACGTCTCCGTCGACCTGCCAGAGTCACTCCACGTCTCCGTCGACCTGCCAGAGTCACTCCACGTCTCCGTCGACCTGCCAGAGTCACTCCACGTCTCCGTCGACCTGCCAGAGTCACTCCACGTCTCCGTCGACCTGCCAGAGTCACTCCACGTCTCCGTCGACCTGCCAGAGTCACTCCACGTCTCCGTCGACCTGCCAGAGTCACTCCACGTCTCCGTCGACCTGCCAGAGTCACTCCACGTCTCCGTCGACCTGCCAGAGTCACTCCACGTCTCCGTCGACCTGCCAGAGTCACCCCACGTCTCCGTCGACCTGCCAGAGTCACCCCACGCCTCCGCCGACCTGCCAGAGTCACCTCACGCCTCCGTCGACCTGCCAGAGTCACCTCACGCCTCCGCCGACCTGCCAGAGTCACCTCACGCCTCCGCCGACCTGCCAGAGTCACCTCACGCCTCCGCCGACCTGCCAGAGTCACCTCACGCCTCCGCCGACCTGCCAGAGTCACCTCACGCCTCCGCCGACCTGCCAGAGTCACCTCACGCCTCCGCCGACCTGCCAGAGTCACCTCACGCCTCCGCCGACCTGCCAGAGTCACCTCACGCCTCCGCTGACCTGCCAGAGTCACCTCACGTCCCTGCTGTCTCGTCTGCCCTGCCCTGGTGGGCTCCTGTTTCATTGGCCCCACATGGACCTGGCCCTCCGTCCCCTCCCCCGGTTCCACCTCTGCTCCACCGCCCTCCTAGATTTTGCTTTGTGTAAGCGTCTGGAAGCCGCTCCTAGGTGGGGGGCTCTGTTATGAATCTGGTTCCCACTCACTCAAACTGCACATCACCCATGGACTACATTTCCCATCATGCACTGCACTCACACATTCCCGTCCACCATTACACCAATCACACAGCTGTCACCATTCACTCATCACTCTGATTGCCTCACCACACCTGCACCTCATTCTCTCACTCACATAAAAGCAGCACACAAACACTCACCCAGTGCGAAGTCTTGTTTTCCCCTGGCTAACATTCTGAGCGTTATTCTTCCTGCCATCTCTGTGTTTGACCCTGGACTGCCTGACCTTGGAACTCTGAACCTGTGCCTGTGACCTCGACCCCTGCCTGGTATTGTTTACGTCTCTGCTCTGCCTCTGATATTCCTGTTTTTGCCTGCTGACCATTGCCCGTTTGTTTCTGCCTCTGCTCAATAAACATCTTGCTGCAAGTGAATCCACTCGCCTCAGACCAGTCATTACAGCTGTTAAATGTCATTCTGTGTCCCTACGTGACTGTTCCTGCCTGCCTGTGGGCCCTACCTTTTGGAGTTATTAAACAAGGTCTGTTTTAAGTGTACCCTATGTCTCCTTGTCTCCTTGCACCTCCCAATGCAACTGTGAAAGAACAGCGGACCCAAAAAGCAGTTACCGCTGCGCCTTCCCCCCTCCCCGTATTTGTTTCCAATTTTTGAAGTGTTTTTTGTTTAGTTCTGTTTTCCACTCTATTCATAGCCCTTGCTCACCGAGATCTCCCCATGGTGGAGTAAGCCTGGGAGTTCTGCGGGCTTGCTGCGGCGACAGTCTTCAATAACGCCACCATCATTTCGCTGTTCTGGCATGGGGTCAACTAAAATCGCACCGTGGACCTCCCAGACTTCCTCCGCCGTCTGCGGGGAAGTCAGGCCTGCCATTTGTGGCTACCTCAAGCCCGCCGTTCGCGGCTCCCTCAAGTCCGCCGTCCGTGGCTCACTCAAGCCCACCGCTGTCCGCGGTTCCATCAAGCACGCCGCTGTCGACGGGGAAATCAACATAGCCGTTTACAGCTACCTTAAGCATGCTGCTGTCCATGGGGAAATCAACGCTGCCGTCCACAGTTCCTTCAAGCACTCCGCCTCTCTCAAGTCCGCCATCCACAGGAAAGTAAAGCCAGCCGTCCGCTGGGAAATCAACGCCGCCATCCGCGGCTCTCTCAATCCCGCCGGTCGCGGCTCACTCCAGCCCAGCGCATGCTCCAGTGCCAGCCCCCCCTCACCTGTTTCTGCTCTCCCTGATTGTGTTATTCTGTGTATTTATAGTGTGTTCTGCCCCTTGGTTCCTGTCCGATGTTAAATGAAGCTGCTCACCCTCTCCACAGGGGTCCCCCCTCTTATGATCGGTGGGACCCCTGTGGAGAGGGTGAGCAGCTTCAAGTACCTCGGTGTAAACATCTCCGAGGACCTGACATAGACTACACAAATTCAAACTCAGGTTAAGAAAGCCAGGCAAAGGCTGTACCATCTGCGACAGCTGAGGAAATTCAGGGTCTCACCAGCTATCCTGAAAACTTTCTATTCAGGGGCCATAGAAAGTGTTCTGACTCAGTGCATCTCAGTGTGGTATAATAATGCCACAAACCAGGACTGCAAAGCTCTACAGAGAGTCGTGCGCTTAGCTGAGCGCATCTCAGGATCTACACTCCCCTCTCTGCAGGGCATCTACCTCAAACGCTGCAGAAGCAGAGCTGCTAAAATCATCAAAGACTCAAACCACCCCGGTAACCATCTTTTCCGTTTACTGCCATCTGGCAGGCGCTACAGGAGCTTGATGGCAAAGACAGAGAGACTGAGGAAGAGCTTCTTCCCTCAGGCCATCAGGCTCCTTAACACAAACTCTGTTCCATAAACTTTCACAAGACTCATTATTATCTGCAAAAAAAATAACAAAAACATTCATATTCTCATCATCCATATTGCCGCTATGTGTGCATACCCAGTACAACCCGTTGCACATCCCTCTCATCCCTCCTGTTTATACTAATATTTATTAAGTCCCATATACTGTTTTTGCACATCTTACTGGTTTGCACTTTTCTTTATTCTATTGCACATTTCACTTTTTATTTCTTTTTTTACCTATATATATATATATATACTCTTGTGTGGTGTTACTTTTATATAATTTAATAATTTTTTTTTTTTTTTTTTTTAATTCTTTGCACTGTCCACTGAGCGGACCTGATTTGACCTACATTTCACTTTTGATTATACCCTGTTTAATTTATCATGTGACAAATAAAGAAACCTTGAACCTTGAACCTTGAAATGTCATTCTGTGTCCCTACGTGACTGTTCCTGCCTGCCTATATGCCCTACCTTTTGGAGTTATTAAAGAAGGTCTGTTTTGAGTTTACCCTACGTCTCCTTGTCTCCTTGCGCCTCCCAAGGCAACTGTGACAGTCCCGTTGTTGAAAATATGAAGAGGTTACATTTGCCAAAGAACACATTGACTGGCCTAAAGAGAAATGACGCAATATTTCGAGGACTGATGAAACAAGGTTGTTCGTTTTGGGTCTAGGGGCCACAGACAGTTTGTCAGACAACCCTCAAACACTGAATTCAAGCCACAGTACACTGTGAAGCATGGTGGCGCAAGCATCACGATATGGGGATGTTTCTCATACTACGCGTTGGGCCTATTTATTGCATTCCAGGGATCATGGATCAGTTTGAGTACATTAAAATACTCAAAGAGGTTATGTTGCCTTATGCCGAAGAGGAAATGCCCTTGAAATGGGTGTTTCAACAAAAGACAACAACCCCAAACACACCAGTAAGCGAGCAGCATCTTGGTTCCAGACCAACAAGATTAACATTTTGTAGTGGCCAGCCTAATCTCCAAACCTTAATCCAATAGAAAACGTGTGGGTTGACTTAAAAAATGCTATTTCTAAGGCAAAACCAAGAAATGCAGAGAAATTGTGGTATATAGTGCAATCATCCTAGGCTGGAATACCTATTGCCAGACTCCATGCAACACATATGTGAAGCAGTTCTCAGAAACAGTGGCTATACAACTAAATGTTAGTTTATTAACTAACAGTCAGTCAGTCATTTACAAGAAAGCTAAATCTTCAAGCATTTTTCAGTTTATAAAGTAAATGTTTGACTTTGTAAAGAAAAATGCACACAAACACATGCCTGCATATCTGATGTGGCCCAGATAGTTAAGAATACTGCCATATCCTTGATTAATATCATTACCTTCCTGAGAAAGCAAACAACTGAATGAGATACAGATAGAAAAAAATATATATATATTATGTGGATATTAATATGGTTAGAGTAAAAGCAAAGAACTCACTTCAATTAGGATTGCCAACACAGCGAGGCCATTCTCATGGGTCTTAGCTGCTGACATATTAGCAAAAATCTCTGTATTGTAATGAACAATATGGAGCTGACAGAAAAGAAAGAGAGTGTCTTTGAGTTATATGCATCTTAAAGAAGACAATTTTCACTTAAATCTTTGTTAATAGTTGATAATATGGGAATGCCCCCAGATGGGCATTTTTATTGTCTAAAACCTTAATAGGAACACAACATTTTATTGGCTGGGGGCACTGTTGTGGCCCCTTGAGGCACTGCATCACCAGTATCTCATAAGGAATGTCTGTACCTTCATTCCTCAGATCTTTTTTCTTTAGGTGTCCATTTGATATGGCTCATGCTCTATTTAGTCATCTGTGATTAGGAGTGCACAAGATTGAGAGAATTGGAGTAGGGTGGGGGGTTGGCGGTTGGGCTTTCAGAGTTCAGGAGTTATGCCTTGCATCACAAATCCGTGAAAATATGGTCACAATGAGTGGTGCCCCCATGGTTCATGCTGGTTCTCTTTTGCCAAGTTTGATAATTCTTCCTGTAGAATAGATTCCCCCTACTGTTCAATTACTTCAGGGCCCTGACCAAGGCAATCTGCTTCTAGCCTGACTCCATCAGACTTTGTACTTCCACTCAATTTCAGTTCGCTTCTGTACTCAGTCTGATATAGCAAACCTTATAAAAAAAAGCTTAAAAGTTAAACAATACATTTCAGTTTGGCAAGATCCGTACAGGTTTATGTAAAAATAGCAGTTAACTAATGTAGGTAAAAATAAATTACAGAAATTATCTTCTCTGCCGAATAAAGCCATGTCAGATCGCGCTGTTCTTATGAGGTAAATTACTCCTAGTAGGTCTTCTTTCAAAAATTATGAAAATTAGACGAATCTTGATTTTTTTTTTTTTGTATCTAGGTTTGCGCACAGATGACTGCATATAATGAGCTCAGATACGGGAAAGACTGTACCTGAGTTTCATACGGATTACATAATCAGATAACATTTGTTTTCCATTTGAATTAGTTCATTTAAAAATAGAAACTTCAAGCTTTTAGATAAGGGAAAGACTATACTTCGCTTTCATACGGATTACATAATCAGTAAGATTAGTTTTCGATTTGAATTCGTTCATTTAAAAATAAAAACTTCAAGCTTTTAGATAAGGGAAAGACTGTACCTCCCATTCATATGGATTACATAATCAGGAATATTAGTTTTCCATTTAAATTCGTTCATTTAAAAATAGAAACGTCACGCTTTTAGATAAGGGAAAGACTGTACCTCCCTTTCATACAGATTAAATAATCAGGAATATTAGTTTTTGATTTGAATTTGTTCATTTAAAAATAGAAACTTCAAGCTTTTAGATAAAGGAAAGACTACCTCCCTTTCACACGGATTACGTAATCAGGAATAGTTTTTGATTTGAATTCGTTCATTTAAAAATAGAAACTTCAAGCTTTTAGATAAGGGAAAGACTGTAGCCTCCCTTTCATACGGATTACATAATCAGGAATAATAGTTTTCGATTTGAATTCGTTAATTTAAAAATAAAAACTTTAAGCTTTCAGATATGGAAATACGGTGACGTAATACTGCCATCCACATAATATTTTTCCACTCAATTATGTCGTTATAACCAGATCTTTTCTCGTAATAACGAGATCTTTTCTCGTAATAACGAGATCTTTTCTCGTAAACGAGATCTTTTCTCGTAACGACATCTTTTCTCGTTAAAACGACACATTTTCTCGTAATAACGACATCTTTTCTCGTTAAAACGACATATTTTTCTCATTAAAACGACATCTTTTCTCGTTATAACGACATATTTTTCTCGTAATAACGACATGTGTCGTTATAATAGATATATGGTAGAGCTGTCCGCGCTGCTCAGTCTGACATAAACGAGGATCTGCACGCTGCTGAATTGAAATACACTGTTTTAAATGTATTTAATGTAATGGTTTTAATTATAGCAGCATGTTTATTAGGATTAATGTCCAATACAACATTATCCAATAACAGCACTCAGACCCATGACTTGTTTAGGCTATATATGATCAGATCAAAACAGTTCTTTTTGAATAATTGACTCTGGGCTTGGAATATTTATTTATTTGAATGACTGAAGTTTGATTGAACAACAAATCGAAATATGAACAATAACGGTAAAGGCCTCCTCATGTCGTGGCCTCGCTATGTTGAGGGAACAACATCCATTTCTCGTTTAATGCATAAACAAACCTACTTGACCTTTGTGAATTATTATAGAAATTATTACATAATTAATTATTATATTGACCATAGGCTACCGGACTGTAGGCAATGGCACGCGATGTACACAGCATTCAAGTTTATCACGAATAGGCTAATATTACATAAAGTACATAAAATAAAACTGCATGTGCACACAGTGATTTACATGATCATATCACTCACCTGCAGCACTTCTGCAAGCAGAGAACAACATAATAAAGCTAGGCGTTATATATTATAACGAATAAATAGGCCTATACTAAAAATATATTTTGACTTAAATAATAATTTAAGAAAATAAAAGAAATACTGTGCAACAAGCAGCCTACTCTAAAAAAAGCCCTGGATTATTATTTTTTAACCCAAATGCTGAGATGAGCCTTTTGGGTAATTTATTTGAGTAATTTTTCCAGTGTTTGGGTAGTTTGTGTACATTTCATTTTATTTATAAAATTGTTTCTGTGCAGAATATCGTTCAAATGTATGCAGAGCAACATACAGGCGCAGGGTGTGAATCAATAAACAAACGTCGCTCGCGTTGCGTCGGTTTTATTGCTTGATGAAGAATCTGATGCTTTGCTTAAAATAAATGATGTATTTATAAAGATACAGAACACAGAACACTTTTGGTCAGGTTATGAAGGCCATCGCAGTTCATTTCGTCCATGAGTGAAGTGCAGGGCGGCGGAGCCGTGATCAGTCCCCGTCGAACACGACTCCAGCTCAGGCGCGAGAGTCAGCGCTGTTACGGTGGACACACAATTACAGAGTGGTCCATTTACTCGTGAATTACATCGATTTAATGTTTAATCTTTACTTCTAATGTTTTTTAAACGAGATTAAATAGGGCAATGTGTAAAGGATAAAAGCAAGCAAATTAGAAATAAAGGAAGTTATCACGTAAACCAGTGGTTCTGGAGTATTTTACAAAAGTTTAGAGGATTTAAATTAATCTGTAAATATTATTTCATGCATAAAGTAAAAAAAAAGCTAATATTATAATAGAAACGAATAAACCCATTAGCTGGGTTAAATCAACCATTTATGATGGGTTAAATAAACAACCCAATTTACTGGGTAAAATTAACCCCAAATGTGTTCTGTCCTATATTTATCCAGCCCAAATTGGGTTGTTTTTAACCCAGTGTTTTTTAGAGTATGCAGAGTTTATTTCATTATTGTGCTTCGCGAAATTAAAGCAGACGGCAGAAAGCTGCATTCTATTTTTTGTCTTATTTTACAAAAAAAATTCAGAATTAAATAATAAAATGCGACTTATAGGCGACTTGTTTTTTCTCTCTCTCTCGCTCTCTCTAAAAAACGTGTTTTTTATATGCGTATAGCTTATTTTAACCATGCAGCAAACCTTTTAAAATATTTTAATAAATTACTAAAAATAAATAAATAAGTGACTTTAAACCATTTAACTGATTGTATTAATCGGTCAAAATTCTTATCAGTCGGTTAACGGTTAATGAACATCCCTATTAAAACAAGTTCACCCTGAAACATAACTGTTTAATTGAGACATTTATTCAATAATTTAACTATAAACAGGAAAAAATAAATAGGCCTAACGTTACTGGAGACATTTAATGTGAGCGCGTGATCTGAGCGGGATTTGAATGACTGAAGTTCGGCCCCTAAAGAAATCAATGTTTTAACTCAGCTTGTCTTTACTGTCTATCCCATCACGCAGAATAAGAGTTCATCTATGTACCGCTCTGCAAATTAGTCACAATAACGTTTCATACAGTCTGGATGTTGCTTTATCTCATTTAAAGCACACCACTGTTCTTCTCAATTCGGCGACACCGACGCGATCCCTTAAATTGTGATAACCGAGGAAAGCAATTTTACTTCCACAATAAGAACAAAATGTTACGAATTGCTTTTGTAAAATAACAGCGTGCGCTTTCTGGCGCGCCTTATGTCTAAAGGTCTACTTAAATAAAACAATCGAAAACAAGTTTGTGTTTATTTAATTCGTATAGCCTAAATCCAGCAAGAGATACTGTACAGTCTTTTCATCTGTATATTGTGCTCAGTGCTCACACCCAGCGCAGCGAAGACAGTTCCTTCAGTAAAGCAAAGCCTGCAATTTAACCCATAAGAAGAACGTGATGCGATGATTCAGCTAAAGATCATTTAATAATATTAAATCATTAATACATAATTAATATATAATCAGACTAAAGTATATCAAGGCCGCCCACACATGTGAAACAAATATTAAAGCAGCTCATTTGTTTACACACGAACAAAAATAGGCCTACGAAAAATCTAGCTTAATTTGTTTGCCCGTTTTCAAACAGAACGAAATAGTAATAATAATAATTAATTATTATTATTATTATTATTATTATTAACCTATGAGAAAATCTCTTTATTTATCTTTGTTCATATTTTGATTTGTTGTTCAATCAAACTTCAGTCATTCAAATAAATAAATATTCCAAGCCCAGAGTCAATTATTCAAAAAGAACTGTTTTGATCTGATCATATATAGCCTAAACAAGTCATGGGTCTGAGTGCTGTTATTGGATAATGTTGTATTGGACATTAATCCTAATAAACATGCTGCTATAATTAAAACCATTACATTAAATACATTTAAAACAGTGTATTTCAATTCAGCAGCGTGCAGATCCTCGTTTATGTCAGACTGAGCAGCGCGGACACTCGCTCACCTCAGCTCTACCATATATCTATTATAACGACACATGTTGTTATTACGAGAAAAATATGTCGTTATAACGAGAAAATATGTCGTTTTAATGAGAAAAATATGTCGTTTTAACGAGAAAAGATGTCGTTATTACGAGAAAATATGTCGTTTTAACGAGTAAAGATCTCGTTATAAAGAGAAAATATGGCGTTATAACGAGAAAATATGTCGTTTTAACGAGGAAAGATCTCGTTATTACGAGAAAAGATCTCGTTATAACGACATAATTGAGTGGAAAAAATATTATATGGATGGCAGTATTACGTCACCGTACGGAAAAGACTGTATCTCGCTTTAGTTTCATACGGATTACATAATCAGAAATATTAGTTTTTGATTTGAATTCGTTCATTTAAAAATAGAAACTTCAAGCTTTTTAGATTCTATTGATTTTAGTCTTATGTATCTGAGTATTTAAGGTTTCTCTGTGAATCAGGGAAATCTGAAAGGGAACGAGCTGGTGTCCTGACATTTTATCCTACCCGTCAGATTTTCTTACCTCGGCTTTCTGTGCATGCGCGCATAAATATTGCATCCTTTTTCTCACGCTGAACAACAATATTTTATGTATCTGCATTACTGTAAGGGTATATTTAGGGTTGGTGTAGATGTTAATAAAACACAATCTAATTGGTAGAAAAAAATGTTTATTGTTGGTTTCCGGTACTAGATTTATCCCTTCTATCCACAACCGCGAATATAACATGTAATTACTGTATGTACATTACTACGGAAGTTCTAAGCGGCCATGCATTATTATAATTTTTCCGTCTTGTTTTCTCGTGATCACGACTTAATTTTCTCGTGATCACGACATAACGAAAGTTGTTTTGTCGTTATCACGACTTAATTTTTTGGTGATCTCGACATAACGAAAGTTGTTTTGTCGTTATCACGACTTTTAATTTTCTCGTGATCTCGACATAACGAAAGTTGTTTTGTCGTTATCACGACTTTGAATTTTATCGTGATCACGACATAACGAAAGTTGTTTTGTCGTTATCTCGACATAACGAAAGTTGTGGATCTCAACGTAAAAAACGTTTTCTCATGACGTAATTGTAGCTATCGCGAGAAAATCCCGCACCTTCTGAATGTTTCTGGCGAATATTATGATGTACGTGCTAGCGGCTGATATCTCCATCATAAATTACTAATTTCCTGCAGCAAATATGGACTTTATCTCTGCATTGAGAGAGAGGGGCGTCCCCGAGGAGAACCTGACAAAAATGGAGGAAGATAAGGTATGTTACTTGTCAAGATTCTAGATTAACACGAGGTTTGCTATTCCTGTTTTATGGTTATTGAAATGGTCACACGAATGATGCATGTTTCATTCTGTTTTGAAAACTAGTAAGTGCTAACGTTAGCTGGAAGAACACACAACGCAACCAGTGATACAATACGGATTGTTTCAAAGCAGCTTTAAAGGGATAAACAGAAACATCATGATTCTGTGATGCAAATAGAAATCGATCCCTCTGTAAAGAAGCTTTACAAAAAAAGATACGATTCATTTTAAAGGTGACATGATTTTTCGACTGCTTATAGTAGACCACTGAATCTCAGACTGCATTTCACATGTGCGCTTTGACCACGCTGGGATGCTAAGGATAAGCACGTCATTACTACACTCTTTACATCGCAAATAGTTGTTTGCTGATTATACTTTGAGAAATCCTATATAGCACCTTTAAAGAATATTTGAACTGGTCCTGTCTGTAATATCCTTTATAAGTAAAGCACGCATTGAAATCACTGACTTCATTTATGTAGCCTACACTACTTTAGTAAGTGCAAACAATGTCCAGTAGATGTGGACATCTTAGAGTGGTTCAGGTATGACACCAGAACCAAAGTCTTATTCGCAGCTGGTTCCTTCCAGATTTTCCTATGGGGTTTTATATTGGTGTTTTTTAATTTATAAGCAAAATAAAATATGTGGTAAACATAACTTGACTATACTTTACTATACTCTTACCATCCCCTTTATATTAATAATGTTGTGAAAAACTTATTACTATTAAAATTGTCTACGTATAATTTATGAGCTAAATAACAGCGATTGATAAATCAGAACTCAATATTGCAACAAGCTGCGCACAAGCTCAAAAAGCCAATGATTAATAATCCATTCATAAAGGCGGTCACTTGCTTTGTTTCTACTGAATCAGCCGTTTTGAACGAATCGCTTGATGGAATGATTCAGTGAATCATTTAATAAAAAGGGACTTGCTACCACCTACTGGCAGTTTTAGTTTTATATTTATTCATCCATAACAGCCCTAAATAAATCAGGCAAGGTACCAGCTCAAAAACACAGACAGCTAACTATTGTTTAATTATCAACAAAAATCCCCCCATTTCAGGCCCCAGAAGGAAAACATCTTATAAATCATATTTCGTTTAAGAAAGCTTTTTTTTTTTTGTTACATAGAAATATGTTTAGGATTTAGGCAAATTTTGTAATCATAGATAGATAGATAGATAGATAGATAGATAGATATAGATATATATGAATGACAAAAAGCGTGGTATATTGTGGCTCAGATAATAATTAAAATACTTTGACACCTAAAACTAAACATATGCTAAAATATATTATGTTTTATGTGTTTCAGATTGATCCTGCTGTTGCCAGACTACTGAATGAAGAGGAACTGTCTAAGTATATTCCTCGATATGGCGATAGGGTCTTTGCAAAGAATTGGATGCCGATAAATGCAGAGGAACATGGGAATAAAGACAGAAAACAGAAACTGATTAACCGATTGAGAGAAAAAATGAAACTACCAGCAATTCAGAATCAGAAAAAAAAACATGGAGTTGGCAATAAGAATGCTGAAAGCAAGACAAGGAAAATTGAACTTGGCTGGATGAACTACCAAGATAGCAGCTACAAACAAGTTAGAAGACCCAAAGGAGGTGGAACACGGGAAATTGTTGTTAAAAAAGAAGACACGGTGTCAAATGTTCTGAATATCGGGAGAAAACTTTTTTTCCCTAATGGTCAATCAGCAAAAGGGAATGCCGACGAATTCAACTTTACGCTCTGTGTCACTGGCTCTGAAGAACCACTCGAAGAAGATCAGACAATTGGCAGCTTGTACGAGGCAACACATTACCGACTTCTTAGACTGTATGTGTACACAAGACTGAAAGATGAGGATTCTGATCAGAGTGATGAAACTGACACAAATTTGACTCTAAAGAGACCTCGGCTTGCTTCCACACCAGACGTAACTCCATGTACTTCAGGATGTAACAATCAGAACAGAAGTCAAACTTTGCACTCCCCACCTTTTACATCTGTCAGCTCAAGTGACGTTGTACTCCAGTCTTCTGATGATGAAGTGGTGTTCCTGGGTAATGATGTGAACACATCCTATGACATGGTCTCTGACACACTTGTATACTCACCTGTACATGTTGATTGTGCGGGGAATGAAACATTTGTTGAAACAATACCGGAAACAGTTCCATTTGAGCCAGATACAGTCTTTGTTCCAGGTAGCTCATTCTATGAAATCACAGATGCTGTAGAAACAGTGCCAGAAGATCCACCTCAGGCAACTGACACCCAGGAGCCAACAAACAATGACTTGTTCTTTGAAAACCCAAGAAATGTGACTGAAAGTGAAACAGTTGTGATTCGCAGAGTTCACTGCGTGAATGATATGATTCAGGCTTTCTCAGACAAAAACATTCTACATGCCAATGTAACAATTAAACGTGTTCTCGAAAATGGTGAGGAGGAAGCTGGCGTCGGCAATGGAGTGTTCCAGGACTGTCTTACTGAATTCTGGGACACATTTTATGCAACAAGAACCTGTGGAACAACTTACAAGATACCTACTCTGCATCACACTTACCAAGAAAGAGAGTGGGAAGCTGTTGCGCGGATTTTTGCCATTGGATGGGTGCACTTTGGTTACTTGCCAATTCAGCTGGCACCTCCTTTTCTAAAAGAAGCACTGTCCCTTCCTTCACCAGAAACCAGTCTAATGGAGGTGTTTTTCAATTACATTAGTCTAGCAGAGAAGGATGTTTTAAGTGAAGCACTCCAAGACTTCCAAAGTGCTGATATGGATGAAGTCCTCAGTGTACTCAGCAGTCACAGCTGCACAGTGCTTCCAAATGAAAACAATCTCCAGAATATTCTGGAAGAAATTGCACATAAAGAGATGGTGCAACAACCAGCTTACATAATAAAATGCTGGCGACCCATTCTGCGATCCGTTGGGGAAAACATGACAGCAGAAAGTCTGGACAAGATAACTGAAAATCTTCAACCAAAGGCAAGAAATGTGGCAAAATCCCTCAAGTTCCCACAAACGATGTCCCCTTCTGAAACAACTGTATCAAATCATCTCTTGCGGTTTGTTAGGGAGAGAGATCAGAAGGAGCTTGGACTTTTTCTCAGATACTGCACAGGGTCTGATTTATTTCTCTCCAAGACGATTCAGGTAACATTTACAGAAATGAATGAGTTTTCAAGAAGACCCATTGCCCACACTTGTTCACAACACCTTGAACTAGCAAATGACTACAGCACCTATGCAGAATTTAGGGTAGAGTTTTGCTCTGTGTTGAACAGTGGAGTGTGGGTAATGGATATGTCATAGACATATGAGTGTTAAAGCTGAAGTGCTTAAACAGCACGAAAAAGATGTCTGTTAAATTATACTGAAAGTAATGTTCTCATGTTTAAATGTTATGAAGTTGAAATAGCAGTTATTTTAATAACTATTGTGAATGAAATAGTATGGTTGTCGATGGGTTTTCAGGTTTTACACTTTCGCATACAGTTTTAGCTAATTTGAGGATAGCTCCTGTCAGGTTATGTTTATAAGTTTTTTCATTTATACATCCAACAGTTAATCTAAATAATCTATGGTTAAAGCAATACAGTTTCTCTTTAATTTTTATTTGCAGCAACTGATTCATGTATCTTTGTAAACCATAGTATACTAAATAACCATTATAAATTGAAAGTTAGTTCATGTTATACAGTTCATGAAGTTGAAATGGGAGTAATTTTAAAAACAATTGTTAACGTAATAGTATCGTTGTCTATGTATTTTCCAATTGTACTATTTCTAATTGAAGTTTATCAGACTGGTTTGAATGGGACAGTTTTATGTTTTCGCATCAGGTATTTCTTCAGGTATGTTCTCACCTTTTTTCCATTTACACATAAATGTAGTTGATATAAGTAATCTGTTGTTGCAGTGCAAGTAGTACATTTGCACTTGAATAGTTTTATTTGCAGCAACTGATTCATATATTTTTTGTAAACAATAGTGTACTAAATTATCATTATAAATTTAAAGTTATGTGATGTTACACATTATATCCAGTTCATGAAGTTGAAAAAGGAATGATTGTAAAAACTATTGTGACTGTAATATTGTTTTTTATGGGTTTTTCAATTTCACTATTTCTAATAGAAGTTTCGTGGGTTGGATCGGACAGTTTTATGTCATCCCATCAGGTATTTCTTCCATGCCTATGCCTTTTTAAATTTATACTATACATCCAACAGTTAATCTAAATAATCTGTTGTTGAAGCAGTGCATTTGCACTTGAAATGCTTTATTTGCATAAACAGATGTATTTTTGTATTATTGTATAGACCACTCTTGTTGCTTTTATATTAAAACAAAGTTCTTTGACTCATACTTTGCTTCTTTTTCCATTGTTATTTTAAACAGATAGTTAAAAAACATATATATATATACACACATATACAACCTGCAACCTAGAACAAAAAATCAACTTTTTGTATTTACACACAAAAAATTCTTTTTTATGATTATGGCACGTCATCTACAAACCTAAAAGTTCCCTAACCAGAGGTCGAATGTTTTTGTAGAGTCTCAATGCCTCTGTGGCTGCTGCACTTGGCTGTAGATTATTCTCCTCCATAACAAGGACACAGAGGTCATAGAGGTCACGATCACAGGGTATGTCTGATTTCCACAGGCAGACATTTTCATGGATAATCACATCCAATCTTTCAGCATCTACAGGATTCAAGTAGTCTTTTGTTTGATAAAGTTCTGGTAAGTTGTACAAAAGGAAGGGTTTCCCATGTTGTAAGTCACGACCATTGCTACGTCGGATTCGGTGGTTATTCCACATGTTTACAACAGTGTCCAGTTCCTCCTAAAAACAAAGCATATTAGGTATTAATAAAGCAGTGAATTGGCAGTGTATACTGAAGCAGTAGAAGTAGAACGTTAATTGCAAATGACGATTAAAAGCATTATCTATATTAAAACATTGCAATAAAAAATCTAAAGAATAAATAAACGGAGCAATTCCAATAGGGTCCTCACACCATCAGTGCTCGGGCCCTAACAAGTAAATACAATAAATTGTAAAATAGTCAATAAAACTACTGGAAAACTATTTATGTATGTACAGCTATATTACAAAAATCCAAAACAACTTAGGCTGCTATGATACTTTATGACATTTTATATGAAGTATATTAGTGCTGAATCTCACCGCTGCCTATTGCCAATTTACTATGTTCATGTGGACACGCAATTCAGCACCACATCAAACGAACAGCGACCGATCAAACCAATTTTAAAAATTGCGAATGGCAGAGAGATTAATTTACTTCAAGATGTTAATTAAATACTTTAAAAATATGACATTTTTGGACAAGTAACCCTCCATGATTAAATAAACTCTTATAGTGTAAGGCATTTAGGAAAAATGCCTTTAGCATTTTTCCTAAACATATTTTATATGGACAAGCAGATATATGTGAACTAATTAATACAAACCGATTACACGTCTAATAATAATATGAATTGGACAGTTGGGCTACATTGGCCTGATGGAGTTAATTTAGGCAAACATGAGTAAACATGCCAAAAGAGACGTTTAGTGTTTTGGATAAATGTTAAACAAATAAGATAATTTAATAGCAAGCTAAACAACATGCAGTTACCTGAATTATGGAGAGAAAACAGAACTGTATAAGGCCTTTGTCAGTTGCATCGCCTGTGAAATCACCAGTTGACTGCAGTTCTTTGAACATATCCATCCAGTAATCTGCGTTTTGGCGTCTGTAGATACCCCACCAACTTTCTATTCTCTGGTTTGCTTGGCTTGTTCCTTGAAAGACACACGGTCCATGCACAGTTCCGGTCGAGTCTTCACGAAGAAACTCTTGTAGCCTGTTGACGTGGACATTTTCGGTGCCAAAATCGGATCGGATTATTTGAGGGCAACCCCTTCTTTCAGCAACAGCGCGGAAATAATACCCAGCAATCACTCTGGGATTGTTATTGGTGAAGTAGGCTTGCATCCAGATGATGTGCCGCGAAAAACCATCAATGCAGCCGTTAACTGCTATGCCATACGGCTTAAGTTTGTCGTAAGAGTCCATGTGCCATAGATAGTTAGGGCCTGGCACTCCATAACGTCTCCTCCGCAACCTTCTCCCTCTTCTTTCCTCCACACCTGATGGATCCAGACTTATCTGTATCTCTCTAACCATTGCTCTGGTCAGCCGCAAACCATTCAAACGGCATCTTTCATGCATCATTCGGTAGCCATGCAGACATCCCGGTCCCTCAAGTTGACTGGCAATGAAATTGACTACACGTTCAGGGTCGCTATATTGCCTTCGACGATAAAGTTGCAGACCCGACAGCCTCCTTCTCAAGTGTCGCACACTTATGTGTAAGTCGTCAATCACTGACAGACACAGAGCTATTTCAGTTTGAGTGAGTCCCTGATCAAAGTAAAAGCGAATACGATCATCCATGATGCTGCGATGATGCTGCTTCTATAGCATTTTCTCATGCCGAATACACAGAGAAAATTAAGTCGTGATAGCGACAAAACAACTTTCGTTATGTCGAGATCACGAGAAAATTAAGTCGTGATAACGACAAAACAACTTTCGTTATGTCGTGATCACGAGAAAATTAAGTCGTGATCACGAGAAAACAAGACGGAAAAATTATAATAATGCATGGCCGCTTAGAACTTCCGTACATTACTGTAAGGGTAGGTTTAAGGTTGTAGTAGGTGTACACATTAATAAAACATAATTTAACAGGTAGCATTTTTCGTTGTCGAATTGTACTACCCACTGTTTTAATGGGAGGTAGCAAAATCTGACAGGGTAGGACAAATCGACAGAACACCGGCACGCAAGAGGGTTAAAGCCGCTGCATTAAATTTTATCTTTAAGGTAAATTTAGATTTCAAATTCAATATTGATTTTAGAACTTTTGAAATTATGTAGCCTACTGTATGTGTCATGAATCTGGTCTATGAACTTCCTTTAACTCACCACCAGAGGTCACTTGCTCACCAAATGGACTCTTGCACTACACTAACTGTTGCACTCCACCTCAGACTACAATTCCCATCATCCATTACACTGACGACACACAGATGATTGCACTGATCACACAGCTGTTTTGTTTAGCATTCTCCTAATGTTAGCTACTTACCAAGCCTGTCCATGTTTTTTTTTTTTGTGTTCAGTCTCCTGTATTGTTCTGCGTTTTTCACTCTCCGAGTGTTAGCTGCTTTACGAAGCCATTCCTAGTTTCCGTTTCTTATTTTATTTTCGTGTTGCCTTGTTGTCTGGTTCCTGACCTTCTGCCTTGTATATTGGATTACCCCTCTTGTCAAGCTCTCTGGATATTGCTTGCCGATCGAAGACCACGCCCGTTTACTTGAGTACTCATCTGCTTTGCCCTCAATATACCTGTTTGCCATTTGTTCGACCCTGCCTGTGTTTTTGACCATGTTTATGATTAAAAGATTGCACATGGTTCCGCATGTCTCACGTCTTATTCACCCCGTTACAGAATACTCGGCCCCACAAGGATCCAGCGGCTTTTCTAACGGACCCTGGTCAGGTATGGACCCATTCAATCAGCTGCTTGACCTGCGTCAAGAAAGTCTATCCATTGAGGAGTATGCCACAAAAATGACAGTATGTCAATTTTGTGTGTTAGCTGACAAGATACCTTTTGATGAGGTTGTATTAAAAGACATTTTTCGTTTCGGACTAAGTGAGCCCGTAAAGTCATGGTTACCTGAAGGAAAGTTTGAAGTTAATTTAAAGGATTTTATGGACAATGCTTTGATGTGTGCTGTCTCTTTGTTTACTGTGGCAGGGGTGCGGGAACAGAGGGTGCTGAGGGTGCTGCAGCACCCCCTGTTTTTTTCTGTGGGCAACTGTAAACTGTTGTGAATAAAAAAAAAAATAGGCTAAATTTGTTATAATAAAGATTCATTTAAACATTTATATGGTTGCTCCGATGTTTATAACATTTAGTTTACATTGGCTATTTTGATATCTATCTAATAGCTACAAAATAAATCTGAAAGTGATCAAATGTAACGTCAAACGTTTTATTTTCAAACATGTCCAGCAATTTAGTAACAGTAAAGACGGCATTTTACAACAATCGACAGATGATTGATCTGATTCTGACGTTCAGTTTTGGTCAGGGAGGAACGAATGCGCGCCGCTGTGAAGAGAAGGAAGTTGTGCTAGAAGAAACATGGCTATAATCTTTAGAAGCTAAAAAAAACATTAAATAAACTTAGTTTAATATAACAGCCACAGGCCTAAAGTGTAAGGATGTTTTAATGGTTAGTTCTCTTCTAACATAAACAGGGCTTTCATGTTGCGCGTGCTGAACTCATCCACGTGAGCGATCTCGCTTCTGAATTGGGAATAGCAAAAATGCATCATAGACAAGAGTTTGAATATTATTGCATATAAAAACAGCTGGTGACGCTGGCGGGATAGAATTTGCAAGATAATGTGTATATATATAGCAATAATAAATGTATGTGTGTTTTCTTAATTTCTCCTGTACCGATAACAGAACCGTTAAAGTCAGAGCTTATCGATACTCCGGTCTTTTATAATTTAGCCCCGAGACCGATTAAATATCGGGTTTCGGTACCCATCCCTACATATCACAGTGTTAGTTTAAATGTTTAACCTATATAACTGTGCAATATCCAACAGTTTGTGTGGAGAGTGGAAGTTGAAGCAAGCTTTACGGGACATGGAGGCCCCAGCGTGGTCACTTGGATTTTTTTTAAATGTAAAATGTAAAACATGTAAACTTATATGTAATACATTGTTATGAATTCATTGTATTCCCATTTGTAAAATAGCTAATTGTTGATCTCATGAAAGTGCGTAGGCTATAGCACGATTTTCTGTAACGGCAGACATTACCAGGCGTTAAAATAACGGCAGACGCCGACCGACATTAAGTTAACACCACACGCCACTTAAGATGCAGATTTATTCGCTTATCTACATGGACACACCTCTCATGGCTACAGGAATCTACGGCAAGTCTGAGCATCCAGTTTGCTACAGCGCAAAGATGGCAAGGAGAGCTTTTGTTTTGCAGTGTAAACACACTTATAACTTCGTTTAATGGATTTACATTGCATGCATTTTCAGTATTGCATTCATTTAAAGTTCTAAAATTGTTTAAAGACATATGTCCCAATTCAAAAATCAGCTGTGTGCTATAACAGGGATATTTTTCTGAACATTGTACTATTAGTTTGTTATTATAATGTCATGGTTTAAATTGTGTAATTAACTTGATTTATAGGGCTAATTACTATATTTTCTTTAAAGTATTTACATATAGATAAATAGACAGACAGATATATGAGGACCCAATAAAAAAAAACAGAATTATGGCTCACAGACTGGCATAAAGTTGGTTTGACGTTGGACGTTCGATATTCGCAAATTTAGGGACCATCTCTAAAGTTACTGAAAACTAATTATTTACATTTTATTTTAATAAATATAAAAGATATAAAAAGTGTGCATTATAGTTGACACCTAGATGTACATTTTACAGTTGTTTTTATGACTGTAAGTCATTCTGCTCAAATGCTATTGAAGTTAGAAATATGTATAACAATATCGCATGTAACTTTAGAGATGGTCCCTAAATATGCGAATATCGAACGTCCAACGTCAAACCAACTTTATGCCAGTCTGTGAGCCATAATTCTCTGAACATTTCAATATTAGTTTATTATTTTAAAGACCGTATAAAGTGCTAATTTTAAAAACAGAGCCTTGTGCTATAAAAGGGATATTTTTCTGAGCACTTTACTATTAGTTTATTATCATATGTCATGGGTTCATAAATATATTTTATTTCAATTACATTTTGTGCTGTTCAAAAATTCATGTGCATTTACACTTCACAGTATACAGTGTTTAAAACAATTTTTGCCATCTTCGCGCTGTAGCAAACTGGATGCTCAGACTTGCCGTAGATTCCTCGTAGCCATGAGAGGTGTGTCCATGTAGATAAGCGAATAAATCTGCATCTTAAGTGGCGTGTGGCGTTAACTTAACGTCGGTCGGCGCCTGGCGTTATTTTAACGCGTGGTGGCATCTGCCGTTAACTTATCGCCTAATGGCGCTTATTTAACGCCTTGCGACGTTATGAAAACGGCGTTTTAATAATCATACGACGGTGAAAACCAGGCGAATTCTGAACCATTTGGCTTACCATAGCAGTCTACCCTCCCGTCGCCATCAGACAGTGTCAAATTTTGAATGGGATTAATAGGAAGGGCAGACGACAGACCCACGGCGACGTCACTGTAGAACCAATCATAAGCGGCGGCGTACGTGAGAAATTTACATATAAACTGACGTGTGATAAGTACGTCTGAACTAGGTACGCCGGATATATATACGTCGTCTCTATGTAAGTCGCATTATATGACGCCTGATATGTACGTCGTCTCTAAGTGCGTCGCATTATATGATGCCTGATATATACGTCGTCTCTAAGTACGTCGCATTATATGACGCCTGATATATACGTCGCATCTAAGTGCGTCGCATTATATGACACCTGATATGTACGTCGCATTATATGACGCCTGATATATACGTCGTCTCTATGTACGTCGCATTATATGTATTTGCATTACTATATGTATTGAAATGTTAACTGGCAAAGTACGGAAACTGACAAAAAGTTGGTAAATACGCAGTATTGTTGTAATATGAAGAGGGGTTTGAATAAGTTTCAAGTTTTGCACTTTATTGTCTTACATTTTATATATTCTTTGTTATTACTGTAGCAGTTAAAAGTTTTTATCTTGTTCTCTTATTGTTCGTATGTCAGTTAAACGTTCTTGTTTTTCTCTTAATGTACGGGGGATTCGTGATTTATCTAAACGCAAGGCTTTATTTTTATTTTGTATGTCACAGAAAAGAGAGATTTATTTTTTTCAAGAAACACATTCTTCTTTCAAAGATGAAACTTTTTGGCGCAATCAATGGGGAGGTAATATTTTATTCTGTCATGGTACTAACCACTCCGCTGGAGTTCTGATTTTGTTTGATCGTAATTTTAGTGGCTCTATTCTTCAGTCCTTTTCTTCTTCTGAGGGCAGATGGATTATTGTTGTTATTCTTTTGGGAGTTCCCTTTCGAGCTGTCACGAGACATCACGGAGAATTCTCCGTTATGGGAATTCCTTCCCTTCAACCTTTCCTGAAGTCCTATTGGCTCACGCCAGTCCAAATGACTGGCCAATTGTCGCAAAGCATGCAAATATGACGAGCTCGAGACAGTATAAATGCGATGCCCGCGACAATTACATCAGAATCTTCTACTTCACCTTGAATTCGTGATGGCTTCAGTATGCAAGATCTGCGCGGGACCAATCGAACCGCTGGATCATCACCTTCACTGCGTCGCCTGCCTGGGCCTGGCCCACGCCGAGGCGGCGCTGGACGAGTCCGACTGCGGACATTGCGCGGACCTGCCGGTCCGCGTGCTCCGGGCCCGCCGCGATGTGGTTCGCGGCCTATTCGGGGTGGGGCTCACTGCCGCCAGCGTGCCGCTGGTGGGCCCCCCCTCTCCTGGCGGCGGGAGCACTGTCTTGCCGTGCCGCCGAACCCAACGGTCGCCTCATTCCCCAATTTCCTTCCCCGAGGACTGTTTCCGCCCCCCTTCCAATATCGAGGGATTCGTATCCTTTGGCCACGAGGAGGGAGATGAGGCCATGTCCATCTCGGCCTCGGAGAAGGAGGATTGGGCGGGATCGGAGCCCGAGCAGTTAAGCAGCTCAGAGCCTTCAGACCTACTGGACGAGCTCATGAGGGTTCTGTCTAAGGCTGTGCAGGAGTTGGAGCTTACCTGGAATCCTCCAGAAGAGCCTGTCATGAGTAAGCTCGACTCGTGGTACTTCAGGTCCACACGCAAAGCTGACTCGAGGGCGTCGGTGCCTTTCTTCCCCGACGTACACGAACAGCTTGTGAAGACGTGGTCTGCGCCCCAATCGGCGCGCGTCCATTCTAACACGCAGGCCATGTTCTCCCACGTGGACGGAGCGGAGGCCCACGGATATGTGCGCTCTCCCCCCGTCGAGGAGACCGTTGCTAGACACCTGTGTCCTGCAGCAGCGAAGACCCTAGGCTCGGACATCAGCCTTCCCTCGAAGCCGTGCAGGACCACCGCCCACCTCGCTAATAAAGCGTATGCCTCTGATGGCGAGGCGGCGTCAGCGTTACACGCCATGGCAGTGCTGCAGGTGTTCCCTCACTGCTGAGGCGACAAAGGATCTGCGCGCGGCGACGGACTTCGCATTGATGGCGACGAAGCGAGCGGCCCAGTCCGTAGGTGAGGCCATGAGTTTTATGGTCGTTCTTCAGAGGCACCTCTGGCTAAACCTAGCTGACCTCAAGGACGCCGACCGTAAGGTGCTTCTAAACGCTCCTGTAACTCCCTCCGGCCTCTTCGGTGATGCCGTGGAGTCCATAACCGAGCGATTCGCGGAGGCTCAAAAGCGCGTGAAAGCCATGAGTCACGTGATGCCGAGACGCGCCTTCCGGCAGCAATCGGCGAGATCCAGATCTTCGTCGGCGCCTGGCTCTTCCCAGCGGAGGGATATTCCCAGGCCTGCCCCTGCGGGTGGGACTGCTACTGCTCCTCGACAGGAACCAGATGTCCGGAGGAAAGTGTGGGGTCCCGGTAGGAAGCGCCAAGGTCAGCGGAGAAGCCCGCGACGCGACTCTCGCCCGCCCCCGGCTGCTAAACCGTCTTCCTGACGATCTGAAGAGAGGAGGAGAGCGCGAGAGCAGCCCGGCTCCCAAGCGCCAAAAGTTCAGTTGCGCAAATGTGTGTGTGTTGGGTGTTCATTCAATAAAAATGCATACATTCTCACAAAAAGAGCTTTCTCCTCCTCACTCAATAAATGCGGCTCCCCTTGCCCCACCTCAGTGCAGTGCAGGTCCGCATCCCACACAGGTTATAGCCGCGCAGCCGCGCATCCAACGACCAAGGTGATCCAACGGCCGCTAAAGCCGCTACGTCAGTTCATGAGCGCGTGGAAAGTTATTCCGGGAATCTCGCGTTGGCTACTCAGCGTGATAGAGCGGGGATATACTCTTCAATTCAGACGCAGACCGCCCCGTTTCAATGGCGTGGTGCAGTCTCTAACATCGCCTCGAAATGCCCAGGCTCTGAGGCAAGAGATTGGCTGTCTGCTCGAGAAAGGAGCAGTAGAGCGAGTCCCACCGAACGAGCTGGAGAGCGGTTTTTACAGCCGCTACTTTGTGGTACCCAAGAGGGATGGGGGGCTCCGCCCAATTCTAGATCTCAGACCCATCAACAGAGCGCTTTGCAAACGTCCGTTCAGGATGATAACGCTGAAACAGATCCTGGCGCAAATTCGCCCCGGGGACTGGTTTGCGTCCGTGGATTTGAAGGACGCGTACTTCCACATTCAGATAGCACCGCATCACAGACGGTTTCTGAGGTTTGCTTTCGAGAACACAGCGTACCAATACTCTGTTCTCCCGTTCGGGCTGGCTTTGGCCCCGCGCACATTTTTAAATTGCGTGGATGCAGCACTTTCCCCCCTCAGGGCGAGCGGGATGCGCATCCTCAACTATCTGGACGATTGGCTGATTTTAGCTCAGTCCCGGGACACGCTACTCAGCCATATAGACTCGCTGCTTATTCACTTGGAGTCCCTAGGGCTATGTGTAAACAGGCGAAAGAGCATTCTCGCCCCGAGTCAGTCCATTACGTATCTGGGAGTTTGCATGGACTCCCTGGAAATGAGAGCCCGCCTCTCGCGAGAGCGCGCGGCGGCCATTTTGTCTTACCTGCGCCATTTCAGAGAAGGAATTTTTTATTAACTTGCGATTTTAGTTGCAATAAACTCCCAGTTAAGCTCGCTAATTTTCACAAGCGAGCTCTGGACGCTTGTAAGCTTGCCTTCTGTCACAATTCTTCCCCTCATAGATGTATTCTATGGAATAATCAGAATGTGGTCCGTGGAAAAAAATCTGTCTTTATTAAAAACTGGTTTGACAAAGGTAATTTTTGTTTTAGACTTGTTAAAAAAGGATGGTAACTTCTATTCCTATTCCGAATTTTCAGAACTCTTTGAAGTGGATACCTCACCTAGAGTGTATGAATGGGTTATTAATTCCATTTCACCCAAATTGTTACATTTGGTTAGGGCAAATTGTTACATATCTTTAAAATGTGAAATGCCAAAAAAAATGATTGGAGGTCTGGAGCTTTTTAATATTAAATGTAACAATTTCTGGATTAGAAAAACCCTTATTAAGAAGTTTAGTTGTCATCCTAAAGCATTTTATTAGTGGAAACTAAATGACCCTTTTCTTTCTACAATTAAAATTTGGGCCAGTATTAACACGTTTCTGTTACCTAACAAGATGAAAGAACTTCACTATAAAATTCTTCATATGTACTATCCTTGTAATTCTTTACTCTCAAATTTAAGTTGGACTTCTCTTCACAATGCATTCTGTAATTCTAACTTGGAAACAATGTCACATTTTTTTTTTTATGTGATTATGCAAAGGATTTATGGAAATAAATATCTTGGCTTGTTTTCTCAGCTTACAACAAACTCTTTAGTTTTGAAATAATTAATGTACTGTTCTTGATTTGGGAATCAGGATCAAAGGAGCTGGATGATATGTTAAAATTGTTAACTCTCTATGGCCTATTTCATCTTCACAAATGTAAAGTTACTGATTGTATGCCCAATTTTAGGATTTTTTGTATTGATTTGAAATTATTTTATGAATCTCTATGCTCATCACTTAACAAGAAAGCTGCTAAAACAACCGTATTGATGGAAAAAATTATGACTTCGTTGTAAGGGTTACCTCCTGAGTATTTTTTGAAGTTGATATTTTATGTATAATTTTATTTTCATTTTAATTATAGTTTATTTTTAATTAATTTATGATTGATTTCTTTAATTATTTCAAAAGATGTTAATGGTAACTATTATTTATTTGTTTTGTAGTTATATTTATTTTTTTGTTATTATTGTTTAGGTATTTACTGTTTTGTCTTCTGGTTTTGTATGTAATTTTTTGCTTTGAATGTATTGTAGTTTTATCTCTCGCCCCCTCTGGTTGAGAAACACTGACCTAAAGCGCGATCTCCCAGCATTGATCTATTAGGCATCCTGATCTATATATGTGATGTTTAACAAAAAAAACATTTGTTTCTCATTTATTTGGTTCCACAGTATTTGCTGATTTTTATTTTATTTGAACACTGCTTGATGCAGAATTACCGCTGATCATAATTAAAGTCAAGGTAAAACGCGCACGGTGCTTACAGGGTATTTAAAACCTTATGTGAATGTGAATGTGAATGTTATGTTTAATAAAATAAAAATAAAAGACTACAAAAAAACCAGTTAGCTCTGAAATTACCAATTTCAAAATAAGTATAATCGATGTATTACCTTTTATTAACACTATTCATAAAATACTATTAAACTCAACTTGATCCACTATACCACAACTAATTTCTTAACTAATTTATAATTTTCACTAAAACAAAGTGGAAAGAAAACTTTTAATACCTAGCTTTTGTCATCTGCTAGAATCTCATTCAGCTGAATAACTGTATCTAAGATCTGGTCTCCAGTATACATGAAATTTCATATTTCTTTTTATATATTTATAATTTTATATTTCATACTCCGTGATAACCTAAAACTCCAATAGCTTATGTATTGCAATTGAGTACACAGGTGTGTCATATTGGATCTCAATGTGAATATACTCTGATTTGTTTTTATATTTGTTTTACAGCTACTATTCTGAGAACCCAAAACTTATAATTATTCAATTAGTAATTCTGATGAAATTGGGAGATTATTGACCACTCCCCACAACATATAATAATGCAATGTATTATGTGTATCATTATCATTCACTGTTTTCCTAAATGTGAGCAAACAGAGTACAAATGGTGTCTTCAATTAATGATTAAAAACAGCAAATGCTGAGCAAACAAGAAAAACTAATACATTGGAAAAACACAATAAAACAGAGAACTAGAATGTACATTTCCAGAAGAAAATGTGAAATGGTGCTTGCAGTGGCAAAAAACACCACCCGGTTGCTAGGGTAATGTACATGATTGAATACGAGCCAACAACCATGTCTGTACGATGTTCTGGTGCTGAGATATGGCTTATTCATGGTTTTAGTAGAAACATGGAGTTCGGTGGTTGCTAGGGCCCATGAAATGGGCCGTCCTACACCATAGAAACCGCTTTTCAATTGAACATAACTCTGGATCACAGTGTCATAGAGACAAGGGGGCAGGCTCATTTGATTCAGACGACCAATCAGCATCTCAGGATCATTGTGAAGCTATCAAGCCACGCCCCTAGCAACCATTTAGAGCACCTTAGCAACACGTCCCATAGACTTCCATTGAAAGAGATCAAAGGGATATCTCAGGATAGAAGTGTCATAGAAACATAAGGGTGGGCTCGTTTGACTCGGGGCAGCAAGCAGCCAATCCTCAATCACCTCAACACTCACTGGCCACGCCCTAGCAACCATTGTCGAGCACCTTAGCAACCAAAATTCACAGAGGAATATCTTCCATTCTGAATGTCACAGAGGCGTGGGAGTTGGTTTATATCATTCATACTGACAAGAAGCCTTTGGAGTATCGTGATTGCTAGCTGCCAAGCCACTCCCTAGCAACCAAACAGAGTACCCTAGCAACCGTTTTGCAAGACCTATATCTCTGCATCAGAACATCGTATAGAGATGGGGGTTGGTTTATACATTCACACTGACTTTGGAGCTTCATGATTGGCAGCTGCCAAGCCACTCCCTAGCAACCAAACAGAGTACCCTAGCAACCGTTTTGCAAGACCAATATCTCTGCATCAGAACATCGTATAGAGATGGGGGTTGGCTCTTTTGACTCATGCTAGCAAACAGGAATTGCTACATTCTAATAGCGCTTAGCTAAGCCAATAAAATGCTACAAACTCCATAGTAACCATCTGTGACAACTACCAACCACCTAGTAACACCATAGCAACCACCCAGATTACCCTAAATGCTAATCATGCTAACAAAATTTTAGCATCATGCTGGCAACATGCTAGTCACATGCTAATCATGCTAGCAACATGCTAAAAACATGCGAATCACGCTAAAATAATGCTAGCAACATATTGGCAACATGCTAGAAACATGCTAATCACGCTAGCAACATGCTAGCAAAATAATAATCATGCTAGCAACATGATAACAACATGTTAATTATGCTAGCAACATGCTAGAAACATGTTAATCACGCTAGCAACATGCTAGCAACATGCTAATCATGCTAAAATCATGCTAGCAACATAATAGCAACATGCTAATCATGTTAGCAACATGCTAACAACATGCTAATCACGCTAGCAACATGCTAGCAAAATGCTAATCATGCTAAAATCATGCTAGCAACATGCTAATCATGCTAACAACATGCTAACAACATGCTAATCATGCTTGCAACATGCTAGTCACATGCTAATCATGCTAGCAACATGCTAAAAACATGCTAATCACGCTAAAATCATGTTAGCAAAATGCTAGCAACATGCTAATCATGCTAGCAACATGCTAGTCACATGTTAATCATGCTAGCAACATGCTAAAAACATGCTAATCACGCTAAAATCATGCTAGCAACATGCTAGCAACATGCTAATAATGCTAGCAACATGCTATCAACATGCTAATCACGCTAACAACATGCTAGCAACATGCTAATAATGCTAGCAAAACATGCTAGCAAACATGCTAATCACGCTAACCACATGTTAGCAACATGCTAATCATGCTAAAATCATGCTAGCAACATGCTAACAACATGTTAATCATGCTAGCAACATGCTAGTCACATGCTAATAATGCTAGCAACATGTTAAAAACATGCTAATCACGCTAAAATAATTTTAGCAAACATGCTAGCAACATGCTAATCATGCTAGCAACATGCAAGCAACATGCTAATCATGCTAAAATCACGCTAGCAACATGCTAATAATGCTAGCAACATGCTAGAAACATGCTAATCATGCTAGCAACATGCTAGCAACATGCTAATAATGCTAAAATCATGCTAGCAACATGCTAGCAACATGCTAATCATGCTAGCAACATGCTAGCAACATGCTAATCACGCTTGCAACATGCTAACAACATGCTAATAATGCTAACAACATGCTAGCAACATGCTAAAATCATGCTAGCAACATGCTAATCATGCTACCAACATGTTAATCATGCTAGCAACATGCTAATCAATCTAGCAACATGCTAGCAACATGTTAATCATAATAAAATCATGCTAGCGACATGCTAACAACATGCTAAACATGCTAGCAACATGCTAGCAACATGCTAATCATGCTAGCAACATGCTAATCAATCTAGCAACATGCTAGCAACATGTTAATCATAATAAAATCATGCTAGCGACATGCTAACAACATGCTAAACATGCTAGCAACATGCTAGCAACATGCTAATCATGCTAGCAACATGCTAATAATGCTAAAATCATGCTAGCAACATAATAACAACAGGCAAATCATGCCAATAAAATGCTACAAACTCCATAGTAACCATCTGTGACAACTACCAACCACCTAGTAACACCATAGCAACCACCCAGATTACCCTAGCAACCGCCTAGCAACGCCCTAGCAACAACCCAGAACACCCTAGCAACCGCCTAGCAACCGTCCAGAACACCCTAGCAACCGCCTAGCAACGCCCTAGCAACCACCCAGAACACCCTAGCAACCACCTAGCAACCATCCAGAATACCCTAGCAACCGTATAACAACACCCTAGCAACCACCCAGAATACCCTAGCAACTGCCTACCAACCACCCAGAACACCCTAGCAACCGCCTAGCAACGCCCTAGCAACCACCGAACTCCATGTTTCTACTAAAACCATGAATAAGCCATATCTCAGCACCAGAACATCGTACAGACATGGTTGTTGGCTCGTATTCAATCATGTACATTACCCTAGCAACCGGGTGGTGTTTTTTGCCACTGCAAGCACCATTTCACATTTTCTTCTGGAAATGTACATTCTAGTTAGGGACCGAGCACCGATGGTGCGAGGACCCTATTGAATCTGCTCCGTTTATTATTCTTATTCTTATTCTTCTTCTTCTTCTCCAAACTTAATCGCATTTTTGAGGGCCTAAACACGCTCGAAAAGTCAGGAAATTTTGCACACGCATCAGAACTGGTGGAAATTTACGTCTGATATGGTTTTCAGAAGTAGGTGTGGCAAAATGGCTCGACAGCGCCACCTATACTCATTCAGCGGAGAGCCCTCGGGCTACGTTTCACGTACATGTATGAAAATCGGTACACTCATGTAACATAACAATACCTACAAAAAAGTCTCCTGGAACGAAATCCGAAACCCAACAGGAAGTCGGTTATTTTGAATTTTCTCGTCATATTTAGTGACATTTTTGCCATTTGCAGGTGTCATACTTTAACGAACTCCACCCAGAGATTTAATCGGATGAACACCAAAATTGGTCATTGCAATCTAAAGCCCTTTGTGACGTTAAATTGCGAAGATCTAGAGTTTTCATCGGAGGGCGTGTCCGTGGCGTCCTCTCAAATTTCGATGTTTCGCCATGAAACAGGAAGTTGTTATAACTCAGGCATGCTATGTCCGACCTGCACCAAACTTCACATGTTTAATAAGACTCCTGATATGAAGAGATCTACATGACCATATTCAGTTATAGTAATAGCACCACCTGCTGGCAACAGGAAGTGACATGTTTTACTCTGAAACTAACTCCTCCTACAAATTTAATGACATCAACATAATATTTAGGTCAGTCTAACCTAAAGGCCTTTGTGATGTTAAATTGCGAAGATCTAGAGTTTTCATGGGAGGGCGTGTCCGTGGCGTCCTGTCAAATTTCGATGTCTCGCCATGGGAATAAAAGTTGTTGTAACTCAGCCATACTATGTTCGATCTGCCCCAGACTTCACATGTTCGATAAGAATCCAGGCCTGAACACATCTGAATATGGGTTTCAGAAGTAGGTGTGGCAAAATGGCTCGACAGCGCCACCTATACTGATTCAGCGGAGAGCACTCAGGCTACGTTTCACGTACATGTATGAAAATCGGTACACTCATGTAACATAACAATACCTACAAAAAAGTCTCCTGGAACGAAATCCGAAACCCAACAGGAAGTCGGTTATTTTGAATTTCTCGTCATATTTAGTGACATTTTTGCAATTTGCAGGTGTCATACTTTAACGAACTCCTCCCAGAGATTTATTCGCATGAACACCAAAATTGGTCATCGCAATCTAAAGCCCTTTGAGACGTTAAATTGCGAAGATCTAGAGTTTTCATTGGAGGGCGTGTCCATGGCATCCTGTCAAATTTCGATGTTTCGCCATGAAACAGGAAGTTGTTATAACTCAGGCATGCTATGTCCGACCTGCACCAAACTTCACATGTTTAATAAGACTCCTGATATGAAGAGATCTACATGACCATATTCAGTTATAGTAAAAGCGCCACCTGCTGGCAACAGGAAGTGACATGTTTTACTCTGTAACTAACTCCTCCTAGAGATTTAATGACATCAACACATTATTTGGTCAGTCTAACCTAAAGGCCCTTGTGATGTTAAATTGCGAAGAGCTAGAGTTTTCGTTAAAGGGCGTGTCCTTGGCGGCATCACAGATTTCGATGTCTCGCCAAGGGAATAAAAGTTGTTGTAACTCATCCATACAATGTTCGATCTGCCCCAGACTTCACATGTTCGATAAGAATCCAGGCCTGAACACATCAAAATACGAATATTCATATAAATTCATAGCGCCACCTGCTGGCAACAGTTTGTTTGACACTAACTTAAACATGCAATGTCCAATCTGCACCAACCTACACATGTTTGACAAGAGCCATGCCCTGAAGACATCTACGTGCCAATTTTTTAGTTATAGACATAGCGCCACCTGCTGGCAACAGGAAATTACTTGTTTTACACTAACTTAAACATGCAATGTCCAATCTGCACCAAACTTCATATGTTTTTTAAAAGTACTGGATGAAGACATCTACATGCCAATGTTCAGTTAAATATTAAGCGCCACCTGCTGTCAACAGGAAATGTCTTGTTTTACACTAACTTAAGCATGCAATGTCGAATCTGCCCCAAACTTCACAGGTTTTATAAGAGCCATGGCCTGAAGACATCATGCCAATGTTTAGTTAAAGACATAGCGCCACCAGCTGGCTACAGGAAATTACTTGTTTTACACTAGCTTAAACATGCAATGTTCAATCTTCACCAAACTTCATATGTTTGATCAAAGTTCTAGCCTGTAGACATCGACATGTTAATGTTCAGTTATGGACGTTGCGCTACCAGCAGGCAGCAGGTTTGGTACATATAAATGACTTTGAAATATTCCTCTATATTTACCTTTTTAAATGCATATTGCTCATCGTTCCCTGTCTTTCTGAAGCCACCGGTCGGCGGTGAGCCGGGCGAGGTCCCTTCCATCGCTGCTTGCAGCTTTAATTATTAGGGACCGAGCACCGATGGTGCAGAGGACCCTATTGAATCTGCTCCGTTTATTATTATTATTATTATTATTATTATTCTCCAAACTTAATCGCATTTTAGAGGACCTAAACATGCTCGAAAAGTCAGGAAACTTTGCACACGCATCAGAACTGTTGAAAATTTACGTCTGATATGGGTTTCAGGAGTAGGTGTGGCAAAATGGCTCGACAGCGCCACCTATAAATATTCAGCGGAGTGCGCCTCGAGCTACGTTTCACGTACATGTACGAAAATTGGTACACTCATGTAACATAACAATACCTATAAAAAAGTCTCTTGGTACGAAATCAGAAACCAAACAGGAAGTCGGTTATTTTGAATTTTCTTGTCATATTTTGTGTCATTTTTGCCATTTTCAGGTGTCATACTTTAACGAACTCCTCCCAGAGATTTATTCAGATGAACACCAAAATTGGTCATTGTAATCTAAAGCCCTTTGTGACGTTAAATTGCGAAGATCTAGAGCTTTCATCGGAGGGCGTGTCCGTGGCGTCCTGTCAAATTTCGATGATTCGCCATGAAACAGGAAGTTGTTTTAACTGAGGCATAGAATGTCCGATGTGCACCAAAATTCCCATGTTTGATAAGACTCCTGACCTGAAGAGATCTAGGTGACCACATTCATATAAATTCATAGCGCCACCTGCTGGCAACAGGAAGTGATATGTTTTACTCTGCAACTAACTCCTCCTAGAAATGTAATGACATCAACATAATTTTTTGTTCAGTCTAATCTAAAGGCCTTTGTGATGTTAAATTGCGAAGAGCTTGAGCTTGAGCTAATGGGCGTGTCCATGGCAGCGTGACAAAATTCGATATCTCGCCATGGGAATAGAAGCTGTTGTTACTCAGCCATAAAATGTCCGATCTGCCCCAAACTTCACATGGTTGATAAGAGCCATGGCCTGAAGACATCTACGTGCTAATGTTTAGTTATAGACATAGCGCCACCTGCTGGCTACAGGAAATTGCTTGTTTTACACTAACTTAAACATGCAATGTCCAATCTGCACCAAACTTCACATATTTGGTGAGAGTCCTGGCCTGAAGACATCTAAATGGCAATATTCAGATGTAATCATAGCGCCACCTGTTGACAACAGGATATGCCAAGCTTTAAACTAACTCAAACATACCATGTTCAATCTGCACCAAATTTCATATGTTTGATAATAGTACTGGTTTGAAGACATCTAAATAATAATGTTCAGTTATGGACACAGCGCCACCAGCTGGCAGCAGGTTTGACACATATAAATGACTTTGACACGTTCCTCTATATTTACCTTTTTAAATGCATATTGCTCACCGTTCCCTGTCTTTCTGAAGCCACCGGTTGGCGGTGCTGGGTGCGAGGTCCCTTCCATCGCTGCTTGCAGCTTTAATTCTTCTTCTTCTTCTTCTTCTTCTTCTTCTTCTTCTTCTTCTTCTTCTTCTTCTTCTTCTCTCAAACTTAATCGCATTTTAGAGGGCCTAAACATGCTTGAAAAGTCAGGAAACTTTGCACACACATCAGAACTGGTGATAATTTACGTCTGATATGGGTTTCAGAAGTAGTTGTGGCAAAATGGCTCAACAGCGCCACCTATAAATATTCAGCGGAGTGCGCATCGAGCTACGTTTCACGTACATGTACGAAAATCGGTACACTTATGTAACTTAACAATACCTACAAAAAAGTCTCTAGGTACGAAATCAGAAACCCAACAGGAAGTCGGCTATTTTGAATTTTCTCGTCATGTTTTGTGTCATTTTTGCCATTTTCAGGTGTCAGACTTTAACGAACTCCTCCCAGAGATTTATTCAGATGAACACCAAAATTGGTCATTGTAATCTAAAGCCCTTTGTGACGTTAAATTGCGAAGATCTAGAGTTTTCATCGGAGGGCGTGTCCGTGGCGTCCTGTCAAATTTCGATGTTTCGCCATGAAACAGGAAGTTGTTATATCTCAGGCATGCTATGTCCGATCTACACCAAACTTCACACGTTTGATAAGAATCCTGACCTGAAGAGATCTAAGTGACCATATTCAGTTATAGTCATAGCGCCACCTGCTGGCAACAGGAAGTGACATGTTTTACTCTGTAACTAACTCCTCCTAGAGGTTTAATGACATAAACATAATATTTAGGTCAGTCTAACCTAAAGGCCTTTGTGATGTTAAATTGCGAAGATCTAGAGTTTTCGTTAAAGGGCGTGTCCATGGCGGCATCACAAATTTCGATGTCTCGCCATGGGAATAAAAGTTGTTGTAACTCAGCCATACAATGTCCGATCTGCCCCAGACTTCACACGTTCGATAAGAATCCAGGCCTGAACACATCTAAATACGAATATTACATTATAATCATAGCGCCACCTGCTGACAACAGGATATATCATGTTTTACACTAACTCAAACATACCATGTTCAATCTGCACCAAACTTCATATGTTTGATAAAAGTATTGGTCTGAAGACATCTACATGCCAATGTTTAGTTATAGACATAGCGCCACCTGGTGGCTACAGGAAATTACTTGTTTTACACCAACTTAAACATGCATTGTCCAATCTGCACCAAACTTCACATATTTGGTAAGATTCCAGGCCTGAAGACATCTAAAGGCCAATATTCAGATGTAATCATAGCGCCACCTGTTGACAACAGGATGTGTCAGGCTTTACACTAACTCAAACATACTATGTTCAATCTGCACCAAACTTCATATGTTTGATAAAAGTGCTAGACTGAAGACATCTTCATGTTAATGTTCAGTTATGGACATAGCGCCACCAGCTGGCAGCAGGTTTGACACATATAAATGACTATGACAGGTTCCTCTATATTTACCTTTTTAAATGCATATTGCTCACCATTCCCTGTCTTTCTGAAGCCACCGGTTGGCGGTGCTGGGTGCGAGGTCCCTTCCATCGCTGCTTGCAGCTTTAATTAGGGACAGAGCACCGATGGTGCAGAGGACCCTATTGAATCTGCTCCGTTTATTATTATTATTATTAGGGACCGAGCACCGATGGTGCAGAGGACCCTATTGAATCTGCTCTGTTTATTATTATTATTATTATTATTATTCTCCAAACTTAATCGCATTTTAGAGGGCCTAAACATGCTCGAAAAGTCAGGAAACTTTGCACACGCATCATAACTGGTGAAAATTTACGTCTGATATGGGTTTCAGGAGTAGGTGTGGCAAAATGGCTCGACAGCGCCACCTATAAATATTCAGCGGAGTGCGCCTCGAGCTACGTTTCACGTACATGTACGAAAATCGGTACACTCATGTAACATAACAATACCTACAAAAAAGTGTCTTGGTACGAAATCAGAAACCAAACAGGAAGTCGGCTATTTTGAATTTTGTCGTCATATTTTGTGTCATTTTTGCCATTTTCAGGTGTCATACTTTATCTAACTCCTCCCAGAGATTTATTCGGATGAACAACAAAATTGGTCATTGCAATCTAAAGCCCTTTGTGACGTTAATTCGCGAAGATCTAGAGTTTTCATCGGAGGGCGTGTCCGTGGCGTCCTGTCAAATTTCGATGTTTCGCCATGAAACAGGAAGTTGTTATATCTCAGGCATGCTATGTCCGATCTACACCAAACTTCACACGTTTTATAAGATTCCTGATATGAAGAGATCTAAGTGTCCATATTCAGTTATAGTCATAGCGCCACCTGCTGGCAACAGGAAGTGACATGATTTAGTCTGTAACTAACTCCTCCTAGAGATTTAATGACATCAAAATAATATTTAGGTCAGTTTAATCTAAAGGATTTTGTGATGTTAAGTTGCGAAGAGCTTGAGTTTTCACTAATTGGCGTGTCCTTGGCGGCATCACAAATTTCGATGTCTCGCCATGGGAATAAAAGTTGTTGTAACTCAGCCATAAAATGTCCGATCTGCCCCAAACTTCACATGGTTGATAAGAGCCATGGCCTGAAGACATCTACGTGCTAATGTTTAGTTATAGACATAGCGCCACCTGCTGGCTAAAGGAAATTGCTTGTTTTACACTAACTTAAACATGCAATGTCCAATCTGCACCAAACTTCACATATTTGGTGAGAGTCCTGGCCTGAAGACATCTAAATGGCAATATTCAGATGTAATCATAGCGCCACCTGTTGACAACAGGATATGCCAGGCTTTACACTAACTCAAACATACCATATTCAATCTGCACCAAATTTCATATGTTTGATAATAGTACTGGTTTGAAGACATCTAAATGCCAATGTTCAGTTATGGACATAGCGCCACCAGCTGGCAGCAGGTTTGGCACTTATAAATGACTTTGACGTATTCCTCTATATTTGCCTTTTTAAATGCATATTGCTCACTGTTCCCTGTCATTCTGAAGCCACCGGTCGGCGGTGCCGGGTGCGAGGTCCCTTCCATCGCTGCTTGCAGCTTTAATTATTAGGGACCGAGCACCGATGGTGCGAGGACCCTATTGAATCTGCTCCGTTTATTATTAGGGACCGAGCACCGATGGTGCGAGGACCCTATTGAATTGCTCCGTTCTATTATTCTTCTTCTTCTTCTCTTCTTCTTCTTCTTCTTCTTCTTCTCCAAACTTAATCACATTTTAGAGGGCCTAAACATGCTCGAAAAGTCAGGAAACTTTGCACACGCATCAGAACTGGTGAAAATTTACATCTGATATGGGTTTCAAAAGTAGGTGTGGCAAAATGGCTCGACAGCGCCACCTATAAATATTCAGCGGAGTGCGCATCGAGCTACGTTTCACGTACATGTACGAAAATCGGTACACTTATGTAACTTAACAATACCTACAAAAAAGTCTCCAGGTACGAAATCAGAAACCCGACAGGAAGTCGGCTATTTTGAATTTTCTCGTCATATTTTGTGTCATTTTTACCATTTTCAGGTGTCATACTTTAACGAACTCCTCCCAGAGATTTATTCAGATGAACACCAAAATTGGTAAGTGTAATCTAAAGCCCTTTGTGACGTTAAATTGCGAAGATCTAGAGTTTTCATCGGAGGGCGTGTCCGTGGCGTCCTGTCAAATTTCGATGTTTCGCCATGAAAAAGGAAGTTGTTATATCTCAGGCATGCTATGTCCGATCTACACCAAACTTCACATGTTTGATAAGAATCCTGACCTGAAGAGATCTAAGTGACCATATTCAGTTATAGTCATAGCGCCACCTGCTGGCTACAGGAAGTGACATGTTTTACTCTGTAATTAACTCCTCCTAGAGATTTAATGACATAAACATAATATTTTGGTCAGTTTAACCTAAAGGCCTTTGTGATGTTAAATTGCGAAGAGCTAGAGTTTTCGTTAATGGGCGTGTCCATGGCGGCATCACAAATTTCGATGTCTCGCCATGGGAATAAAAGTTGTTGTAACTCAGCCATACAATGTCCGATCTGCCCCAGACTTCACACGTTCGATAAGAATCCAGGCCTGAACACATCTAAATACGAATATTACATTATAATTAGAGCGCCACCTGCTGGCAACAGGAAATTACTTCTTTTACACTATCTTAAACATGCAATGTCCAATCTGCACCAAACTTCACACTATTTGGTGAAGATGGTTTGGTCTGAAATATCTAAATGCCAAAATTCAGATATAATCATAGCGCCACCTGCTGGCAACAGGATATATTCATGCTTTACACTAACTCAAACATACTATGTTCAATCTGCACCAAAATTCATATGTTTGATAAAAGTACTGGTCTGAAGATATCTACACGATAGCGTTTAGTTATAGACATAGCGCCACCTGCTGGCAACAGGAAATTATTTGTTTTACACTAACTTAAACATGCATACCATGTCCAATCTGCACCAAACTTCACATATTTTGTAAGAAGTATTGCCCTGAAGACATCTAAAAGGCCAATATTCAGATGTAATCATAGCGCCACCTGTTGACAACAGGATGTGTCAGGCTTTACACTAACTCAAACATACTATGTTCAATCTGCACCAAACTTCATATGTTTGATAAAAGTGCTAGACTGAAGACATCTTCATGTTAATGTGCAGTTATGGACATAGCGCCACCAGCTGGCAGCAGGTTTGGACACATATAAATGACTATGACACGTTCCTCTATATTTACCTTTTTAAATGCATATTGCTCACCGTTCCCTGTCTTTCTGAAGCCACCGGTTGGCGGTGCCGGGTGCGAGGTCCCTTCCATCGCTGCTTGCAGCTTTAATTAGGTACCGAGCACCGATTGCGATATAATCTGCTCCGTTTATTATTCTTCTTATTCTTCTTCTTCTTCTTCTTCTTCTCCAAACTTAATCGCATTTTAGAGGGCCTAAACATGCTCGAAAAGTCAGGAAACTTTGCACACGCATCAGAACTGGTGAAAATTTACGTCTGATATGGGTAGAAGTAGGTGTGGCAAAATGGCTCGATGCGGAAGCTAACGTATATGTACGAAAATCGGTACACTCATGTAATATAACAATACCTACAAAAAAGTATCCTAGGAACGAAATCCGAAACCCAACAGGAAGTCGGCTATTTTGAATTTTCTCGTCATATTTAGTGTGAAATTTTTGCCATTTGCAGGTGTCATACTTTAACGAACTCCTCCCAGAGATTTATTCGCATGAACACCAAAATTGGTCATTGCAATCTAAAGCCCTTTGTGACGTTAAATTGCGAAGATCTAGAGTTTTCATTGGAGGGCGTGTCCGTGGCGTCCTGTCAAATTTCGATGTTTCGCCATGAAACAGGAAGTTGTTATAACTCAGGCATGCTATGTCCGACCTGCACCAAACTTCACATGTTTGATAAGACTCCTGATATGAAGAGATCTGCATGACCATATTCATTTATAGTAATAGCGCCACCTGCTGGCAACAGGAAGTGACATGTTTTACTCTGTAACTAACTCCTCCTAGAGATTTAATGACATCAACACATAATATTTGGTCAGTCCAATCCTAAAGGCCCTTGTGATGTTAAATTGCGAAGATCTAGAGTTTTTGTTAAAGGGCGTGTCCTTGGCGGCATCACAGATTTCGATGTCTCGCCATGGGAATAAAAGTTGTTGTAACTCAGCCATACAATGTCCGATCTACCCCAGACTTCACATGGTTCGATAAGAATCCAGGCCTGAACACATCTAAATATGAATATTCCATTATAGATCAGAGCGCCACCTGCTGGCAACAGGAAATGACTTGTTTTACACTAACTTAAACATGCAATGTCCAATCTTTACCAAACTTCACATGTTTGACAAGTCTCCTGACCTGAAGAAGATCTAAGTGACAATATTCAGATATAAATTCATAGTGCCACCTGCTGTCAACAGGAAGTGACTTGTTTTACTCTGTACTAACTCCTCCTAGAGATTTAATGACCATCAACATAATATATAGGTCAGTCTAATCTAAAGGCCTTTGTGATGTTGAATTGCAAAGAGCTTGAGTTTTCGCTAATGGGCTGTCTATGGCGGCGTGACAAAATTCGAAGTCTCGCCATGGGAATAGAAGCTGTCGTTATAGCCATAAAATGTCAATCTGCACCAAACTTCATATGTTTTTTAATAAGTACTGGATGAAGACATCTACATGCCAATGTTTAGTTATGGATGTTGCGCCACCAGCTGGCAGCAGGTTTGGTACATATAAATGACTTTGACGTATTCCTCTATATTTGCCTTTTTTAAATGCATATTGCTCACTGTTCCCTGTCATTCTGAAGCCACCGGTCGGTGGTGAGCCGGGCGATGTCCCTTCCATCGCTGCTTGCAGCTTTAATTATTAGGGACCGAGCACCGATGGTGCGAGGACCCTATTGAATCTGCTCCGTTTATTATTAGGGACCGAGCACCGATGGTGCGAGGACCCTATTGAATCTGCTCCGTTTATTATTAGGGACTGAGCACCGATTCGAGGACCCTTCTTCTTCTTCTTCTTCTTCTTCTTCTTCTTCTCTCCAAACTTAATCGCATTTTAGAGGGCCTAAACATGCTCGAAAAGTCAGGAAACTTTGCACACGCGTCAGAACTGGTGAAAATTTACGTCTGATATGGGTTTCAGAAGTAGGTGTGGCAAAATGGCTTGACAGCGCCACCTATAAATATTCAGCGGAGTGCGCCTCGAGCTACGTTTCACGTACATGTACGAAAATCGGTACTACAAAAAAGTCTCCAGGTACGAAATCAGAAACCCAACAGGAAGTCGGCTATTTTGAATTTTCTCATCATATTTTGTGTCATTTTTGCCATTTTCAGGTGCCATACTTTAACGAACTCCTCCCAGAGATTTATTCAGATGAACACCAAAATTGGTCAGTGTAATCTAAAGCCCTTTGTGACGTTAAATTGCGAAGATCTAGAGTTTTCATCGGAGGGCGTGTCCGTGGCGTCCTGTCAAATTTTGATGTTTCGCCATGAAACAGGAAGTTGTTATAACTCAGGCATGCTATGTCCGATCTACACCAAACTTCACATGTTTGATAAGAATCCTGACCTGAAGAGATCTAAGTGGCCATATTCAGTTATAGTCATAGCGCCACCTGCTGGCAACAGGAAGTGACATGTTTTACTCTGTAACTAACTCCTCCTAGAGATTTAATGACATCAACATAATATTTAGGTCAGTTTAATCTAAAGGCCTTTGTGATGTTAAATTGCGAAGAGCTTGAGTTTTCGCTAATGGGCGTGTCCTTGGCGGCATCACAAATTTCGATGTCTCGCCATGGGAATGAAAAGTTGTTGTAACTCAGCCATGCAATAACCGATCTGCCCCAGACGTCACACCTTCGATAAGAATCCAGGCCTGAACACATCTAAATACGAATATTTCATTATAATTAGAGCGCCACCTGCTGGCAACAGGAAATTACTTACTTTTCCACTATCTTAAACATGCAATGTACCAATCTGCACCAAACTTCACATATTTGGTAAGACTCCTGACCTGAAGAGATCTAAGTGACCAAAATTCATATAAATCATAGCGCCACCTGCTGGCAACAGGAACTATTTTTACACTGACTCAAACATACCATGTTCAATCTGCACCAAAATTCATATGTTTGATAAAAGTACTGGTCTCATGATATCTACACGATAATGTTCAGTTAAAGACATAGCGCCACCTGCTGGCAACAGGAAATTATTTTTTTTACACTAACTTAAGCATAAAATGTCCAATGTGCACCAAACTTCACATATTTTGTAAGAGTCCTGCCCTGAAGACATTTAAAAGCCAATATTCAGATGTAACCATAGCGCCATCTGTTGACAACAGGATGTGTCAGGCTTTACACTAACTCAAACATATTATGTTCAATCCGCACCAAACTTCATATGTTCGATAAAGGTGCTAGCCTGAAGACATCTATATGTTAATGTTCAGTTATGGACATAGCGCCACCAGCAGGTTTGGCAGCAGATTAGGCACATATAAATGACTTTGACATATTCCTCTATATTTGCATTTTTAAATGCATATTGCTCACTTTTCCCTGTCTTTCTAAAGCCACCGGTCGGCGGTGAACCGGGCGAGGTCCCTTCCATCGCTGCTTGCAGCTTTAATTAGGTACCGAGCACCGATAGGACCCTTTGAATCTGCTCCGTTTATTATTCTTATTCTTATTCTTCTTCAAACTTAATCGCATTTTAGAGGGCCTAAACATGCTCGAAAAGTCAGGAAACTTTGCACACGCATCAGAACTGGTGAAAATTTACGTCTGATATGGATTTCAGAATAGGTGTGGCAAAACGGCTCGACAGTGCCACCTATAAATATTCAGCGGAGTGCGCCTCGAGCTACGTTTCACGTACATGTACGAAAATCGGTACACTCATGTAACTTAACAATACCTACAAAAAAGTCTCTAGGTACGAAATCAGAAACCAAACAGGAAGTCGGCTATTTTGAATTTTCTCGTCATATTTTGTATCATTTTTGCCATTTTCAGGTGTCATACTTTAACGAACTCCTCCCAGAAATATTTCCAGATGAACATCAAAATTGGTCATTGTAATCTAAAGCCCTTTGTGACGTTAAATTGCGAAGATCTAGAGTTTTCATCGGAGGGCATGTCCGTGGCGTCCTGTCAAATTTGGATGTTTCGCCATGAAACAGGAAGTTGTTATATCTCAGGCATGATCTATGTCCGATCTACACCAAACTTCACATGTTTGATAAGAATCCTGACCTGAAGAGATCTACGTGACCATATTCATATAAATTCATAGCGCCACCTGCTGGCAACAGGAAGTGACATGATTTAGTCTGTAACTAACTCCTCCTAGATATTTAATGACATCAAAATAATATTTAGGTCAGTTTAATCTAAAGGCCTTTGTGATGTTAAGTTGCGAAGAGCTTGAGTTTTCACTAATTGGCGTGTCCATGGCGGCATCACAAATTTCGATGTCTCGCCATGGGAATAGAAGCTGTTGTTACTCAGCCATAAAATGTCCGATCTGCCCCAAACGACACATGTTGATAAGAGCCATGGCCTGAAGACATCTACGTGCCAATGTTTAGTTATAGACATAGCGCCACCTGCTGGCTAAAGGAAATTACTTGTTTTACACTAACTTAAACATGCAATGTCCAATCTGCACCAAACTTCACATATTTGGTGAGAGTCCATGGCCTGAAGACATCTAAATGGCAATATTCAGATGTAATCATAGCGCCACCTGCTTGACAACAGGAAATATTGCCAGGCTTTACACTAACTCAAACATACCATATTCAATCTGCACCAAATTTCATATGTTTGATAATAGTACTGGTTTGAAGACATCTAAATAATAATGTTCAGTTATGGACACAGCGCCACCAGCTGGCAGCAGGTTTGACACATATAAATGACTTTGACGTATTCCTCTATATTTGCCTTTTTAAATGCATATTGCTCACTGTTCCCTGTCATTCTGAAGCCACCGGTCGGCGGTGCCGGGTGCGAGGTCCCTTCCATCGCTGCTTGCAGCTTTAATTATTAGGGACCGAGCACCGATGGTGCGAGGACCCTATTGAATCTGCTCCGTTTATTATTAGGGACCGAGCACCGATGGTGCGAGGACCCTATTGAATCTGCTCCGTTTATTATTCTTCTTCTTCTTCTTCTTCTTCTTCTTCTTCTTCTTCTTCTTCTCCAAACTTAATCACATTTTAGAGGGCCTAAACATGCTCGAAAAGTCAGGAAACTTTGCACACGCATCAGAACTGGTGAAAATTTACATCTGATATGGGTTTCAAAAGTAGGTGTGGCAAAATGGCTCGACAGCGCCACCTATAAATATTCAGCGGAGTGCGCATCGAGCTACGTTTCACGTACATGTACGAAAATCGGTACACTTATGTAACTTAACAATACCTACAAAAAAGTCTCCAGGTACGAAATCAGAAACCCGACAGGAAGTCGGCTATTTTGAATTTTCTCGTCATATTTTGTGTCATTTTTACCATTTTCAGGTGTCATACTTTAACGAACTCCTCCCAGAGATTTATTCAGATGAACATCAAAATTGGTAAGTGTAATCTAAAGCCCTTTGTGACGTTAAATTGCGAAGATCTAGAGTTTTCATCGGAGGGCGTGTCCGTGGCGTCCTGTCAAATTTCGATGTTTCGCCATGAAAAAGGAAGTTGTTATATCTCAGGCATGCTATGTCCGATCTACACCAAACTTCACATGTTTGATAAGAATCCTGACCTGAAGAGATCTAAGTGACCATATTCAGTTATAGTCATAGCGCCACCTGCTGGCTACAGGAAGTGACATGTTTTACTCTGTAATTAACTCCTCCTAGAGATTTAATGACATAAACATAATATTTTGGTCAGTCTAACCTAAAGGCCTTTGTGATGTTAAATTGCGAAGATCTAGAGTTTTCGTTAAAGGGCGTGTCCATGGCGGCATCACAAATTTCGATGTCTCGCCATGGGAATAAAAGTTGTTGTAACTCAGCCATACAATGTCCGATCTGCCCCAGACTTCACACGTTCGATAAGAATCCAGGCCTGAACACATCTAAATACGAATATTACATTATAATTAGAGCGCCACCTGCTGGCAACAGGAAATTACTTCTTTTACACTATCTTAAACATGCAATGTCCAATCTGCACCAAACTTCACACTTTTGATGAAAAATATTGGTCTGAAGATATCTAAATGCCAATGTTCAGTTAAAGATATAGCGCCACCTGCTGGCAACAGCAAATTACTTCTTTTAAACTAACTTAAGCATTCAATGTCCAATCTGCACCAAAATTCACGTATTTGGTAAGAGCCCTGACCTGAAGATATCTAAAGCCCAAAATTCAGATATAATCATAGCGCCACCTGCTGACAACAGGATATATCATGCTTTACACTAACTCAAACATACCATGTTCAATCTGCACCAAACTTCATATGTTTGATAAAAGTATTGGTCTGAAGACATCTACATGCCAATGTTTAGTTATAGACATAGCGCCACCTGGTGGCTACAGGAAATTACTTGTTTTACACCAACTTAAACATGCATTGTCCAATCTGCACCAAACTTCGCATATTTGGTAAGATTCCAGGCCTGAAGACATCTAAAGGCCAATATTCAGATGTAATCATAGCGCCACCTGTTGACAACAGGATGTGTCAGGCTTTACACTAACTCAAACATACTATGTTCAATCTGCACCAAACTTCATATGTTTGATAAAAGTGCTAGACTGAAGACATCTTCATGTTAATGTGCAGTTATGGACATAGCGCCACCAGCTGGCAGCAGGTTTGACACATATAAATGACTATGACACGTTCCTCTATATTTACCTTTTTAAATGCATATTGCTCACCGTTCCCTGTCTTTCTGAAGCCACCGGTTGGCGGTGCCGGGTGCGAGGTCCCTTCCATCGCTGCTTGCAGCTTTAATTCTTATTATTCTTCTTCTTCTTCTTCTCCAAACTTAATCGCATTTTAGAGGGCCTAAACATGCTTGAAAAGTCAGGAAACTTTGCACACGCATCAGAACTGGTGAAAATTTACGTCTTATATGGGTTTCAGAAGTAGGTGTGGCAAAATGGCTCGACAGCGCCACCTATAAATATTCAGCGGAGTGCGCCTCGAGCTACGTTTCACGTACATGTACGAAAATCGGTACACTCATGTAACTTAACAATACCTACAAAAAAGTCTCTAGGTACGAAATCAGAAACCAAACAGGAAGTCGGCTATTTTGAATTTTCTCGTCATATTTTGTATCATTTTTGCCATTTTCAGGTGTCATACTTTAACGAACTCCTCCCAGAAATATTTCCAGATGAACACCAAAATTGGTCATTGTAATCTAAAGCCCTTTGTGACGTTAAATTGCGAAGATCTAGAGTTTTCATCGGAGGGCATGTCCGTGGCGTCCTGTCAAATTTTGATGTTTCGCCATGAAACAGGAAGTTGTTATATCTCAGGCATGCTATGTCCGATCTACACCAAACTTCACATGTTTGATAAGAATCCTGACCTGAAGAGATCTAAGTGACCATATTCAGTTATAGTCATAGCGCCACCTGCTGGCAACAGGAAGTGACATGTTTTACTCTGTAACTAACTCCTCCTAGAGATTTAATGACATCAACATAATATTTAGGTCAGTTTAATCTAAAGGCCTTTGTGCTGTTAAATTGCGAAGAGCTTGAGTTTTCGCTAATGGGCGTGTCCTTGGCGGCATCACAAATTTCGATGTCTCACCATGGGAATGAAAGTTGTTGTAACTCAGCCATACGATGTCCGATCTGCCCCAGACTTCACAAGTTCGATAAGAATCCAGGCCTGAACACATCTAAATACGAATATTCCATTATAATCAGAGCGCCACCTGCTGGTCACAGGAAATTACTTATTTTAAACTAACTTAAACATGCAATGTACAATCTGCACCAAACTTCACATATTTGGTAAGACTCCTGACCTGAAGAGATTAAGTGACTAATACATATAAATTCATAGGCCTGAAAAAATACATCACTAAAAACATGGCCAATCTGCAAAACTTCACATATTTGATTCCTGGCCTGATAAAGGCCAGAATCATAATCATAGCGCCACCTGCTGACAACAGGATATATCATGCTTTACACTAACTCAAACATACTATGTTCAATCTGCACCAAAATTCATATGTTTGATAAAAGTACTGGTCTGATGATATCTACACGATAGCGTTTAGTTAAAGACAAAGCGCCACCTGCTGGCAACAGGAAATTATTTGTTTTACACTAACTTAAGCATAAAATGTCCAATCTGCACCAAACTTCACATATTTTGTAAGAGTCCTGCCCTGAAGACATTTAAAAGCCAATATTCAGATGTAACCATAGCGCCATCGGTTGACAACAGGATGTGTCAGGCTTTACACTAACTCAAACATACTATGTTCAATTTGCACCAAACTTCATATGTTCGATAAAGGTGCTAGCCTGAAGACATCTATATGTTAATGTTCAGTTATGGACATAGCGCCACCAGCTGGCAGCAGATTAGGCACATATAAATGACTTTGACATATTCCTCTATATTTGCTTTTTTAAATGCATATTGCTCACTGTTCCCTGTCTTTCTTAAGCCACCGGTTGGCGGTGCCGGGTGCGAGGTCCCTTCCATCGCTGCTTGCAGCTTTAATTAGGGACCGAGCACCGATGGTGCGAGGACCCTATTGAATCTGCTCCGTTTATTATTCTTATTCTTATTCTTATTCTTATTCTTATTCTTATTCTTCTTCTTCTCCAAACTTAATCGCATTTTAGAGGGCCTAAACATGCTCGAAAAGTCAGGAAACTTTGCAAACGCATCAGAACTGGTGAAAATTTACGTCTGATATGTACATGTATGAAAATCGGTACACTCATGTAATATAACAATACCTACAAAAAAGTATCCTGGAACGAAATCCGAAACCCAACAGGAAGTCGGTTATTTTGAATTTTCTCGTCATATTTAGTGAAATTTTTGCCATTTGCAGGTGTCATACTTTAACGAACTCCTCCCAGAGATTTATTCGCATGAACACCAAAATTGGTCATTGCAATCTAAAGCCCTTTGAGACGTTAAATTGCGAAGATCTAGAGTTTTCATTGGAGGGCGTGTCCGTGGCGTCCTGTCAAATTTCGATGTTTCGCCATGAAACAGGAAGTTGTTATAACTCAGGCATGCTATGTCCGACCTGCACCAAACTTCACATGTTTGATAAGACTCCTGATATGAAGAGATCTGCATGACCATATTCATTTATAGTAATAGCGCCACCTGCTGGCAACAGGAAGTGACATGTTTTACTCTGTAACTAACTCCTCCTAGAGATTTAATGACATCAACACATTATTTGGTCAGTCCAACCTAAAGGCCCTTGTGATGTTAAATTGCGAAGATCTAGAGTTTTTGTTAAAGGGCGTGTCCTTGGCGGCATCACAGATTTCGATGTCTCGCCAAGGGAATAAAAGTTGTTGTAACTCATCCATACAATGTTCGATCTACCCCAGACTTCACATGTTCGATAAGAATCCAGGCCTGAACACATCTAAATATGAATATTCCATTATAATCAGAGCGCCACCTGCTGGCAACAGGAAATGACTTGTTTTACACTAACTTAAACATGCAATGTCCAATCTTTACCAAACTTCACATGTTTGACAAGTCTCCTGACCTGAAAAGATCTAAGTGACAATATTCATATAAATCATAGTGCCACCTGCTGTCAACAGGAATGACATGTTTTACTCTGTAACTAACTCCTCCTAGAGATTTAATGACATCAACATAATATATAGGTCAGTCTAATCTAAAGGCCTTTGTGATGTTGAATTGCAAAGAGCTTGAGTTTTCGCTAATGGGCGTGTCTATGGCGGCGTGACAAAATTCGAAGTCTCGCCATGGGAATAGAAGCTGTCGTTACTCAGCCATAAAATGTCCAATCTGCACCAAACTTCATATGTTTTTTAAAAGTACTGGATGAAGACATCTACATGCCAATGTTTAGTTATGGATGTTGCGCCACCAGCTGGCAGCAGGTTTGGTACATATAAATGACTTTGACATATTCCTCTATATTTATTTTTTTAAATGCATATTGCTCACTGTTCCCTGTCTTTCTGAAGCCACCGGTCGGTGGTGAGCCGGGCGATGTCCCTTCCATCGCTGCTTGCAGCTTTAATTAGGGACCGAGCACCGATGGTGTGAGGACCCTATTGAATCTGCTCCGTTTATCATTAGGGACCGAGCACCGATGGTGCAGAGGACCCTATTGAATCTGCTCCGTTTATTATTAGGGACTGAGCACCGATGGTGCGAGGACCCTATTGAATCTGCTCCGTTTCTTATTCTTATTATTCTTCTTCTTCTTCTTCTTCTTCTCCAAACTTAATCGCATTTTAGAGGGCCTAAACATGCTCGAAAAGTCAGGAAACTTTGCACACGCGTCAGAACTGGTGAAAATTTACGTCTGATATGGGTTTCAGAAGTAGGTGTGGCAAAATGGCTTGACAGCGCCACCTATAAATATTCAGCGGAGTGCGCCTCGAGCTACGTTTCACGTACATGTACGAAAATCGGTACTACAAAAAAGTCTCCAGGTACGAAATCAGAAACCCAACAGGAAGTCGGCTATTTTGAATTTTCTTGTCATATTTTGTGTCATTTTTGCCATTTTCAGGTGCCATACTTTAACGAACTCCTCCCAGAGATTTATTCAGATGAACACCAAAATTGGTCATGTAATCTAAAGCCCTTTGTGACGTTAAATTGCGAAGATCTAGAGTTTTCATCGGAGGGCGTGTCCGTGGCGTCCTGTCAAATTTTGATGTTTCGCCATGAAACAGGAAGTTGTTATAACTCAGGCATGCTATGTCCGATCTACACCAAACTTCACATGTTTGATAAGAATCCTGACCTGAAGAGATCTAAGTGGCCATATTCAGTTATAGTCATAGCGCCACCTGCTGGCAACAGGAAGTGACATGTTTTACTCTGTAACTAACTCCTCCTAGAGATTTAATGACATCAACATAATATTTAGGTCAGTTTCATCTAAAGGCCTTTGTGATGTTAAATTGCGAAGAGCTTGAGTTTTCGCTAATGGGCGTGTCCTTGGCGGCATCACAAATTTCGATGTCTCGCCATGGGAATAAAAGTTGTTGTAACTCAGCCATGCAATAACCGATCTGCCCCAGACTTCACACCTTCGATAAGAATCCAGGCCTGAACACATCTAAATACGAATATTTCATTATAATTAGAGCGCCACCTGCTGGCAACAGGAAATGACTACTTTTCCACTATCTTAAACATGCAATGTCCAATCTGCACCAAACTTCACATATTTGGTAAGACTCCTGACCTGAAGAGATCTAAGTGACCATATTCATATAAATTCATAGCGCCACCTGCTGGCCACAGGAAATTACTTATTTTACACTGACATAAACATACCATGTTCAATCTGCACCAAAATTCATATGTTTGATAAAAGTACTGGTCTCATGATATCTACACGATAATGTTCAGTTAAAGACATAGCGCCACCTGCTGGCAACAGGAAATTATTTTTTTTACACTAACTTAAGCATGAAATGTCCAATGTGCACCAAACTTCACATATTTTGTAAGAGTCCTGCCCTGAAGACATTTAAAGGCTAATATTCAGATGTAACCATAGCGCCATCTGTTGACAACAGGATGTGTCAGGCTTTACACTAACTCAAACATATTATGTTCAATCCGCACCAAACTTCATATGTTCGATAAAGGTGCTAGCCTGAAGACATCTATATGTTAATGTTCAGTTATGGACATAGCGCCACCAGCAGGTTTGTTACATATAAATGACTTTGACATATTCCTCTATATTTGCATTTTTAAATGCATATTGCTCACTTTTCCCTGTCTTTCTAAAGCCACCGGTCGGCGGTGAACCGGGCGAGGTCCCTTCCATCGCTGCTTGCAGCTTTAATTAGGGACCGAGCACCGATTATTATCTGCTCCGTTTAATTCTTCTTCTCCAAACTTAATCGCATTTTAGAGGGCCTAAACATGCTCGAAACGTCAGGAAACTTTGCACACGCATCAGAACTGGTGAAAATTTACGTCTGATATGGATTTCAGGAATAGGTGTGGCAAAACGGCTCGACAGTGCCACCTATAAATATTCAGCGGAGTGCGCCTCGAGCTACGTTTCACGTACATGTACGAAAATCGGTACACTCATGTAACTTAACAATACCTACAAAAAAGTCTCTAGGTACGAAATCAGAAACCAAACAGGAAGTCGGCTATTTTGAATTTTCTCGTCATATTTTGTATCATTTTTGCCATTTTCAGGTGTCATACTTTAACGAACTCCTCCCAGAGATATTTCCAGATGAACATCAAAATTGGTCATTGTAATCTAAAGTCCTTTGTGACGTTAAATTGCGAAGATCTAGAGTTTTCATCGGAGGGCGTGTCCGTGGCGTCCTGTCAAATTTTGATGTTTCGCCATGAAACAGGAAGTTGTTATATCTCAGCCATGCAATAACCGATCTGCCCCAGACTTCACACCTTCGATAAGAATCCAGGCCTGAACACATCTAAATACGAATATTCCATTATAAGCAGAGCGCCACCTGCTGGCCACAGGAAATGACTTGATTTACACTAACATAAACATGCAATGTCCAATCTGCACCAAACTTCACATATTTGTTAAGACTCCTGACCTGATGAGATCTACGTGACCATATTCATATAAATTCATAGCGCCACCTGCTGGCAACAGGAAGTGATATGTTTTACTCTGTAACTAACTACTCCTAGATATTTAATGACATCAACATAATATTTAGGTCAGTCTAATCTAAAGGCCTTTGTGATGTTATATTGCGAAGAGCTTGAGTTTTCGCTAATGGGCGTGTCCATGGGGACGTGACAAAATTCGATGTCTCGCCATGGGAATAGAAGCTGTTGTTACTCAGCCATAAAATGTCCGATCTGCCCCAAACGACACATGTTTGATAAGAGCCATGGCCTGAAGACATCTACGTGCCAATGTTTAGTTATAGACATAGCGCCACCTGCTGGCTACAGGAAATTACTTGTTTTACACTAACTCAAGCATGCAATGTTCAATCTGCACCAAACTTCACACGTTGATAAGAGCCATGGCCTGAAGACATCTACGTGCCAATGTTTAGTTATAGACATAGCGCCACCTGCTGGCAACAGGAAATTACTTGTTTTACACTAACTTAAACATGCAATGTCCAATCTGCACCAAACTTCATATGTTTTTAAAACTACTGGATGAAGACATCTACATACCAATGTTTAGTTATAGACATAGCGCCACCTGCTGGCTACAGGAAATTACTTGTTTTAAACCAAATTCAACATGCAATGTTCAATCTTCACCAAACTTCATATGTTTGATAAAAGTTCTAGCCTGAAGACATCTACATGTTAATGTTCAGTTATGGATGTTGCGCCACCAGCTGGCAGCAGGTTTGGTACATATAAATGACTTTGACATATTCCTCTATATTTACCTTTTTAAATGCATATTGTTCACTGTTCCCTGTCTTTCCGAAGCCACCGGTCGGCGGTGAGCCGGGCGAGGTCCCTTCCATCGCTGCTTGCAGCTTTAATTAGGGACCGAGCACCGATGGTGCGAGGACCCTATTGAATCTGCTCCGTTTATTATTCTTATTCTTATTCTTCTTCTTCTTCTTCTTCTTCTTCTTCTTCTCCAAACTTAATCGCATTTTAGAGGGCCTAAACATGCTCGAAAAGTCAGGAAACATTGCACACGCGTCAGAACTGGTGAAATTTACATCTGATATGGGTTTCAGGAGTAGGTGTGGCAAAATGGCTCAACAGCGCCACCTATAAATATTCAGCGGAGTGCGCCTCACGCTACGTTTCACGTACATGTACGAAAATCGGTACACTTATGTAACTTAACAATACCTACAAAAAAGTCTCCAGGTACGAAATCAGAAACCCAACAGGAAGTCGGCTATTTTGAATTTTCTCGTCATATTTTGTGTCATTTTTGCCATTTTCAGGTGTCATACTTTAACGAACTCCTCCCAGAGATTTATTCGGATGAACACCAAAATTGGTCATTGTAATCTAAAGCCCTTTGTGACGTTAAATTGCGAAGATCTAGAGTTTTCATCGGAGGGCGTGTCCGTGGCGTCCTGTCAAATTTTGATGTTTCGCCATGAAACAGGAAGTTGTTATATCTCAGGCATGCTATGTCCGATCTACACCAAACTTCACATGTTTGATAAGAATCCTGACCTGAAGAGATCTAAGTGACCATATTCAGTTATAGTCATAGCGCCACCTGCTGGCAACAGGAAGTGACATGTTTTACTCTGTAACTAACTCCTCCTAGAGATTTAATGACATCAACATAATATTTAGGTCAGTCTAACCTAAAGGCCTTTGTGATGTTAAATTGCGAAGATCTAGAGTTTTCGTTAATGGGCGTGTCTATGGCGGCATCACAAATTTCGATGTCTCGCCATGGGAATAAAAGTTGTTGTAACTCAGCCATACAATGTCCGATCTGCCCCAGACTTCACACGTTCGATAAGAATCCAGGCCTGAACACATCTAAATACGAATATTTCATTATAATTAGAGCGCCACCTGCTGGCAACAGGAAATGATTTCTTTTACACTATCTTAAACATGCAATGTCCAATCTGCACCAAACTTCACATATTTGGTAAGAGTCCTGGCCGGAAAACACCTAAAGGCCAAAAATCTGATATAATCATAGCGCCACCTGCTGACAACAGGATATATCATGCTTTACACTAACTCAAACATACCATGTTCAATCTGCACCAAACTTCATATGTTTGATAAAAGTATTGGTCTGAAGACATCTACATGCCAATGTTTAGTTATAGACATAGCGCCACCTGGTGGCTACAGGAAATTACTTGTTTTACACCAACTTAAACATGCATTGTCCAATCTGCACCAAACTTCACATATTTGGTAAGATTCCTGGCCTGAAGACATCTAAAGGCCAATATTCAGATGTAATCATAGCGCCACATGTTGACAACAGGATGTGTCAGCCTTTACACTAACTCAAACATACTATGTTCAATCTGCACCAAACTTCATATGTTTGATAAAAGTGCTAGACTGAAGACATCTACATGTTAATGTTCCGTTATGGACATAGCGCCACCAGCTGGCAGCAGGTTTGACACATATAAATGACTATGACACGTTCCTCTATATTTACCTTTTTAAATGCATATTGCTCACCGTTCCCTGTCTTTCTGAAGCCACCGGTTGGCGGTGCTGGGTGCGAGGTCCCTTCCATCGCTGCTTGTAGCTTTAATTATTATTATTATTCATTTTCTTCTCCAAACTTAATCGCATTTTAGAGGGCCTAAACATGCTCGAAAAGTCAGGAAACTTTGCACACGCATCAGATCTGGTGAAAATTTACGTCTGATATGGGTTTCAGGAGTAGGTGTGGCAAAATGGCTCGACAGCGCCACCTATAAATATTCAGCGGAGTGCGCCTCGAGCTACGTTTCACGTACATGTACGAAAATCGGTACACTCATGTAACTTAACAATACCTACAAAAAAGTCTCTAGGTACGAAATCAGAAACCAAACAGGAAGTCAGCTATTTTGAATTTTCTCGTCATATTTTGTATCATTTTTGCCATTTTCAGGTGTCATACTTTAACGAACTCCTCCCAGAGATTTATTCAGATGAACACCAAAATTGGTCATTGTAATCTAAAGCCCTTTGTGACGTTAAATTGCGAAGATCTAGAGTTTTCATCGGAGGGCGTGTCCGTGGCATCCTCTCAAATTTTGATGTTTCGCCATGAAAAAGGAAGTTGTTATATCTCAGGCATGCTATGTCCGATCTACACCAAACTTCACATGTTTGATAAGAATCCTGACCTGAAGAGATCTAAGTGACCATATTCAGTTATAGTCATAGCGCCACCTGCTGGCTACAGGAAGTGACATGTTATACTATGTAACTAACTCCTCCTAGAGATTTAATGACATCAACATAATATTTAGGTCAGTTTAATCTAAAGGCCTTTGTGATGTTAAATTGCGAAGAGCTTGAGTTTTCTCTAATGGGCGTGTCCTTGGCGGCATCACAAATTTTGATGTCTCGCCATGGGAATAAAAGTTGTTGTAACTCAGCCATGCAATAACCGATCTGCCCCAGACTTCACACGTTTGATAAGAATCCAGGCCTGAACACATCTAAATACGAATATTCCATTTTAATCAGAGCGCCACCTGCTGGCCACAGGAAATGACTTGATTTACACTAACTTAAACATGCAATGTCCAATCTGCACCAAACTTCACATGTTTGGTAAGACTCCTGACCTGAAGAGATCTAAGTGACCATATACATATAAATTCATAGCGCCACCTGCTGGCCACAGGAAAATACTTATTTTACACTGACATAAACATGCAATGTCCAATCTGCACCAAACTTCACATATTTGGTAAGATTCCTGGCCTGAAGACATCTAAAGGCCAGAATTCAGATGTAATCATAGCGCCACCTGTTGACCACAGGATATATCATGCGTTACACTAACTCAAACATACCATGTTCAATCTGCACCAAAATTCATATGTTTGATAAAAGTACTGGTCTCATGATTTCTACATGATAATGTTCAGTTAAAGACATAGCGCCACCTGCTGGCAACAGGAAATTATTTGTTTTACACTAACTTAAGCATGAAATGTCCAATCTGCACCAAACTTCACATATTTTTTAAGAGTCCTGCCCTGAAGACATTTAACGGCTAATATTCAGATGTAACCATAGCGCCATCTGTTGACAACAGGATGTGTCAGGCTTTACACTAACTCAAACATACTATGTTGAATCTGCACCAAACTTCATATGTTCGATAAAGGTGCTAGCCTGAAGACATCTATATGTTAATGTTCAGTTATGGACATAGCGCCACCAACTGGAAGCAGGTTTGGCACATTTAAATGACTTTAACATATCCCTCTATATTTGCAATTTTAAATGCATATTGCTCACCATTCCCTGTCTTTCTGAAACCACCGGTTGGCGGTGAGCCGGGTGCGAGGTCCCTACCATCGCTGCTTGCAGCTTTAATTCTTATTATTCTTCTTCTTCTTCTTCTTCTCCAAACTTAATCGCATTTTAGAGGGCCTAAACATGCTCGAAAAGTCAGGAAACTTTGCACACGCGTCAGAACTGGTGAAAATTTACGTCTGATATGGGTTTCAGAAGTAGGTGTGGGAAAAAGACTCGACAGCGCCACCTATAAATATTCAGCGGAGTGCGCCTCGAGCTACGTTTCACGTACATGTACGAAAATCGGTACACTTATGTAACTTAACAATACCTACAAAAAAGTCTCCAGGTACGAAATCAGAAACCTAACAGAAAGTCGGCTATTTTGAATTTTCTCGTCATATTTTGTGTCATTTTTGCCATTTTCCGGTGTCATACTTTAACGAACTCCTCCCAGAGATTTATTCGGATGAACACCAAAATTTGTCATTGTAATCTAAAGCCCTTTGTGACGTTAAATTGCGAAGATCTAGAGTTTTCATCGGAGGGCGTGTCCGTGGCGTCCTGTCAAATTTTGATGTTTCGCCATGAAACAGGAAGTTGTTATATCTCAGGCATGCTATGTCCGATCTACACCAAACTTCACACGTTTGATAAGAATCCTGACCTGAAGAGATCTAAGTGACCATATTCAGTTATAGTCGTAGCGCCACCTGCTGGCAACAGGAAGTGACATGTTTTACTCTGTAACTAACTCCTCCTAGAAATTTAATGACATAAACATAATATTTAGGTCAGTCTAACCTAAAGGCCTGTGTGATGTTAAATTGCGAAGATCTAGAGTTTTCGTTAAAGGGCGTGTCCATGGCGGCATCACAAATTTCGATGTCTCGCCATGGGAATAAAAGTTGTTGTAACTCAGCCATACAAAGTTCGATCTGCCCCAGACTTCACACGTTCGATAAAAATCCAGGCCTGAACACATCTAAATACGAATTTTTCATTATAATTAGAGCGCCACCTGCTGGCAACAGGAAATGACTTCTTTTACACTATCTTAAACATGCAATGTCCAATCTGCACCAAACTTCACATATTTGGTAAGAGTCCTGGCCTGAAAACACCTAAAGGCCAAAAATCATATATAATCATAGCGCCACCTGCTGACAACAGGATATATCATGCTTTACACTAACTCAAACATACCATGTTCAATCTGCACCAAACTTCATATGTTTGATAAAAGTATTGGTCTGAAGACATCTACATGCCAATGTTTAGTTATAGACATAGCGCCACCTGGTGGCTACAGGAAATGACTTGTTTTACACCAACTTAAACATGCATTGTGCAATCTGCACCAAACTTCACATATTTGGTAAGATTCCTGGCCTGAAGACATCTAAAGGCCAATATTCAGATGTAATCATAGCGCCACCTGTTGACAACAGGATGTGTCAGGCTTTACACTAACTCAAACATACTATGTTCAATCTGCACCAAATTTCATATGTTTGATAAAAGTGCTAGACTGAAGACATCTACATGTTAATGTTCAGTTATGGACATAGCGCCACCAGCTGGCAGCAGGTTTGACACATATAAATGACTATGACATGTTCCTCTATATTACCTTTTTAAATGCATATTGCTCACCGTTCCCTGCTCGACCGTGCACCGATGGTGCAGAGGACCCTATTGAATCTGCTCCGTTTATTATTATTATTATTATTAGGGACCGAGCACCGATGGTGCAGAGGACCCTATTGAATCTGCTCCGTTTATTATTATTATTATTATTATTATTATTGTTCTTCTTCCTCTCCAATTTTAATCGCATTTTAGAGGGCCTAAACATGCTCGAAAAGTCAGGAAACTTTGCACACGCATCAGAACTGGTGAAAATTTACGTCTGATATGGGTTTCAGGACTAGGTGTGGCAAAATGGCTCGACAGCGCCACCTATAAATATTCAGCGGAGTGCGCCTCGAGCTACGTTTCACGTACATGTACGAAAATTGGTACACTCATGTAACATAACAATACCTACAAAAAAGTATCTTGGTACGAAATCAGAAACCAAACAGGAAGTCGGTTATTTTGAATTTTCTTGTCATATTTTGTGTCATTTTTGCCATTTTCAGGTGTCATACTTTAACGAACTCCTCCCAGAGATTTATTCAGATGAACACCAAAATTGGTCATTGTAATCTAAAGCCCTTTGTGACGTTAAATTGCGAAGATCTAGAGTTTTCATCGGAGGGCGTGTCCGTGGCGTCCTGTCAAATTTCGATGATTCGCCATGAAACAGGAAGTTGTTATAACTCAGCCATGCAATGTCCGATGTGCACCAAAATTCCCATGTTTGATAAGACTCCTGACCTGAAGAGATCTAGGGGACCACATTCATATAAATTAATAGCGCCACCTGCTGGCAACAGGAAGTGATATGTTTTACTCTGCAACTAACTCCTCCTAGAAATGTAATGACATCAACATAATTTTTAGTTCAGTCTAATCTAAAGGCCTTTGTGATGTTAAATTGCAAAGAGCTTGAGCTTTCGCTAATGGGCGTGTCCATGGCAGCGTGACAAAATTCGATATCTCGCCATGGGAATAGAAGCTGTTGTTACTCAGCCATAAAATGTCCGATCTGCCCCAAACTTCACATGGTTGATTAGAGCCATGGCCTGAAGACATCTACGTGCTAATGTTTAGTTATAGACATAGCGCCACCTGCTGGCTAAAGGAAATTGCTTGTTTTACACTAACTTAAACATGCAATGTACAATCTGCACCAAACTTCACATATTTGGTGAGAGTCCTGGCCTGAAGACATCTAAATGGCAATATTCAGATGTAATCATAGCGCCACCTGTTGACAACAGGATATGCCAGGCTTTACACTAACTCAAAGATACCATATTCAATCTGCACCAAATTTCATATGTTTGATAATAGTACTGGTTTGAAGACATCTAAATGCCAATGTTCAGTTATGGACATAGCGCCACCAGCTGGCAGCAGGTTTGGCACTTATAAATGACTTTGACGTATTCCTCTATATTTGCCTTTTTAAATGCATATTGCTCACTGTTCCCTGTCATTCTGAAGCCACCGGTCGGCGGTGCCGGGTGCGAGGTCCCTTCCATCGCTGCTTGCAGCTTTAATTAGGGACCGAGCACCGATGGTGCAGAGGACCCTATTGAATCTGCTCCGTTTATTATTATTATTATTATTATTATTATTCTCCAAACTTAATAGCATTTTAGAGGACCTAAACATGCTCGAAAAGTCAGGAAACTTTGCACACGCATCAGAACTGGTGAAAATTTACGTCTGATATGGGTTTCAGGACTAGGTGTGGCAAAATGGCTCGACAGCGCCACCTATAAATATTCAGCGGAGTGCGCCTCGAGCTACGTTTCACGTACATGTACGAAAATTGGTACACTCATGTAACATAACAATACCTACAAAAAAGTATCTTGGTACGAAATCCGAAACCCAACAGGAAGTCGGTTATTTTGAATTTTCTTGTCATATTTTGTGAAATTTTTGCCATTTTCAGGTGTCATACTTTAACGAACTCCTCCCAGAGATTTATTCAGATGAACACCAAAATTGGTCATTGTAATCTAAAGCCCTTTGTGACATTAAATTGCGAAGATCTAGAGTTTTCATCGGAGGGCGTGTCCGTGGCGTCCTGTCAAATTTCGATGATTCGCCATGAAACAGGAAGTTGTTATAACTCAGCCATGCAATGTCCGATGTGCACCAAAATTCCCATGTTTGATAAGAGCCATGGCCTGAAGACATCTACGTGCTAATGTTTAGTTATAGACATAGCGCCACCTGCTGGCTAAAGGAAATTGCTTGTTTTACACTAACTTAAACATGCAATGTCCAATCTGCACCAAACTTCACATATTTGGTGAGAGTCCTGGCCTGAAGACATCTAAATGGCAATATTCAGATGTAATCATAGCGCCACCTGTTGACAACAGGATATGCCAGGCTTTACACTAACTCAAACATACCATATTCAATCTGCACCAAATGTCATATGTTTGATAATAGTACTGGTTTGAAGACATCTAAATGCCAATGTTCAGTTATGGACATAGCGCCACCAGCTGGCAGCAGGTTTGGCACTTATAAATGACTTTGACGTATTCCTCTATATTTGCCTTTTTAAATGCATATTGCTCACTGTTCCCTGTCATTCTGAAGCCACCGGTCGGCGGTGCCGGGTGCGAGGTCCCTTCCATCGCTGCTTGCAGCTTTAATATTCTTCTTCTTCTTCTTCTTCTTCTTCTTCTTCTCCAAACTTAATCGCATTTTAGAGGGCCTAAACATGCTCAAAAAGTCAGGAAACTTTGCACACGCATCAGAACTGGTGAAAATTTACGTCTGATATGGGTTTCAGAAGTAGGTGTGGCAAAATGGCTCGACAGCGCCACCTATAAATATTCAGCGGAGTGCGCCTCAAGCTACGTTTCACGTACATGTATGAAAATCGGTACACTTATGTAACTTAACAATACCTACAAAAAAGTCTCCAGGTACGAAATCAGAAACCCGACAGGAAGTCGGCTATTTTGAATTTTCTCGTCATATTTTGTGTCATTTTTGCCATTTTCAGGTGTCATACTTTAACGAACTCCTCCCAGAGATTTATTCAGATGAACACCAAAATTGGTCATTGTAATCTAAAGCCCTTTGTGACGTTAAATTGCGAAGATCTAGAGTTTTCATCGGAGGGCGTGTCCGTGGCGTCCTGTCAAATTTTGATGTTTCGCCATGAAACAGGAAGTTGTTATATCTCAGGCATGCTATGTCCGATCTGCACCAAACTTCACATGTTTGATAAGACTCCTGATATGAAGATATCTAAGTGACCATATTCAGTTATAGTCATAGCGCCACCTGCTGGCAACAGGAAGTGACATGTTTTACTTTGTAACTAACTCCTCCTAGAGATTTAATGACATCAACATAATATTTAGGTCAGTCTAACCTAAAGGCCTTTGTGATGTTAAATTGCGAAGATCTAGAGTTTGCGTTAAAGGGCGTGTCCTTGGCGGCATCACAAATTTCGATGTCTCGCCATGGGAATAAAAGTTGTTGTAACTCAGCCATACAATGTCCGATCTGCCCCAGACTTCACACGTTCGATAAGAATCCAGGCCTGAACACATCTAAATACGAATATTTCATTATAATTAGAGCGCCACCTGCTGGCAACAGGAAATGACTTCTTTTACACTATCTTAAACATGCAATGTCCAATCTGCACCAAACTTCACATATTTGGTAAGAGTCCTGGCCTGAAAACACCTAAAGGCCAAAAATCAGATATAATCATAGCGCCACCTGCTGACAACAGGATATATCATGCTTTACACTAACTCAAACATACCATGTTCAATCTGCACCAAACTTCATATGTTTGATAAAAGTATTGATCTGAAGACATCTACATGCCAATGTTTAGTTATAGACATAGCGCCACCTGGTGGCTACAGGAAATTACTTGTTTTACACCAACTTAAACATGCATTGTCCAATCTGCACCAAACTTCACACGTTTGATAAGAGCCATGGCCTGAAGACATCTACATGCCAATGTTCAGTTATGGACATAGCGCCACCAGCTGGCAGCAGGTTTGACACATATAAATGACTATGACACCTTCCTCTATATTTACCTTTTTAAATGCATATTGCTTACCGTTCCCTGTCTTTCTGAAGCCAACGGTTGGCGGTGCTGGGTGCGAGGTCCCTTCCATCGCTGCTTGCAGCTTTAATTAGGGACCGAGCACCGATGGTGCGAGGACCCTATTGTATCTGTGTTGTTTATTATTATTATTTTTATTATTATTATTATTATTATTATTATTATTATTATTATTTTCCAAACTTAATCGCATTTTTGAGGGCCTAAACATGCTCGAAAAGTCAGGAAATTTTGCACACGCATCAGAACTGGTGGAAATTTATGTCTTATATGGGTTTCAGAAGTAGGTGTGGCAAAATGGCTCGACAGCGCCACCTATACTCATTCAGCGGAGAGCCCTCGGGCTACGTTTCACGTACATGTATGAAAATCGGTACACTCATGTAACATAACAATACCTACAAAAAAGTCTCCTGGAACGAAATCCGAAACCCAACAGGAAGTCGATTATTTTGAATTTTCTCGTCATATTTAGTGACATTTTTGCCATTTGCAGGTGTCATACTTTAACGAACTCCTCCCAGAGATTTATTCGGATGAACACCAAAATTGGTCATTGCAATCTAAAGCCCTTTGTGACGTTAAATTGCGAAGATCTAGAGTTTTCATCGGAGGGCGTGTCCGTGGCGTCCTGTCAAATTTTGATGTTTCGCCATGAAACAGGAAGTTGTTATAACTCAGGCATGCTATGTCCGATCTGCACCAAACTTCACATGTTTGATAAGACTCCTGATATGAAGAGATCTACATGACCATATTCAGTTATAGTAATAGCGCCACCTGCTGGCAACAGGAAGTGACATGTTTTACTCTGTAACTAACTCCTCCTACAGATTTAATGACATCAACATAATATTTAGGTCAGTCTAACCTAAAGGCCTTTGTCATGTTAAATTGCGAATATCTATAGTTTTCATGGGAGGGCGTGTCCGTGGCGTCCTGTCAAATTTCGATGTCTCGCCATGGGAATAAAAGTTGTTGTAACTCAGCCATACAATGTTCGATCTGCCCCAGACTTCACATGTTCGATAAGAATCCAGGCCTGAACACATCTGAATATGGGTTTCATAAGTAGGTGTGGCAAAATGTCTCGACAGCGCCACCTATACTGATTCAGCGGAGAGCCCTCAGGCTACGTTTCACATACATGTATGAAAATCGGTACACTCATGTAATATAACAATACCTACAAAAAAGTATCCTGGAACGAAATCCGAAACCCAACAGGAAGTCGGTTATTTTGAATTTTCTCGTCATATTTAGTGAAATTTTTGCCATTTGCAGGTGTCATACTTTAACGAACTCCTCCCAGAGATTTATTCGCATGAACACCAAAATTGGTCATTGCAATCTAAAGCCCTTTGAGACGTTAAATTGCGAAGATCTAGAGTTTTCATTGGAGGGCGTGTCCGTGGAGTCCTGTCAAATTTCGATGTTTCGCCATGAAACAGGAAGTTGTTATAACTCAGGCATGCTATGTCCGACCTGCACCAAACTTCACATGTTTGATAAGACTCCTGATATGAAGAGATCTGCATGACCATATTCATTTATAGTAATAGCGCCACCTGCTGGCAACAGGAAGTGACATGTTTTACTCTGTAACTAACTCCTCCTAGAGATTTAATGACATCAACACATTATTTGGTCAGTCCAACCTAAAGGCCCTTGTGATGTTAAATTGCGAAGATCTAGAGTTTTTGTTAAAGGGCGTGTCCTTGGCGGCATCACAGATTTCGATGTCTCGCCAAGGGAATAAAAGTTGTTGTAACTCATCCATACAATGTTCGATCTACCCCAGACTTCACATGTTCGATAAGAATCCAGGCCTGAACACATCTAAATATGAATATTCCATTATAATCAGAGCGCCACCTGCTGGCAACAGGAAATGACTTGTTTTACACTAACTTAAACATGCAATGTCCAATCTTTACCAAACTTCACATGTTTGACAAGTCTCCTGACCTGAAAAGATCTAAGTGACAATATTCATATAAATTCATAGTGCCACCTGCTGTCAACAGGAAGTGACATGTTTTACTCTGTAACTAACTCCTCCTAGAGATTTAATGACATCAACATAATATATAGGTCAGTCTAATCTAAAGGCCTTTGTGATGTTGAATTGCAAAGAGCTTGAGTTTTCGCTAATGGGCGTGTCTATGGCGGCGTGACAAAATTCGAAGTCTCGCCATGGGAATAGAAGCTGTCGTTACTCAGCCATAAAATGTCCAATCTGCACCAAACTTCATATGTTTTTTAAAAGTACTGGATGAAGACATCTACATGCCAATGTTCAGTTATGGATGTTGCGGACCAGCTGGGAGCAGGTTTGGTACATATAAATGACTTTGACATATTCCTCTATATTTACTTTTTTAAATGCATATTGCTCACTGTTCCCTGTCTTTCTGAAGCCACCGGTCGGCGGTGAGCCGGGCGAGGTCCCTTTCATCGCTGCTTGCAGCTTTAATTAGGGCCCAAGCCAGAAAGGCGCAGGGCCCTATTGTTTTCCTCCGGATTCTTTTTATTTTTTTTTATTTTTTATCGACTATCCGGACATTTTGGGGGGGCTTAACATGGTCAAAAACTCTTGAAAATGTGCACACACATTGGAACCCACGGCATTTAGGACGCCGCTGAGGCTGGGACCCAGGCGTGGCACAGAGGCTCTACGGCGCCCCCTGGAACACCATCAGAAAACTTGATGTGTAGCTCAAACATACTTTCACGTATTAATATGAAACTCGGTACACATATAGATCTCATCGGTTTGTTCGGTCTATGAAGCCGATCGCATTGATGTGACAATTATGAGGCAAAGTTATAGCGCCACCAACTGGCAACAGGAAGTGTGTCATTTTCAAAATGCTTTGAATTCACCATCTTACTTTTACCCAATTTGCTTCAAACTTCATCAGAATACTGTAAAAACACGGCCGATGTGAAACTGTGAAGGGAATATTGATATCTAAAATACTGTTGTCATGGCAACGCGTCAAACCTCAATATTCTTTTTTTAGTGATTTTGAGGCTATCCGGGCATTTTTGGGGGGCTTAACATGGTCAAAAACTCTTGAAAATGTGCACACACATTGGAACCCGCGGCAGTTAGGACGCCGCTGAGGCTGGGACCCGGGCGTGGCACAGACGCTCTACGGCGCCCCCTGGAACACATCAGAAAACTTGATGTGTAGCTCACACATACTTGCACGTATTAATATGAAACTCGGTACACATATAGATCTCATCGAGCCGAACAACTTTTGCACCGCATGTCATGGGCTACGCCCAACAGGAAGTCAGCTATTCTATTGTTTTCCTTAGGATTCTTTTTTTTTTTTTACCGACTATCCGGGCATTTTTGGGGGGCTTAATATGGTCAAAAACTCTTGAAAATGTACACACACATTGGAACCCGTGGCAGTTAGGACGCCGCTGAGGCTGGGACCCAGGCGTGGCACAGAGGCTCTACGGCGCCCCCTGGAAAACCATCAGAAAACTTGATGTGTAGCTCACACATACTTGCACGTATTCATATGAAACTCGGTACACATATAGATCTTATCGAGCTGAACAACTTTTGTGTCACATGTCATGGGCTCCGCCCAACAGGAAGTCGGCTATTCAGGGCTGTTTAAAAAGCACATGCTCTGGAATTTGAAATACTCCTCCCAGGATTTTCAACACACGAACACCAAACCCGGTGAACGTGATCTCAAGACATTGGGGATGCTAAATTGTGGAGGGATTTTTGATATCTCGAATGGTTTGCCCGTGGCGAGGCGATGAAGTTATGGCGAGAATTGAGATACAGGAAGTGTCTAATAAAGTCCACATACGTTGTCTGATTTTGATCACAATTCAGTGGTTTGTTCGGTGTATGAAGCCGATCACATCGATGTGACAATTATGAGGCAAAGTTATAGCGCCACCAACTGGCAGCAGGAAGTGTGTCATTTTCAAAATGCTTTGAATTCAGCATCTTACTTTTACCCAATTTGCTTCAAACTTCATCAGAATAATGTCAAAAAACGGCCGATGTGAAACTGTCAAGGGAATATTGATATCTAAAATATTGTTGCCATGGCAACGTGTAAAACCTCAATATATCTTCTGATGATTTTGAGACACTTAAGATGTTTAGAATTTCATAAAACTCAACACACACATCAGTATTAATTATAGATAGACACTGGCAAAAGCTCATAAACGGGCGTGGAGGAGGCACTCTATAGCGCCACCTTTTGTCAAAACATGGGGGGTTAATTTTAGCTACAGTCACCAAACTCAGTACATATATTGTTCTCATCAAGCCGGACAACTTTCTAATTTACACTCATTAGCTACGACCAACAGGAAGCCGGCTATTTTTGTTTAAATGTCAATTTCTGGAATAATCAAGCTGCAAACTAATTCATACTCCTCCAAGAAGAAACAAGTAGTTCACACCAAACTTTGTCAACATGATGCCAAGACACTGAAGATGCTAAATTGCGAACGGCTTGCGGATAGCTTGAACGGTGTTTAAATAGTGGTTTATTAAAGTGAGGGTAAAAAAAGATAGCAGAAATTTTCTTATATCTTTAAAGTGCAGTTTACTAAAACTTTGCAACTTTTTACATGCAGGGAAAAAGTCATTCTGAGGAAGTATGGTTAGTTTCATGACTTTACAAAACTCTATGGATGAGAGAAAATTAAAAAACTATCAGGCATTTCATCTCAGTCTACTCTCTTCTATGAGTGTGTGTATATGTGTGTGCGTGTGTGTGTGTGCAGGGCCGGCCCTGTGTGTGTGAAGTGGAATGGAGGGGGCTGTCTTTTCAGTGTGACAGTGAGGAGGGTTGAGGGAGGGAGAGGGAGAGGGAGAGGGAGAGACAGACAAACATGGCTTGCAGAGATTGTGTTCACACTGTGACCTGAATCAGATGGAAACAGAACTGCACTTCCTAACAGAGTGCTCCAAATACACAGATATACGGAGAGTGTACTACGACAAAATACAGCAGATCCATCCCACATTTACAACTCTTCCAGACCAGGAGAAACTAGCGTATCTGCTCGGAGAACACAAGACCTGCTGTGTGTTTGCTGCTCAATATGTGTCTCTCTGTCACCATAGAAGAGAAGACACCCCGTCTGCCCTGAGCTGATGTTTCCAGCACATGTAGATTATATTATGACATATTACCCCTTTATATTACTTAAATGTATATTTTGCCTGTATAAATCTTATACTGTACCTTATTTAATTTTATTTCTATCACATACTTACAATAGTCATTCATTTTGCACTACATATTTAATACGGTTTAAATATTTGTTTTATTACTATTATTGTTTTTTATTTTTATTTCTGTTAATTCAAATGTGCACTACTTGTGAGCAGCCCAGCTGCAATTGCTTTGGCAATACAAATGTATAGTTTTTGTCATGCCAATAAAGCACACTTAAATTGAAAAATTGAGAGAGAGAGAGAGAGAGAGAGAGAGAGAGAGAGAGAGAGAGAGAGAGAGAGAGAGAGAGAGAGACTTTTAAACATATCTTTAATCACCAGAAAAAAATTATCAGTCATTTTTGGTTGGTGTTTTTTTGCATGGTATCATGGTATTAAACATTTTGAGCAGGGTTTTTTTGCTTTACAAAGCATGTTCATTCAAATTTAATACATCAAAAACATTCAAGTAGATTTCATCAATGATTTATATATTAGTTTAACAACTTATATTCATCAGTAATATAATTCATAACAATTCATAAATTCTGGTTTGACTTAATTTTTCTGGATTCTGTATTTTTATGACTTAATACAAATATACTATCAAAAATGGTGGTAATGAAATTAATGTATAAAGCTTTAACAATTTAATTAATGCCTTAAAATGTAATCAAATGAAAATAACTTTTATCATTTTATGCTTTCATAAAGGACTGCACAATAGAGATTTAGTAAATTAAAATGAGGGGGAAATCATATTCATTAAATTTTTCTATTTGTTATTATTATTTTAGAAGTGGTCTACATTATGATACAATCGTAATTTCTGTCAATTTCTTCAAGTTAAAAAGCGGACTTTTATTTTGACGGGTAGAAGTGAAGGGCAGTAATACGTATTTTAATCGTCTAAACTTCCGCAAATCAGAGAAGAAGGAGAAGACGGGTAACGTAAAGTGAAGTTAGTGAAGATCTTTGCGTGTATTTGACAATGGTTGTCTCAAATAAAAGGAAGAAAGGATTATTAATTGTTCTCTCAATGTCAGTGAGGCTCTCAGTGTGTCCTCAGATAGTGAGACAGCAGACGCTGTTATACACTGAGCGGCGTCAGCGAGCATATTTGAGTAAGTAACGTTACATGACAACCGCTCACTCAGAGAGACACGCAAAACAAACAGATTATATTTTTATATAGCAGTGTTTTTTTTGCTTTATTAATCACAGACACTAGACCATGTAGTGATTTGACAGCTCTGTTTTTGATTTATATATCAAATAAATAAATATTCAATGACAATATTGCCTTTTGAAGTTTAATCAGCCCTTTCACGATTTAAACAGAAAGACCTCTTGAAATTGTAAATGAAGACTTTTCTTAAACCATTTAACGTATTTACAACTTTTTACAGCCTTCAATTTGATACAACTAAAATAAGGAGTTTATAAGGACCTGCGGGAACCCTGTATTTAAGGTAGCCCGTAGGGCAGGACAGTGATATATATTGGTAGCCCGACCGGTATTAAACCAATATTCCCGGGACGACGTGCTAGTGATTTTGCTAGAATTGCTGAATTTGCTGGAATTGAGAATTAGGGTTAGGGTAACTATACGCTATACCCTGCTGTAACTGTAGTTTAATAATATTGTTTTAAACATGAGTATTAGTACTAACAACATATTTTTACTGTATTTGTATAAGTATTTTTTATTTTATTTTAGGTCATGGTATAGTAACAAAAGTACATTACCACATTTTTATTTATAATATAGTAGTCAATTTGTAACATAATATTAACTAAGATTCATAAATGCTATAACAACTATTGTTCATTTTAACTTATATAATGTTATAAGCTAAAACCTTATTGAAAACAGTTTGCTACAAAAGTTTCATATATTGTTCTGTGTGTGTGTGTGTGTGTGTGTGTGTGTATGTGTGTGCGCGTGTGTGTGAGAGAGAGAGGGTAGAGAGAGACTAACATTAATAAATGTTGTATAATTATTGTTCATGATAATTAATATAGTTAATGCTAATAACTGAAACCTTATTGAAAGTATAATGTTAAAAGTTAAAACCTTATTGAAAAGTTTTATATATTGTTATTTGTGTGTGTGTGTGTGTGTGTGTGTGAGAGAGAGAGAGAGAGAGAGAGAGAGAGAGAGGATAGCTAGAGACTAACATTAATAAATGCTGGATAATTATTGTTCATGTTAATTAATATAGTTAATGCTAATAACTGAAACCTTATTAAAAGGATTACCAAAGTTTTATATTTTGTTTTGTGTGTGTGTGTCTTGATGGCTCGGATTAACCCTTTCATTAATGTATCCCTTAAATCCAAACTGCTAGAGGGTCACTGTAATGCATGTAAAGAAACCAGTTTAATATAGAGCTATTGTTTCAGCTCCGGGAATTAGTTATTAAATATTTAATATTGCTTGGTTAAAAGTAATATTAATATTTAACTTATTTATACTGTATTAAGTAATCGTCCAGCAATCACTAAAGGTACATTCTGTTAATCTCAATTAAAATCTCGCTTCCATTCCCGTGGCCCCGGTAACGATAAACGAGATTAATAATTTCTCAAGTTTGAGCTAGGTTGCGTTATCTTTGGGCAAATAAGGATGAAAATACTTAAAATCACATTCCAGAGACACTTCTTTATAAAATGGAAAAGGTTTATTCGTGATATTGCTATTCTAACATAAATGGATTACCTAATGAAGCACAAACATACACACACACACATACGAGAGTTTTGAGGTTAACTGTGGAAAGAATACCATTCTTTCTATTTCATAACTTAATTAACCAGAAAAAGATCACGAACAAAATACGTCTGCTTTGTTACTGCATTCAGATCAAATTTTAACGGTTTAGTCAGGATTAGGAACGTTGGTTTGTTACTTGCTTTCTGTTGGTTTAAAGCAGGCTGGATGCGTTGGTTTCGTTTTCCCGCGTGAGTTCAGTTCTTTGTTTCGGGTGTCACGTGGTCAGCTCGGCGCGTTGCTCTGGAAACTCTGCTGGCTCACGTTGCGTGACGTCATCGGGGAAGCTCTCCTCTGCAATCGTCGAATTCGTGGCTCCGTTACGGCTTTGGCACAGTCTTAGACTCCCTCCGATGGTTGGTTCCGAGGTGAGCGTCCAGCGGACCGGCTTCCAGGTCAGCCTTGCGCGCGTTGGAGCGCAGTTACGAGTTCAGGAGCACAAGAGAGTTGCGAGAGAGAAGAGAGTGCACGCACACTCGCGCGTCGTTTTAAACTGTCCGAGTTTAGCCATCGCCCACAGGCGGCTGGTCCAATCAGAGCGTCGGTACGGGGCGGAGCCCCGCCTGCACGGCTGGTTTTTGCAAGGCCCTTTTAATGTGAGGAAAAATAACTTGTTTTTACCCCTGTATTAAAACTCTTATCAGGTTTACACATTTATAATATCACCACATTCGTTATCGTACTGATTCATAAATTTTTTGCAACCATTCATAAAAGTCTAAACACTGCACCCTACACATTCCAGGTTAAAGCACGATTAGAAATCAGCCCACGTTTTCCTAAATTAATATTCCACAAGCATATCAGAAAAGAGCACACATTAATATCCATATATTTCTTTGTGGATGCTTTGAAAGTCATGAAACGAACGAATGTCTTTAGGAAACGTTCTCGCTACATTCCTTTGTTCCATAATAGGAAGAAAACGCACGCTTTTGCGCTGAGGCGGAGGAGGGGCTTTAGAGGGTTGCTGATTCTTTAGCTGCCCCCCTTCTGGTGACTTGTAGAGTTGAATTCCTGCCGATATACGTTACATGCATGTGCACGCTAGGGTTGTGTCGGTGAGGAAATTTTCCCACCGGTTAATCGACCTGATGTCACACCGGTTATAATGGTATCACCGTGGTGGGGGGTCGTTTGAGTTTTCCCTCTTTTCCCCTTTTCTTAGGTTTTAAATAGCCTGTAAGCACCGGTCGCGTTTTACTTTGACTTTGTTATCAGCGGCAATTCTGCGTCAAGCAGTGTTCAAGCAGACCTTGACTGTGATGCACACGACTGTCGTCTGTTCGGTGCACTGCATTGAGCAGCAGTGTTCAGTTTTAATTTTAGTGTCCTCTAACTGAACAAAATAATTTTTATTACTATAAAAAAAACAATCTAAACGACCGTCTATGGCAGCAAGCCTAATGCTTGGTACTTTTTTTTCCATAATAACTTGCATTTGGGAATGTGGACAAAACTTGTGCTGTTGAAATTATTTGTAGCAACTTAAAAACATACACCAGCAACACTTGAGTATGCATCAATATATTTATTAATATGCAAATAAATGTTTAAAGTTTCAAAATAAAACTTTAAACTATTGGCTGTAGCATTTATATCATAAATATGTGGCCAAACAATACAGATTAAATGCAATTAAACATAGATAAACAATGGTTTGCTTGTGATGTAAAATTGAACAACAATCGCTGGCATTTCTTATAATACATAAAATACGTAAGCTTATTGTTTATACATTTCTTAATGGATTTTAATAGTGTTGATCAGTAAAACAATATGACTACTTACTTTTGATACTTTATTTCAACCAATTATTATTGCCTCATTATTACATGTATTTAATTCGTACTAAAAGCTATTGTTCACTTATCTTAATTAACAAAAATATATAAATAATTAAAATCTTTAGCAGATGATTAACAAAATATGAATTACTGACAGCCCTAGTTAAAACATTTGAAAATGAACCTGCATTGTCTTGAAATTTGTGATTAGAATAGTATTTTTCTGATTTCATTGTGATTTCTTGAAAATAATAGGCTATTAAAATGATTTCATCTCCTGAAAACAATATTACTTTTAATCTGATATTGTGAGCTATTGTATTCACACATTGTATAGTCAACTGCTTTAATTAAAATTATTAACACCACCAAAAGTAAAAGCTCAGTATTATCAATATTATATGTATATATTATGATTATTAATTGTGAAGTTGTGAAAGTAAATAGTTGTGAACATAACATAAAATTGCGACTTTGATGGTGTATAATTTGTCATTAATCTCCAAGAGAAAGAAAAATTAATTCAGTTTTTTTTTTTATTATTTTTGTAAAAAGTAGAGATGATATTAATGACATACAATTTTGTATGCAATACACAATTCGTATCAAGGATATATTCAATGTCATCACATCACAGGAAAGTAAAAGAAAAAAAGTTAAATGATTGATAAAGAAAATAAGAAAACTTTGGGGGAAAAAACACATGAGGGTAAGATATTAATTTACTGTGGTGGCAACATACTCCTCCTCCTCCGGCGTTGGTGTCACGCGACTTGTGTTGCGATGTACTCCTCCTCCGGCGTCTTGTGTTGCGACATACTCCTCCTCCTCCGGCGTTGGTGTCACACGTCTTGTGTTGCGACGTACCCCTCCTCCTCCGGCGTCTTTTGTTGCGACGTACTCCTCCTCCTCCGGCGTTGGTTTCACGCGTCTGGTGTACACGACTGTTACCTTTGGTAGGTAATCCTTGGCACGAAACACAGTCCATAGTCACATCTCAGCTGATCTGCCAGAGCCTCGTCACGTCACAGCTGATCTGCCAGAGCCTCGTCACATCACAGCTGATCGTCACGAGTCAAGTCACGTCTCCACAGATCTTTTTTTTTTTTTTTTTTTTTATGCCTTGAACAACACATACATAACAATACAACACACAATATAACACCAGAAAAAAAAAAAGTACAATAAATAATATTAATTAAATACCTTAAATAAATATACACTTAAAAACAAGCACAAAAATAGCTTTCCAATTCTTAATAAAACACTGTGTAGCAGGGTTTCCTGTTTGAAAATTTACACCAATGAATGTGAAACTTAACTAATAAAACAAGTAGATTAATGACAAACGCTTTGTTATTCACATTATCTTGAATAAAATATCCAAAAACGACATTTTCAAAATGCAATATAAAGTTAGAGAGTACCTTTTCTGAGATAAATACTGAGACATCATACCATAACTTTTTAACAAAGCTACAGTGCCAGAAGATGTGAGGTACAGTTTCCAAGTGTAAAGAGCAAAAAGAGCAGTTAACGTCAATATCCTTCTTAAACTTACTAAGAAAATGTTTAACAGGATAGAATAAATTAATAATTTTGAAATAAATTTATTTTACCTTGTTTGTAACAAAAAATTTGAGGTAATAACCAAACAATTTCCCACTTAGGGATTCTAACAAATTTAGACCAATAAGATATAGAGCGAGGCATAGTAGCAACCTCCTTTAAAAATAGAGAGCGAATAGATTTGTTGTTTTTAGTCTGTGAAAAACAAATTTTACCACATATTGTATCCGTTAGATTGACTATGGGCATATCAACCAATTTCACATCTCTAAATAAGGAAACAATACACGAATTAATTGCAGAGAAAACAAGAGAGAATTCCTTGGGAGTCACAGGAAAATTAAAGTGCACAAGAAACTCCTCATAAGTCATAAGATACCCCTGATTGTTAAACAAATGAGACACTAAAACAATACCCTTATCAAACCAGTTTTTCAAAAAAATACTTTTGTGCTTATACAGAATACAACGATTGTTCCAAATAAAGTAACGCTGCGGAGAGAAGTTGTGCTTGTAAATCAATTTCCAAGCCAACAAGGCTTGAGCGTGAAAGGTAGATAGTTTTACAGGCAATTTCTCAATATTATAATCACACATTAGCAGAAAAGAAAGACCCCCAAGTTGGTTAAAAATAAAATTAGGAATAAAATTCCACAAAGAAGGTTTAGTCAGACAAAATTTTAACCAATTGATTTTGAGTGTGTTATTTAAAGTAGAGAAATCCAAAAAATCAAGTCCACCACTTTTAAGAGAATTTACGACAACAGATTTACGAATATAGTGCACCCGATTCTTCCATAAAAAATTAAATAATGTCTGATCAATAGTATTAACACTTTTATTGTCTAAATGTATAGTTGAAGCAATATAGGTCAGTCTTGAAATTCCTTCAGCTTTTGACAGAAGAACTCTACCTCTAAGGGACAAGTCCCTTAATAACCAAAGATTACATTTTCTTTTTATCTTTTCAAAGGCAGGGTTAAAATTAAGGGAAACTCTATCTCGTTCATTTTGTGAAATGACAACGCCTAAGTAATTAACATATTTTTTAACAGGAATACCATCCAAGGATAAAAGGGAAGAATTTTTTTAATCTAAAATTTCACATTTTTTTATATTAAGGTACAAACCTGAAGCATTAGAAAACAACTGAATAGTTTTAATTGCCTGATGGACCTGGGTCGGATTTTTTAAAAACAGGGCTGTATCATCTGCTAGTTGACTAATTAAAATACTTCTACCAGCAATATTAATTCCTTCGAGCTTACTATCCTTAATAAAATGACAGAAGACTTGAGCTACAATAAGAAAGAGGTATACGGATGCTGGACAGCCTTGCCGAATACCTCTCTCTAAAATAAATCTCTGTGTAGTGCCGTGTCCTAATTTCACTGAGCTATTTCCCCCAGCATACAACGTTTTCATCGCATTACAAAAAAAAGGCCCGAACCCAAAACGCTCTAAACAAAAGAAGATGAAAGGATGCTCAATAGTGTCAAAAGCTTTGAAGAAGTCCAAAAACAGAATTAAACTATCATCCTCAATAAGTTCAGAGTAATCAATGAGGTCAAAAACAAGTCTAATATTATTAAAGATATGACGATTTTTCATGAAACCTGACTGATTTTCATCAATAATGGAGTTCAAAACAAACTTAAAACGTTTAGCGAAAATAAGAGCAAACAATTTATAATCATTATTAAGAAGGCTAACAGGTCTCCAATTGTCTAAAAGAAGAGTGTCCTTTTTAGGTTTAGGTATTAAACAAATGACACCTTGCTTCATACTAACAGAAAGCTCAGAGCAATTTAAACTCTCTGTATGCACTTGCAGGAGAAACGGAGATAACAGCTCAGAATATAACTTATAAAATTCAGCCGTTATTCCATCACTACCAGGAGACTTGTTATTTTTTAACTGTAAAATTGAATCTTTAACCTCATAGATATAAATTGGCGAGTCGCATACAATTTTTTCATCATGACTAATAGTATTAACAATACCAAGATGTTTACTGAAAGTGTCCAGATCGGCTTGATTGAATTTAGATTAGTGGTGGGCCGTTATCGGCGTTAACGTGCTGCGTTAACGCGAGACTCTTATCGGCGATAAAAAAAATATCGCCGTTAATCTATTCTCAAAGTTGGGTTGGGAGCTGGGTCTATACTACGCAAGCTATGATGACTTTCACCCTGATATTTTAGCGCGGATGTATACCTAGCCGAATTGCACTGTAGGGGGCGAGAACGAGTCTTCGAACTAGAGGCTCGCAGTCCGTGATGGACAGATTGTTAACGGCTGGTCTATGTGGTAATACAATCGGGCAGGACATCCAAACACTCACCTATCATTCATCAACCTCAAATATGGCTTTTCATCTGAAAGATGTATGTAGTAGCAACTTTACATGGCCGCTCAATATGATGTTAACCTAGAGAAATGTGCGCTATTGAAGTGTTTGTGTGGAAGCGCGTTTGCGCAGGACAGGCTCCGGTGCGCTCACTTGCTCTTAAAATCTCCGACATTTTTGGTCATACAGATAAAAGTAGCCTAATACATCTTTCGAATCTGTAAAGACTCTACGTTTATTTGTGTGCACTCAGAATAACAACGAAACGTTGCGCTTTTAAGCAAACAGGATGCGCTTTAGGTCTCATGTGAACTTGAGAATTCACTCCCGTGTCACCCTCTGCTTCGAACCTGTGTGTATGCCTAGCGTTACTGTGAAATTACCACATCAGACGTGACGTGCTAACATGGATGCAGCTATGAAGCCGCCGGGTTTGCTTCAGGGAAAATTTATTTTTAAGAAGCTTCCCAATGGAAACTGTAAACAGTTCATCACGACCTCTTATGTAGGCCTACAGTTCAAAATTCATGTTTAACTGAATAAACAGTTAGTAAACACAAGTACATCTTATTGAACATAGTTTATTTTCATCACCAATTATCATAGTAGAACAGCTTTCTCAAGCAGTTTGTGATGCATTTTGGAAACAGGAGATGAGCCCCTGGTCTAATGCGCCACCTGGCTTGAGAAACCCGTTCTCAAAGACTTACTTTTAGCCATTATTTGGGTAGCACACATATTCTGAATGCCTTCGGCAGAATTCAAATGAGCCATTTTAATCTAGATTAATCTAGATTAATTTCAAAATTAATCTAGATTAATCTAGATTAAAAAAATTAATCTATGCCCACCCCTAATTTAGATTTATACAAACTTGAGTAAAACTTATAGCAAAATTGGGAAATTTCTTTAGGATTTTCTGAGAGAACCCCTCCAATATGTAATTGACAAATAGAATTATGTTTAGCCCTATTTTTCTCAAGCTTAACCACAGATCTTCCAGAATCTCTTCTTGTCTCAGCTGGTCATTCTGGCTCAGTCACATTCGCCCCGTTACAGTATGTAATGCAAGTACTTTATAAGTAACTGTAATTAAATTATATAAACATGAACAGTAATCCCTTACTTTACTTTACTTTACTTTGGTGGAAAGTAAAAAAATTACATTTACTCGCGTTACTGTAATTGTGTAGTTTTTTTTTTTTTTTGTAGGCTACTTCTAATTTTGAAAGATTTTTTTTTTAATCTGTAATTTTACTTTTACTGAAGTATATTTTGTTTGAAGTATTGTACTTTGCTACATTTTAAAACACATTAATTACTGGGTATAAAAATCGCTCCCTGGAAACTACTACAGCAAAAAATGGGCAGAAGAACAAACTGGCGCTAAAACCACAAGAAAGATGCAGACGGACAAGACAGGCATTAATGGTGCAGACCCAGCTGAAAACCAAACCCCGTCGTATTCTGCTGAAGTTGAACTTGAAGGAAATGAAGTGAACCCCTGGCCATATGTATGCTTTATTATGCAGTGTAAGCTGTGTTTGCTTAGGGAGACCGAACTAGCAGCTTAGAAAATCTTGACATCGCCCCTTTGCAAGCATGTAGAGGTAAGGTAAATACTTGCATCATTGCATTAGTGGTTAAAATTAAGCTTTGACAGTTTAGCAAAAGGTTTTGCACAAATTAACCAAAAAGATAGTGGTGCAGGGTGTGCGATATCGTCTGTGATAATATAGTAGTTGTTTTAACAATGTGCGATTTGACATTATCAGTATTTTGCCAAAAACCAAGCAAAACACACTAGTGTGCCATGAAATCTAGTAATTAAACAAGTCCGCATGCATTTGGACTGCTTTCTTTCACTGCGTGATTCAATCTGTTAAAATACGTTTAGAATGATCACAAAATTTAAGATATAGGAGCAGAAAATGTATATATTTATATAATTTTATATAGTATATCAACATCACACGAAGAGTGCCGTTTTTCTCTACAAATCAACATGATTACATAGGCCTGTACATTTTATTTTCAAAAAACAAGTTAATTAAGAGACTTTAGACACCATATTGCCTGTTTTTGCTCTATTTCGACAACAAAAATAATTCCAAACACAGCCACCATACTCATTTTTTTGTCTCTGAGCAACATGACAGTGGTTTGTTCTTGAATGAACCAACTGTTTAATGATTCGGTTCAATCGCAATGACTCTCTTAATAGTGACTTGCTGACACCTACTGGCTGTTTTAATTTCACATTTAAAGAATCTTTTTTTTTTTTTTTTTTTTTTTTTTTAACGAGTATTCAACATTTTATATCTTATTTATCAAAACATTATTTCTGCATTTGTAACTGCAGGCTAAATGAATTCAAGTCAGTGTGCAAATACATCTATGCCACTTCAGATGAAGCTTCTGTGTTTCCTCTGTAGTACAAATATTAATTTAGTTGATACTGATTTAATTTGCCTGGTAACAGCCAAAATGTGTTAATATTCTAAATAACTGATTCCTTTAATTAAATGCGACTAGTTTGAGACTTATAGGCCTATCCCAGGTGTGTCAAACTCAGTTCCTGGAGGGCTGTGGAGTTTAGTTCCAACCCTGCTCCAACACACATACCACGTAGTTTTCAAATAAGCCTAAATTATTAGTTTAGCTGTATCAGATGTGTTTAGGGTTATAAACAGTGCAGGGCTGTGCACCTGTGGCCCCCCAGGGACTGAGTTTGATACCCTTGGCCTATCCCATTTTTTTCATCCCTCCCACTGTTAAAATGTAACTAAGTAATTTTTACTCCAAGTACATTTTAAATGAGCTACTTTTTACTTGAGAAGATTTTAAGACTGATACTTTTACTTGTACTTAAGTAAAATGTCATAATTTTTTTACTTGAGTAGAATATTTTCGTACTCTTTCCACCTCTGCAAGTTACCTAGTAACGCATTACACCCAACACTGTGTGCTAGTAAGCCAGTTTCACAGCTAAAGTAAACAGTACTGCTTGTCACCCCACGGAAGAGAGGGCCGCCCCTCAGCAGAGCTCATTGGCATTTAAAGCTACATGGACTAAAAAAACGGCTTGATGAAAAAAGAGTTGATTTTGACAGGGTAAAGGTGTTTTTTTCACTACCATTGAGAAATTTTAACCAAAGTATTTTATAGACTTTTCATTAAGACCCTAAAGAATCATATTAACTTGTAGAAAATGGGCATCCGATGACCCCTTTAAGAGAATAGCCATAGAAAGTCTGTATAAGGGGGATGGGGTCTATGCCCATCTTGGATAGCAGCAATTATACTACACTACACTATACTATACTACATTTCTGTTCCTTCCAGGGACCTGTCCTCCCTTACGAAAAAATAACCCTACTTAGAAAAAATCTAAATATATTTTAGCTATACTTGTTCTCCTACAATCCGTGTTTTCATTATTATTCGGTAGGAGGCGCTAATACACATCTTCTGTACAGAATTGACAAAAAACACAAGTGAAGAAGAAAACAAAACAACAGATACTTCCACTTAATCTGACACCATCATCAGACATTAAACAGCATCAAAACAGTGTAACGTTCTGGAATAAAATGTCAACCAATGAAGTGGTAATAATGACTGTCAAGCTTTGGGGTGTTGATTGACTCCCATCATTTTAAATCTACATTTTAAATATCATTCTGTATCCAGTTCATAGTCTTTTTCAGCGTTTTGTTCAAAAAATTTTTTTATGAAACTTACCCACATTCAAGTGTTTAAAAAAAGAATTCATGAAGATAGAATCAAATGGTTTTGTTTACAAGCAGATACCCTGTTCTTTCTTTTGATGTTTTGTATGTTCAGATATTCATATAACAAAATATATACAAATTAATACCTAAATAGCGCCATAGTAGTATACTTAAAGTATGATGTAAAGTTAACTTAAAGAAAACTTGCGAGTATACTTGCAGTATAAAACTACTAAACTAGTAGTTTACTGAGACTATACTTCAAAGCATACTAAAAATGCTACTACAAGTAGGGCTGCTCGATTATGACAAAAATCATAATCACGATTATTTTGGTCAATATTGTTATCAGGATTATTTAAAACGATTATTAGTGGGCCATATGACCAAAACTTTATATGAAAGATTTATTTAAAAATAAATGATAAGGGATATATATATCAAACATATATTTTCTATAAATACGGTTGCTATGACATCTACTTTTTAGAGACCAGCGAAATGTCATGATTCTCAATACCACAGCAGAATACCAGAGTAACTAATATTAGTAAAAATAAAAAAAGTAATCAAAATTATTGAAATTAATTAATCTTTCAGTAATAAAAAGTAAAGGAATACAATGGCAGTAATATCAGTAATATTTATTATATAATAATATAATAAAAAAGTAAAATAATACAATATAATAAAAAAGATACAAATGATACAAACTGTGCTTTAAGTTTTTTTAATGCAAGTCTAAAGTATTCATTTAAAAGCCTATACTGGAGAAATTGAATAACCTAATGTAAAATAAAACAGCATAGTCTTCACTGAAATAATTAAACTTCCTTTGTTTTTTTATTAAAGCTACAAAAGTAGCTTCCCTCAAGAGCAGAGAGTGATTTTGAATTTGTCTTTTGTTGTTTGATTATTAATATAATGCACAGTCGCAGCAGAAATATAGCGTGCTGTCACTTTAAGAGCCGCACGGATCCAATTTATTGTTACACGAGTATTTTCATCCTCAATCCTTTACGTTCATTTATTACATAACCGATGCGGACTTACATGAATAATCACTAAGCGCCGCATTTTGACACACGTTTGCATTTATTTGACCGCTTAGGTGCTGAAAGATAACTTTACATGTCCGTGTTGTGTTCTGTCTCTGAGTGCATACACGGTAATCTTCCTGAGGAAGCGCATGCTCTCTGTCATGCTTTTAAAAACAAAAATGCATCTAATCAACTTAAATAAATCAAGCACATCCCATTTTACTAAAGTCTCAATACTCATGATTTTACTGATTTTCACATGAAGTTGGCATTTTATGGAGGAACAAAAGAGCACTGCTGGAAACGGGTCGGAATGGGGCGCAATAATCGTTTTATCTCGATTACTGTATTTTCATAATCGTTGGAGGTCGAAATTGAAACTGAATTCCGATTAATTGCGCAGCCTTAACTACAAGTATATAATTAGTAAACTATACATTCACTTTTAGTATAGTTGCAGTACAAGCTAAAAAAATATGTAAACTAGTTGTGAACTCAAAGTTTACTACTACTTAATGTATACTTTTATATACTAGAAAGTGGGCCAATGTAGTCTCAATCAGTATTGAAATAGTACACTTATGAGTATACAACTAGTAGACTGATATTTGTATACTTACTACATAAAGTATACTTTAAAATATACTTAAACTTTACTTAAGTATACTTAATAAAATATACTTGAAGTATACTAAATTTTGGTAAGGGCTGTCTTGGAAGAGCTCACTAGGCCTCCATTTGAAACATTGCAATCAGCCCCTGTGAGGCTCTTGATCTCTAGGCCTTAAAACCAGCGCTTCTCAGGGTAAGTTTATACAATAACGATTGTACTATACAAAAATGTGATTTCATTAGCTTTTTCTAAAAGTTTAACATACAGACAATAATATTGTCAAAATTATCCCTGTTCACACAAATCTGAAAAAAATGACTAAAAACATTGTATTATGCAAGCCACAACACAAGCACACACCTCTGCTGCAGTGTTCTGTCCATTAATGGTGTGTTCACTTCCTGTAGCCACTCCCACTTCACTACCCCAGTGCAGGTGCAGCTGTACAGCACTATAATGCCATGGCAACCCAGCCACGCTCATCCAATGTGGCAATGTCATCTGTACTGTGTGAGAAAACAAGAGTGAGATTTAAAAGGGTAAATAAAAGGGTCATATTTAGTAAAGAGTATTTCACTGTCACAGTTTTATGCTCAGTGACAGATTTTAGTCACACACAAACCTATAAAATGTCATTGCAATATGCAAAGACATTTGTGAATTTTTAAGTGTGACTTTAGTATCCAAATATTTTTTAGGCCACTTTATATAACATTTATTTTCTAAATCTTAATATCGTCATTACTTATAGTTGAAAAATAGCTTGAATTTGGTAAATTTCAAATATGAGGCATAAAGATATTAAAAACAAAAAATGTGATATGAAGCTGCTTGAAGCCATGTGTATTTTGAAAAACACTGGATGGCAGAGTTTCATAGTTTCTGTCTGTGTCTGTCTAAGTCTGAGACCATTTTGAATGGGTAATAAAAGACAAATGTACCTGTGTGGCCATTATTGTAGAGGGTGAACATTCTCTTCCCATAATGGTTGTATCCCAGGGGCTGCACAGGGATTAGCATTGGATCAAAGAGTGTTTGCGATGTGTCCACGTTTATGGGTGACTGACTAGAACCACCACAGTCAGGAAAAAACTCAGCCCATTCTGGCTGTCCCACAACACCTAACACAACCACAAAAGGGTGATACAGCAAGGTCAATGTTGATGTGGAAATCAATCAATGAAAAATCAATGAACAACATATAAGAAAATGTTTGTTTGACTCTTTATAACATTTTATGGAAACTCAGAGTGAAGTATTATCTAAGTGTTAAGTCATGCAAAGTTAATGAGGAGACACATGGTTACAAAAGCATAGACTACACTACACACACATATTTTTTTCAGTGGTGAAACATTCTGTAGTGATTTTAGATGTTAAAAGACAAAGGAGGGAAGGATCAACATCAAAAAGAGACCAAAAAAGATAAAATAAATTTAGTAAAATATGTATTTTTATTTTACAATAAAAGAAAACTTCTGCATATCATTTTGAGTGTTTCAGCTTGGTGCCAAGTCAGTTCTGTATACAAAGGGATAAGAGGCCCACTCAATCTCACTGTTCACCAAGAATATCCCCCAAAACCCCTGTTCAACTCCAAAAAGTGGGGAGGGGGTGGCAGAGTTGCTCTCATTGATCTGTAGTTGCCAAGGAGATCTCTATGACAACTGACATACTCCAGGCCACTGTCAGTTTACCTCTTGCATGCTTCCCCAAACATGGACAGAGAACAAAGCATCACTCAAACAACTACATTTTGTCCAGAATTAATGGTCACAACACAGTTCTGAAAATGTTAATGTCAAGTGATTTTTTTTTATAGATTTTTTTATATGACCTAGACAAGTTCTTGGCAGGTTGCAGATTCACCCACATTATTTGCTGGGCCTGTTGTGCATTTAGCAATACATTGATTAGGCCTTATTATACATGTAGCTTCCGTGAGCGTGTCGAGCACGCAAGACTGTAAGGGGAGCTGTTGGGCCATCACAAATGGTCGACCGTTGTCCCCCAGCTCCACTGACGGGGTTACGGTCGACTCGTTGCAGGATGGCCCGCTTGAGATCGTCATAGGCCAGGAGGTTCGCTACAGGTAGCTGTTGGGCTGCCACCCGCGCTTCCCCCGTCAGCAGCGGGAGAGAGAGGGACTGAACACGAGCACAGTCTGGCTAGAGTGATTGTCTTGGACGGAAAGCTGACGACCGGTAGTATTTAGATTTCTATTTTGTTTGTTTGTGGTTAAAGTCATTAAAGACACCTTTTGCTCGCCACCCCTGACTTCCTCGTCTTCCATCATATTTTAACCTTGTTACACTGGTGCCGAAACCAAGGACGAGGAAGCCGGCACGCCGCCATGCAGCCAGCTCAACCCATGCCACTTGCGGAGCTAGTGAAGGAGGCTCGCTGGTCTTCACCAAACACAACACCAGGGGCTGATGGACATGAAGCTGGAGCAGGAGGATCGCTTCCGCGTGTTGGTCCAAGCGTAGGAGGAAGACCAGCGGGTCCTCCGGAGCTTGCTTGGCTGGGAGGGCATCCCTGTTGTAGCCCCATCCATCGCCCACGTCCCGCTGGTGAAGATGGGTCCACAGGACGTCCCAGAGGCCTTCGTGGACCTCTTTGAGAAAACAGCGGAGGCGTGCGGCTGGGCGTGTACCCAATTGCCGGTGCGCCTGATCCCGCTGCTGATGTGGGAAGCGCAGGTGGCAGCCCAACAGCTACCTGTAGCGAACCTCCTGGCCTATGATGATCTCAAGCGAGCCATCCTGCAACGAGTCGGTTGTAACCCCGAACAACATCGGCAACGCTTCCGGTCAGTGGAGATGGGGGACAACGGTCGACCATTTGTGATGGCCCAACAGCTCCGGGACGCTTGCCGCAAGTGGCTCATGGCCGAGCCACGCGATGTCGAGGAAGTAGTCGATCTGGTGGTGCAGGAGCAGTTCATCGCTCGGCTACCCCGTGGAACGGCCGAGTGGGTTCAGTGTCACCGCCCGACGTCTCTGACGCAGGCCATACAGCTGGCGGAGGACCATCTAGTGGCGTGCCCCGGGGTCGGCGAGCCCCTTACTATTCTCTCTCTCTCTCTGTCCCCTCTCCTTCTCTCCCAGCTCTCTCTCGCTCTATTCCAGTTCCAGGTTGCGTATTCAGGGCCCCCCTCGAACCCCACAGCGTGGTAGTAGCGTCCAGGGGGACAGGTACCCACGGCGAGGGGGCAGAGCGGAGAGCGCTGGAGATACCGCGCCATCACCGCCTTTCTGCTCTCTCTGCCAATCCCTTGGCCATACTTCTGCCGCTGGGGCAGCGGTAAGGCCTGGGCTGGCCTGCTGGAGATGCGGGGACCCCGGGTCATTTCCAGGACCGCTGTCCAATGATGGAGGTGGGAATGCTGATCCGGGTCCCCGACTCCTCGGGGGCTGTCCCCGATCAAGCCGGGCAGTACCAAATACCTGTGAGTATTGAGGGGGGTACATATCAGGCTTTGGTGGATTCAGGCTGTAACCAAACCTTCATTCATCAAAGCCTGATGCAACAAAGGGCATTGAATACGAGCCACAAGGTTAAGGTGAGGTGTGTGCACAGGGAGGTAGTGGACTACCCGTTAGTGCCTGTTGCTATAAAATTTCGGGGGAAAACGCATAAGATGGAGGTGACGGTTAATTCCCACCTTAAGCATCCGCTAATTTTGGGTACAGATTGGCCAGCATTTACTAAATTATTGGGGATTTTGTGTGTGGATGCTTCTAGGGAGACAGGGCGGGGTCAGGAAGAGGCGGTGGCTCAGACTGGAGAAGCGTTTGCGGAACCTTCACAGTCTGCCTCGGAGGAAACGAGAGCCAGGGAGGAGTTAAAGCCCTCTGAGCTGGATGACTTTCCTCTGGAGCGGTCTCGTGATGAGACGCTGAAAAACGCCTATGACCGGGTCCATCGACGGACAACTTCTCCAGCCGGATCAGCCGCTCTCCTTCTCCTATTTTTCCCTTATAAAAGAGAGTTTGTATTGGGTGACTCAAGATGCCCAGACAAAAGAAAGTACAACCCAATTATTAGTCCCAAAAAGCCGTCGGGAAATGCTTTTCCAGGTGTCGCATGGTAGTCCCATGGCAGGCCACTTGGGGAAGCAAAGACACGCGAACGTCTCATGGCCCGATTCTTTTGGCCGGGCATTCACGAGAACGTCCACCGGTGGTGTGCGGCGTGTTGTGAATGCCAGCTGGTTAATCCGCCGGCCACTGCAAAAGCGCCATTGCGCCCATTATCTTTTGTAGAGGTCCCCTTCGAGAGAATTGGGATGGACCTCATCGGGCCATTAGAGCGTTCAGCATGCGGACATCGCTTTGCATTAGTTCTGGTGGACTATGCAACACATTATTCGGAAGCAGTGCCGTTGCGCAACATATCTGCAAAGAGTGTGGCGGATGCACTGTTTCGAATCATCTCCCGAGTGGGAATCCCGAAAGAGATTCTCATTGACCAGGGCACAGTGTTTATGTCACATACGTTAAAGGAACTGTATGAACTTTTGGGCATTAAATCGATTCGCACCAGCGTCTATCCCCCACAAACGGACGGCTTGGTCGAATGATTTAATCGCACGTTGAAATCTATGGTTCGTAAGTTCGTAAAAGAGGATGCCAAAAATTGGGATAAATGGCTCAAGCCCCTGTTGTTTGCGGTGCGGGAGGTTCCGCAAGCCTCCACTGGGTTTTCCCCATTCGAGCTCCTCTATGGTCGTCAGCCCCGGGGGGTGCTTGATGTCCTTAGGGAGGCTTGGGAGGAGGGACCTTCAAACAGCTGTAGTGAAATTCAGTATGTCATGGACCTCAGAGCAAATCTCCACACATAAGGGTGGCTCTCTATGGAGAATTTGCTGTCAAGCTGTCAAGACCAAACCACTCGCTCTGGTCTCCGGGGGAGATCACCTCTTGCTGCAGCAGCTCGCTGATTTAGCCAAGTTGCAAGCAGATTTTGTGGATGTGTTTTCACCCCGGCCCGGTCGTACGGACCGCATACAGCACCATATCGAAACGCTCCCCGGGGGGTGTTGCACGCAGCCGGCCCTGTCAGTTACCCGAATACAAGAAAAAAGTGGTTCAGGAGGAATTAAAGGCCATGCTAGAGTTGGGGGTAATAGAAGAATCGCGTAGTGACTGGGCGAGCCCGATAGTTTTAGTACCTAAAGTTTTAGTTTTAGTCCGTTTCTGTGTCGATTACAGGAATGTGAATGCCGTGTCGAAATTCGACGCTTATCCAATTTCCCGAGTTGACGAGTTGCTTAATCGGTTAGGTGCGGCGTGCTTTTATTTGACACTGGATTTAACGAAAGGGTATTGGCAGATCCCCATATCGCCATTATCCAAGGAAAAAACAGCCTTCACCACGCCGTTTGGATTACACCAATTTATTATTCTACCGTTCGGCTTGTTCGGGGCCCCCGCCACCTTTCAGCGTCTCATGGACAAAGTCCTCCGGCCACATAGCGCGTACGCCGCTGCCGATCTCAATGACATCATTATCCACAGTAATGATTGGCAGCCGCATATGGAACATCTGAGAAACTAATAGTGTTCCTCTCAATTCTTCTGTTGTGCAAATACAAACTGTTGCCAAAGCTTTATGTCCTAAAGATATAGAGAGACTATCTCAGAGTTTACCGTCAGCACGCACACATTTTTCTGAATTTAGAAGAACATTGATCAGTAAAATGCGTCTTTATGACATGTCGTTGGCAGAAGTCACGCAGCTGATGTCACAAATTTTAACTGAATCTGAATTCAACAGTTTTGAATCTGCTGTTACTTCTGAACTGCGAAATGCCAGTAAGGGTGATTTAAGAGAAGGTATTTTGAAAATCCTAAAGAATATCTTAGGACCCAAAATAGACTGGTCTAGAATTACTACCTGTGTGCAAAGGAAAGAAGAAACTGTGAGTGAATATACTGAGAGATTTTGTCAGTCAGCTGTAATTTACAGTGGAATTGTTGATGACCCTGAAAGTGTGCTAGATGAAAAGGGACCCCTGGCTCGTATCTGGTCAGATGGCCTTGTAGCCGAATACAGAAAAGCTTTACCATTCTTAGATCTAACTTGGTCTAACAGAACTCTCAGAAGTAACCTAGACAGGTTAGCTACATGGGAAAGAGATGCTGATGTCAAGGCAAAAGTAAGAGTAGCAGCAGCTATGTTTAACACAACGAAACAAGACAATAGATGGTCTAAAAGAGAAAGCAAATGCAAATACTGTGGAAAATTAGGACATTGGGAGAAAGAGTGTAGGAAGAAGTTGCAAGATAGTAAAAGAAATGCTATGCATAATTCTGCTCCTTCTCAGCCTGCCCACAACCCTGAAGTAGTTCCGCCAGTGACCACTGAAACTGTAGGACTGCTAGTTCAGGCTTTTCTAAGAGCACAACAAGACCAGGAAAAAACTAATTGTTGGGGCTGTGAGTAGCTACCTTTCCCCTGTAATCCAACACAATGACCAAAGAATTTTTGTGAAAGGTAGCATAAAAGAGAAAGAGATTTATTTTTTGCTTGATACAGGTGCAGAAATTACAGTAATTCCTACAAAATTGGCACAAGGTTTAAACATCCCATACAAGAAAACCAAACTTTGTTTAACTGGTGTAATAGGTGAAGATTCTGTTTTGTATGAAACTCCGCCCATAGAGGTACAATTTGGCCCAAAAACTCTGACTACAAAATTGCTATGCGCTCCATTAAATACAGGTGCAATTTTAGGCATGGATCTTCTGAGACAAATAAATCTAACTTTAGACATGTCCTCAGAATCTACTAGCATAAACATTTCCTCAGCACAGATTTCTACCAATAATGCAACCCCTCCCGAGTATGCTTTCTTACAGAATCATCCAATTTGGGCTAAAGACAAGGATGATTGTGGGTTGTTGACAGGTGTAGAACCAGTTAAATTGACAGGAACTCCACCTCCGGTCACCAAACAATATCCGATTAATAAGGAAGCTATACAGGGAATCAAACTTATTGTAGAAAATTTGCTGACGCAAGGAGTGCTAGTTAAAACCAACAGTCCATGTAATTCACCCATATGGCCCATCAAGAAATCTAATGGGACATGCAGACTTACAATAGACTACAGAGTAGCCAATAAACATATTGATAAAATCACCCCCCTAGTGGCAGATCCATCTACAATTTGTAATGGCTTACCATTAGATTGTAAGATTTTTTCAGTAATTGATATGTCTAATGGATTCTTTTCTGTACCGTTGCACTCTGACAGCCAGCCATGGTTAGCTTTCACAGTTGACTATGAACAATACCAGTGGACACGATTGCCACAGGGATTTCAAAACTCCCCAACCATATATCATCAGGCTGTCAGACGTGATTTGTGTGACCCAGAATGTCCGGTAAAACAGTCCACTATCATCCAATATGTCGATGATATTTTGATTGCCTCAACAGATCATGAGGTACATCAAACTGAATTGGCATCATTGTTGGACTATTTGCATAAAAAAGGACACAAATGCAGCTTTCACAAAGCTCAAGTCGCTAAAAAGCAAGTCACATTTCTGGGTCAAACAATTGGTGCAGGAAATAGATCCATTACACAGGATCGAGCGGCTTCAGTCAGAGCCATACCTCCGCCTAATACCATTAAAACACTCATTTTTAGGAACAACAGGTTATTGTAGACCTTGGATTGAAGATTATGCCTCGATTGCTCAGCCTCTCTATGATTTGTTGAAAGGCCATGGTAAAGATTCAGATACTGTTTGTATGGAAGAACTTCATCTCAAAGCTTTTAATGATTTGAAGAGAGCACTAGGTCAAGCACCAGCATTAGGAATTGCCCAATCTGATAGACCCTTTGTGCTTTATGTCCATGAACACTTAGGCTTTATGACTGCATGTCTAATGCAAGATCATGGGGGCAGCTTACGCCCAATTCATTACTATTCTGGTAAACTTGACATAGTCGCTCAAGGTATGGGCCCATGCCTCAGAGCAGTACAGGCAGTTCATCTAGCGCTTCAGGCTTCATCAGGAATGGTGTTAGGTCAGACTGTAAACGTAAAATGCCCTCACGCAGTGTCCGCACTAATGAATCAAGCAAAAGTCACTTCTGTCACCTCCTCCCGTTGGGGAAATTGGTTAGCAACTCTCACAGCCCCGAATATTGTTATACAGCGTGCACCAGTCACGAACCCATCCTCATGTATGATGTCTGCAATGACTGTATTTGTGTTAGAGGATGAAGGCGAAATGACTCATGATTGTGTTACGCTTACATATGCAGCGACAAGTGAAATAGCAGAAACTCCCATAGAGAACGCAGAATTGGAGTTGTTTGTTGATGGTTCAGCTCAAGTTATTGAAGGTAACAGACGAGCAGGATATGCAGTAACTTCCACCACTGAAGTAGTTGCTTCAGGTCGTCTTCCAGATCATTTTTCAGCTCAAGCTGCAGAACTAGTAGCCTTAACTAGAGCATGCACGCTAGCTTCAGGATCGGTTGCAAATATCTACACAGATTCCAGGTATGCTTTTGGGGTAATTCATGATTTTGGTGTCCAATTCATGATTTTGGCAAACCAGAATATTTCTAACTTCTGCTGGATCCCCCATTAAGCATGCTGGATTAGTGAAAGATTTAATGTTTGCCATGAAACTCCCAAAGAAATTAGCGGTGATCAAAGTGAAAGCACATCTCACAACTAATACTACGGAAGCTAAAGGTAATACTCTTGCTGATGTAGCGGCTAAACAGGCTTGTTTCTATGCAACTGTACAAGTGTGTTCAGGTAGTACAGCACAGAAGACAATTCTACCTCCTGAATCAATCGTTGACCTGTATAAAGACGTTCCTCTATATGAAGCATGGACATGGTTAGACAAAGGAGCCACTGTGGATTCATCCGGCTGCTGGACCAAAGGGGGAAAGTATGTTGCTCCCGAATCACTATTGCCATATTTGGCTCAACAAATACACAGTTTGGGTCATAGTGGTCCAGCAACGATGAATCACAGGTTCTCAAATCAATGGTGGAATCCAAAATTCAGAAACGCAGCCACTGAAACAGTCAAGAGATGTGTTACATGTCAGAAAAATAATGATGTACCAGCAGCCACTACACCAGCAGCACACACCCCAGCTCCACCAGGGCCATTTCGTCACCTGCAAGTTGATTACATATCGTTGCCCCCTTGTAAAGGAAAAACTGACGTTTTGGTAGTAATAGACAAGTTCTCAAGATGGGTAGAAGCTTATCCAACAGGGCGTGCTACAGCTGCACATACTGCTAAATGTCTTGTCACTGATTTCATGGACTGAGCCCTCATGAGATTATTACTGGACGCCCAATGCAGATGCCAGGTGTGATTGATCTTAGAAATGCTGATGTGCACATTGCTTCAGATGCCCTGATCGCTTACTGTGAAAACCTCACAAAGGCAGTGCAGAGTGCCAAAGAGAGAGTTGAGTCGTGTTGGCAGACTCCACCAGAAGGTGGACACACAATCGTCCCAGGTTAATGGGTCATGATAAAGGTGTTCAAAAACAAGCCATTAGAGCCTAAGTGGTACGGACCACATCAAGTGATGTTGATTACAGCTGCTGCAGTATTGTGTCAGGGAAGGAAAACTTGGACTCATGTGTCACACTGTAAAGTTGTTCCTCCCCCTGCAGGGATAGGATAGGGCAGACACAAGAACCAGTGAGGAGCCCAGGGAAGAACCGAAAGCAACAGGCTTCGGGGGCCAACCCTGAGGTGAAGATTTCCTCATAGGCCTTTCCCCATCCAATAGTCCATCCTTTCCTCACTGTTCTTTAGGTGTCACAGGAATTAAGAAATAGGGAAAGAAGGAACAACCATAGCAGACTATATTTTGAACAGAGGATACAACCCTAATGTTTGCAGACTCTACAAATACTGCTCTGTGCCGTTGGTCTCTCTTGTTTGTGTTTCTTTCTTCCTCTGTGCAGATACCACCTGATGGCTGTCCTGAGATCCATATGCACCGCCCTTCTCACCTGCGGATGAAGCCACAACCTCTAGAAAACAACTAGACCCATTGCCGAGCCAACTATCACACAAGAAAGAGAAAAGAAAGAAGGAAAAAATAAAATACACAACGCAGAGACTCACATACGGGAACTTCAGTCATCCATCAACATGATCAAGATTTTCGTACTATTAACCATCATGGACATCACACAAAGTGTAGACCCCAGAAACAACATATTCGTAGAGCTGATGAATATGTCAAGAAATGCCTTGTTTGCTGGAAAGAACGTTTGCATGCCGCACGGACCTTCAGTAGGAGCAAGAATCCCATGGGTGGCACACCCTATCTCCAAATGTGATACGTGTGCCTTATTCGATCATCATACCAGTGGATTATACAACAAGGATACATGTCACAACGTAACAATTCCTCCAGCTTCTTCGTGTTGCATTCCTGGACTACCATCCTGCAACCTAACTTCAGCTACTCCTATCATGACAGATCTACTCATGCCAAGGATGTTCTATTGGTGCATGGAAAATTATGCTCCAGCATCGACTACACTGGGTGAAATTCCTCGTGAACGTTGCAGCTTTGTGATTGAAAGAAGAACCGAATTCGATGTGTACGTTACTACATCAAATACGAAAGAGGAGAATGATTTAAAAGAGTGTCTCTACGGGAACCCATCCCTACCGAAACTTTTTGCCATAAATCAGTGGTGTATGATTCCTCCACCGACTGGCACTTTGTGGTTATGTGGGACTTCTGTCTACAGCATCCTACCCAGCCAATTCAATGGCAGGTGCACCCTGGTTTATGTCCTACCAGCCATCAGAGAAAATACACACTCCACCTCAAGTTCTCCACATCTACAAAATTCAGCTTCTACCAACAAAGATGGCTGCATTCCAGGACTCACTTGTGTACAAACGTGGTGGTCAAGAACTCTTGGAGCATTAATCCCATCGTATGGTGTCATGCAGGCTCTCGATCAAGTCAGAAGCCTGTCGGATTCTGTACAGAAATTGGCCAATGATACGGTTTTGGCCCTGGGCAACATCAAGGACACTCTTGCCTCGCACAAGATGATGATCTTACAGAACAGAGTGGCCTTGGATTACATTCTTGCAACACAAGGGGGAGCCTGTACCATTATCGGTCCTGAATGCTGCACCGGGTTAATGGATCCAACAGAGAACTTGAACAAAATCCAACAAGACATTCTTGGTCTTTCAGCAAAATTACACCAGATGACTGAAGATAATTCTTCATGGTTCGGAAACTTGTTAGGTAAACCCTGGCTGTGGATCAAGGAAATAGCAATTCTGCTGTTGTTTCTCCTACTTGCGTACTATCTATGCATCCACAGTATCAAGTGTTTCTTTCAGCAAATGACTCCCGCCTCTCACGAGGAAATGACAGTTCCAACCAGAAGAGATTATTACCCGTAAGAACTTCACAGACCCTAATTGCATGTTTTGTTTCTGTGTCAGCATGCAATTACATATAAGCAACACAGAACATGTACTATGTGCCTGTAACGATTACAAGTTACAAGAATTAACTTTTAAGTGTCTAAATTTGTATTTTGTGAGAGTTATTCGAACTCTCAGAGGGGGAATTGTGGGATTACAAATTGTATTTAAATGTTTAATTTAGATACACTTCCTGACTAAGAAAGTGTCAGGCAATTCAGGTGTTTGAGATCGTTTCCTGACCATTGAGCTTGAGACAGCTGGGCCTTTGTCTCTATGATAATGGTAAGATCAATGAGTCAGACTACTGAGAGATTCAACCTTTGTTCTGCAAATGGCTTTCTGGCCCAGACGTGGATTCGTTTAGGTTGATTGGATTAGTGTCTATGCATTTGATTATGTTGAGATTATAACCACGGGAAGTTTAGCAACAAAAACTAACGCCTCCCTCATGTGCTTGCTTTGTTTGATGTTTGTCTCCACCTCCAAAAAGTCCCTCCTCCAATTCTGCCTATAAGATACCATGTAAGATTGCTTAAGATTGAGATTTCGATGACTGCAGCTACCAACAGCTTGTGTTCTCAATAAAAAGAATCCTGCTGACGATCCAATCCGATTTCTCCTGGTCTTCTCTTCTGAGTTTTCTACACTTTAGAAGAAAGCAGTTTACAACAATGGTATAAAGATATATTTACATATATATTTGTATATTCGATATATTTAATAAAGCAGATTCTCTCTGCACAAAATTATCAAAATTTATTAACCAGTTTGTAAGAATTCCATGTTAACTATAAGAACTACCAACATTTTTTATATTTTTATATGCTGGTGAAAATAGGATGATGTAAACATTCTTTACAAATATATTTAAATCCATAACACTACACATTCGGCATACTATTACAATTATATTGCATCAAAGTGTGACAGAAGCAGGGATGCACCGAATGTTCCGCCGAGAATAGGAAAAATAACTATTTCGGTGTTCGGCCGAATAAGCGAAAATACTGAATAATTTGTACCGAACAGTGACGTTACGCATTTAAAACTGTACGAGAAATCTGTACAGAAATCATTACAAGCAAGAAACACCAACAGCGAGAGACTGCATAGTGCTGCATCTCATGTCTCCGATGAGAAGAGGAAGGGGTGGTTGTTGCTGGTTACTGTGATGATTGAAATCGTGAAATGGCCTCAAACGATTAGTAAATATACTACAGAATGTTATTTTTTCTAAAACACGCACAAATTGCATGTATTCAAACAGCGCTGCACGAGCTAGTGGCGCCAGGCTCGAAAGCGCGAGGAAATTCTGCGCTGAAACACTGTTACTCATCATTTGCTCATTTTTTTTTAAAGCCGTGTGACAATGTGATACGTGTTATAAACATCTTCCCAAATTCGTAATGAGATATATCTGAAAAATATCGACATGCTGTTGTCAACAAAAAGAAGCACCGAGGTCTTCTTGCATGTTTCCGCCAAAATAAAACATCAACATTCATAAATGTTAGTATTGTAATTTTACTGTTGTTCTGTAAAGTAAAATAAAAGACAATAATAATGATAATATTAATTACCCTACAACAGCTGTATTAATACATTTACTATAACATTCACCAATAGTGTTCAAATTGGGATCTGTAATATTTTCTAAAGTCTCTTCTGCTTAGCAAGGCTGAATTTATTTGTACAGAAAAAAATACATGCCTGATTCAGGAAGGTCTCAAAAATGGCCAAAAAAAATATTTTACTAACTTATTAATTTGAAGTTAAATTGTGTTTTGTTGGTATAATGTCTGATAGGATGTATAAAAAAATTTCAGTGTTAAGTAAATTATTATTATTATTAAAAAAAAATTGTAAAGCAGGACAAAAGAGTAAAAACAGATTTTGGCTATTTCATTCATGCAATATTGAAAAAAAGGCTAAATATGCCTACATGGGGAGAAACAAATGCGAAAAACAGTGTTCGGTTATCGGCCCAGTGTTTCATTTTATTCGGCTTCGGCCAAGAATTTTCATTTCGGTTTATCCCTAAACAGAAGCTACTGTACATAGTTCACAAATCTATTGCAATTAAATACCTAACTATGTTTAAAAAATAATAATAACTAAAAACACCTACATTTCATTTGTGTAATAAGGAGGGGGAGGGGAATCACATTTTAGAACAATTCAAATATTTTTATTATTTAAATATTTAGATTTAGCTACGGCCCCCCCCCCCTGCAATACCACTACGGCCCACCGGGGGGCCGAGGCCCACAGTTTGAGAAGCACTTCTCTAGCCCAATGATGTTGGGGATCCAGTGGGGGCGGCAATCATATTTCAGGGTGCTCGTACCACTCTTGATCACAACTGTGTTAAAATGTAGTGGCAGTACGTGCGCTCATTGGCACCCCCTTCAGCTGGTGGTGCTCTAGGCGACCGCCTAGCTTGCCTATGCCTAGAAACGGTACTGAGGCGAGCTGACTGACGTTATCAAGTTTGCTGCTATTCCATTTGCAGAATTCCCGGACTTGTGTCCGCCCGTCCTCGGGTGTTCACACTCCCGAGTCGAACTTGCGAAGTCCGACCTACCGAGGATGCATACTTGATATTGAGAAACTGCCCACATTCGCTCTGTGTATCCTTAACGACCACGTGAGTCATTCCACGAAACCGGTAGATTTGAGTCCCTCTGACCTTTTTAAGTGTATTTTATCTATTGGGTCACCAAAATGTATTTTTTTTTATATTTTTGTATTAATAGAAATGTTTAGTTTAATAAGGTTTAAAAACATGACATACATTTTATCTATATATTAGAAATGATCTAGTTTTTTTCATTTGACACCACCGATTGTGTCATGTTCCTCACGGCCTTCTATGAAAGTTTACTTGGGATATGAATAATAAAATTAGAAAAAAGTCCATACATTTTACTTTTCTCATAAATATCTATCTGTGCATTTTTGCTGGTTATATGTTTTTTTCAGGTAAATTCATGATTATTAATTAAAATCATATTTTTTAGTTCCGTACTTCAGTAACCCCTCAACCCAGTTACACAAATCATTCTCCCCCCATAAAAATAATATACTGATCCTTATGTGACATCATATAAGTCTTCTATACAACACTGTGAGCAGACATTGGCAAGTTACCACCTTCTTTTATAACTATATCTTATTAATATTGTGATATTGTAATTTTACAAGCTTAACGACTCAATCCTGTTACGTCAAATAAGGATAGAAAACTATTACTTATGAAAAGTATCTTTATTATTTTAACAATGAATGATTTCTTAATATCATACATACCATGTGCTCTCCTGGTATTCTCTACATTTAGGGCCAGGGGCTATCTTGAGTAAAAAAATCACAACCCCGTCACATTCAACTCTGTTACTTATTTGATCATAACGGGGTTGTGAGATTGTGATGGGGTTGTGTTTTTTAAAACTTTGGTTCTGAAGTTACCCAATAATTTAAATGAATTATTTTATTTGATCAAGAGTCGTATACCACATGCATATGTTGTAATGTAGTATGTAGAATGTAGTAATGTTAAAATGTTAAAGCTGTGTGTGTGTGTGTGTGTGTTCTGCTTAGATTTTCACATCTCAGTGTTAAGTAAATTCTACAAGCAATACCCCATAATGACAATGTGAATGAAGTTAGTTTGAAATCTTTGCCAAAGTATTAAAAATTAAAAAAACGATAGAAAAAAAAGTACATAAGTTCACGATACTTTGTTGAAGCACCTTTGGCAGCAATTACAGCCTCAAGTATTTTTGAGCATGATGCTACAAGCTTGGCAGATCAATTTTTGGATGGTTTCTCCCATTCACCTTTGCAATACCTCTCAAACGTCATCAGGTTGGATGGTAAGCATCAGTGCATCGGTTTTCAGATCTCTCTAGAGCTGTTCAGACGGGTTCAAGTCTGGGCTCTGGCTGGGCCACTCAAGGACATTCACAGAGTTGTCCCGTAGCCACTCCTTTGTTATCTTGGTTGTGTGCTTAGGGTTGTCGTCCTGTTCGAAGGTGAACCTTCTGCACAGTCTGAGATTCTGAATCATTATATATAATGCTATCTAAACCAATTAATTACTAATGCTGTCTCAATAATAATCTCAATATTTTGGTGCATTGCGCTTTTCTCCTACTCTGACGAGTCCCTCAGTCCCTGCCGATGAAAAACTGCCCCACAGCGTGAGCTACCAGCACACTTTACTTTTGGGATGGTACTCTGCAGGTGATGCGCAAAGCTGGTTTCCTTCAAACACGATGCTTGGAATTGAGTTTTATCAGACCAGATAACATTGTTTCTCACATCCTTTACACCAGCAGGAACCAAGTTCTAGTTCAAAGCCAGTGCTATTACCGGTTCTTAGTTGGTTCGACTGGCAAGCATAAAGAACTGGTTGCTTTTCCACAGGCTAGAGAGCCAATACAGAGCCAGGTCTTACGTCACTGAATATATTTCATGTTTCGCTTCACTAGTGCAGACGCACCAAGCACAACAGACTTGTTTGAGGTGCAAAAGAGCCACGCAGACCGATCGTTCGATCGGCACACAACACACCAAAGCACCACGAGAGCGATCCAAAAGCATAAAGAGCCGTCTGCTTTCCAGTCAATCCCGCAGCACCCCATGCCATGCACCGACCGGGTCCGTGCAGAGTCAATCCATCCCGGCCAACCTTAAACAAACTATCAACAATGGCGGACGTTGCATTGATATTGATGTTCAAGGCTTTGCGAACATACATCGGCATCCAAACACGGTGAATCCAACTTTTTCATGTTTAGCTGCTTTTTAAAATATGGCGGCCCAAAGTTTCTGTCATCTTGTTGGTCACGGTAACCCCAACCCCAGCATCTGATGCAAGCGGCTCTTCCTTCTAGCCCAGCAATGTTTTGGTGTTACTTATGAACCACTTTTCCTGGTTCGGAGCTGGTGCTTTGGGTGTCGAAAGACAAAGAACCAGTTTGAAACTAGGCTCTGGCTCCGAACCAGCACTGGAACTGCCTTGGTGGAAAAGGGGTAATAGTCTGAGGGTCAATTAGGTGCTTTTTTTGTAAATCACAAGTGTGTTTTCATGTGTCTTCACTGATGAAAGGATTGAATCTTGCTACATTGCCATAAAGCCCTGATCGGTGTAGTGTTGCAGTGATGTTTGCTTTTCTGTAGGTTAACAGAGACTACATGCTTCTGTAAACCTTCAATGCTGCAGAAATTGTTCTGTACCCTTCCCCAAATCTGTGCCACTATACAATCCTGTCATGGAGGTCTACAGACAATTCCTTGGATTTCATGGCTTGGTTTGTGCTCTGACATGCAGTGTTATCCGTGGGACCTTATATAGACAGGTGTTTGCCTTTTCCAAATTATGTACAATCAACTCAATTTAACACAGGTGGACTCCAATCAAGTTGTAGAAACATCTCAAGGATGATCAGTGGAACCAGGATGCACCTGAGCTCAATTTTGAGTGTCATGGCTGTGAATACTTAAGTAAATGTGATTTTTTAATAAATTAGTAAAGACTTCAAACAAACGTATGGGGTACGTAATTGTAATTGTCATTATGGGGTAATTTTTTTTTTGAATTTTGTGGAAAAAATTAATTTAATCCACTTTGGAATAAAGCTGTAACATAACAAAATGTGGAAAAGTGAAGTGTTGTGAATACATTCCGGATGCACTGTTCAGGGGTATTGTATGTTGGTGGAAAACCAAATCCTGTGTGCTTCAGCACCATCTCCATGTGGAGATCTTGAAAGAGGTGTGGGCCAGATATTGATTGCCACGAAGCGGCCACACAAGTTATTCGTTTTATTTTGATGACCTATTCAGTCAGTTTATAATATTCTAATGTATAGGCCTACAATGTTATTGTTGTTTTTCCTTCAGTCAGGTTAATACAACTCGGTTCAATTGCAATTTATATCTGTTGTCTTTCTTGGCCACATAATGAAATACAGTGTTTATAGAAAATCTTACAGTGAATTTGAGTAAAAAAACAACTATTTATATGTTAAACTGTATTTGTCTCTTCAACCCCGTTACATCTTCAACCCCGTTACCATAGTCTCAACCCCATCACACTTACATTTTTTTTTATGTTTATGAAAAAGTAATAAAAATTTTGTTGAACTCAGTGGGAAATGTTCAGAACAATCGTAAGAATACAGATTTTAGTTCAAATTCTGAAGTTAACCCACTTTTTTAACAAAAATGATGAGGTTGATGTCACAAAAGTTCAAATTTCAGGCTTTTGTATAGCAAAAGTGTGAGATTTTATGTAACCTTTATATCTGCAAATACTGAATTGGTGTGAGGTACGTCTGATTATTAGCAAAATCTTGATTTCATTACAAATCGTTTTTTTGATCATATTCAGATAGCTCCCTAGTGTCCATAACGGGGTTGAAGATTAATAGTGCCATATTAAAATAATGACCAATAATAATAGGGATTTGATGCCTGAGATGGGAAAATATGTTTTTCAGGAAGTTAAATATGTTGTTAATACTGTGGGGTGTTCAGAATAGTAATATTTTTTGGTAAAAAATCTAAAAACGTGTAAGCCCAAATCGTACCGGTTTCGTGGAATGACTCACGTAACGTTCGATTCTTCTGCAGTAAACCTGTTGTAAAGCTTCTTGAAGCGGCATTTTTTTATCCGTCACGAGCACGTCAGCGCAGGTATTGCTGCTTATGTTCGCTGCTCAAATTGGAGATGATAAATAAAGGCTTGAGTTTGGTTCTGTTCCTCCCAGTCGTATGGAATAAAATTGATCCTTTTGTAATTATTTTGCAATTGTCAGTTACAGCTACTTGAAGAAAATGCCTTTTGTGTCCCAGGACAAACAAAGTAAATATTACATGATAAGTGATGGTTATACGATTGCAGAAATTGTATCCATTATAAGGGCCTAAAGTGTAGTCTTGTTTAACATTATGTATTTTTTTAATGAGTTGATAGTAGAAATCAGTGAAATGTTATCATTTTAGCCTATATTAAGTAAATGAATAAGCTTTTAATAATACTAAACATAATGCCATTGATATGACAACTGAATATAAAAAAAGGTAATGCCGCGATTTCAATAGGCTATTCATAAGGATTCAATACGTCTGTAAAGTTGTTCATATACCGTAGGCTATTGTAGCCTACGTTAAAATGCTGAAAGTATGTAAGTATTTTACGTTAAATGCTAAAAATGCATCAGTATTACACATTAAATTGCTGTAAATATGTTAGTATTGTAGTTTATAGTGCCTATGAAAACGTAAGTAAATGTACGTTTTATAGAACCACAATTACGTAAAATACACACTAATTCTCATGAGATCACGTTGTATTATATAACAGTTATAATACAGCTGAACAAGCTTTTCCAGAGGCCTTATTGTGCCAAGAATGTCACAAGACCATAATGGGTTCTCCCAAATGGTATCCTTTGCAGGAATATAATACATTTTGTATTTTAACTTTATTATATTCAATCAATAAATAAGCCTTGGCTCAGAAGATATTTGTAATTGTGGCGTTTATGTGGGTGTGTGGAATTTTGTGAAGTAGGCTATTCTTGTTTAAAATCCACTCACACAGGTTTATTAGAGTCTGATCACATAAATAATTATTAACTGAACCATCACTGTGCAATTAACACATGTAAGCATGTAAATCTGTTTGTGTGTGAATTGTAGTTCTCGTGTGCCAAGAAGAGCAATCTCCCAATTCTTTATCTTGACATTCTTTTTTTATCAAATGGAAACACTCATTTTAAGCTCTGTATATACTATATGCAACATATTGCACCTGCTGACACCTGCTCTTTCTTTTCTCTTTCTGACTATGCAATGCAACTACTGAAGAGATGTACTGGAAGTAACATTGATGGAAATATGGAAAAGCTCCTTTCCAGAAATCAACAGAAGCTTTGACCCAAAGCAATTTTAAAGTATATGCTATTATGTAGTTATCTATGATAATCTAATCATAACAATATTACACCAAATTTGTAACAAAATCACAGAGAGTGGGGTAAATTTAAAAAACTGTTACCTGCATATGTCCATTCTTTAGCTTTAAAAAAGGAAGAACACACAAAAGTTAAAACAGATTCTCTGTGTATTTCAGGTAACAATTTAATTATAACCTAATTATTAAGACTTACAAAAAAGACCACTAGTGACTAGCACATTAGGGCAGTTTAATGATATAACAATTAAAAGTCACTGAAGCATCAAAAAGCAAATTTTTATCTGTTTTCAGTAGCAGTGATCACCAAAAAGTTATTACAACAGGCCACTGCATTAATATTACATAGATAATCAAAGTCTTACTAGTTCCTGAGCACTCCACACACTTGTAAAAGAGAAAAAAAGCCACTATTATCCAGACAAGGTACATTCTTTCACTCTCCTCTCCACAGGCTACATACACTCATACAATGAGAAAGCTATAAACACACCAGTACACTAGAAAAATTGTAGGAACATCTTAAAAGGTCTATAGCAGAACAACTTGAAAAAATGTATCCAAGAAATTTTACAAAGAAATAATAATTTGTGTTCCTTTTCTGGATTTGAGTGATTTGGTCCAGTGAGCTGAATTGTGAAAGAGAGAGGCCATCACATGCCACAGAAGAAAGAGAGAGAAACAGAGAGAACTGAAAGGAGAAAAGAACAAGTGAACGAGAAAATAACTTGCTGCTGGACACTGAAAAATGTGTATGACACAACTAGCTGAGGGGGAGCAGGGAAAGCCTGACTGAAGGGGTACTGAGGTGATAATAAAGAGAATGAATAGAGACCGAGAGAGGGAGACCAGAGAGGACAGACAGCGCAGAATTGATGTAGCTTATCTATTGTAAAGTACAATTGCTATTTTACAAATTTAGCATGTCTAACTATTTCTCTGTGCTGTTAAAAATTCATAGTAATTAATAAAAATAAGTATGTATGCTATTATTAAAAACAAAACAAAACAATGATATGGTAATGAAAGATGAGTCATGTAGTACACTGATCAGGGGCGCCCTATGGTTTCCAGGCCCCGTGAATATAATTGCATCCCCCACCCCCGCGATCGCATTCCCCCCTCGGTAAAACAAAAATGCGTCCCGGGCATTCTCTCCCTCGCCGGGCCCTTGGAATGGTCCTATCCTTCCAAACTAATAATGTTAATGTTAAAAAATAATGTTTCTACAAATTTTAAAACGTCTGTTTTTAAGCCAAGAGTTCAATTACCTCATTGAACGCCTTATTGCGCTTCATTTTTCAAACATCGGAGTAAACTCCATCCTATAATTTCGACAACCTCTTCTTTGTATTTAAATGTTAAATGTCAGCCATTGAAATATGATATCTAAATTTTACAAATAGCTATAGTTCTCCTGTGCTATCTTTGAGTTTACTGTTATTGTGATCTTATACAGGCTACCTATATGCACATCAATGTGTATGCACAAAAGTTTTGGCTCTCTGGTTTATTTAAGAAATGTTTATTAAGATTTATTTAATATTATAGGAATTATTACATGAATTTATGGCTTTTACATTAGTTAATTGGCCAATAATTAAATAATCTCTCTGGAACACTGAGGTGTTTAGATGTTTGCTTTGGATACCCTTTATTTCAATTGAAAATAGTTTCTCATAATTCTAATGTGCTTCTCTGTAGTAAATGTAATGTAGCAGCACCCTCTTGTGAGACTTATTTGATGTGTATTTTCATGCCACGATGTCATTTGTCAAATGTCTCGCCACATTTAAGATTTAACGGCTCAGTTATGTAAAAAAAAAAAAAGTTAACATTTCAGCTCCAATCCGTTCCTCCTATTTAAATTTAACAGCACAGTGATCCGTCTCAACGTGAAACGTTGCACAGTCTTATGATAGGTACACACTAAAATATTTTTTTAATCTTATAAGATCTTAAAAATGTGACAGAACACACACGAGGACAAAACAATCTTTTAACCGTTTTTCTCCTATAGTTTGTTGTGTGCTGCGATGTGACGAAGACTCTGCAGGGAGCTGATAGAGCGATGCAAAATAGGGTGACCAAGACAGGAGGAGCTAAAAAAGACAAAAAACCTTTCTGGGTCCATCAAAGTGAGCTGCACATTGCAAATGGCCTCTTGATGAAGGGCCAAAGAGTGGTCATTCCAGAGGGAATGCAGACAGAAATGTTAATGCGGCTGCATGAGGGACATATGGGAATATCCAAGTGTAGAGCTCGAGCACAGCAGTCAGTGTGGTGGTTGGGCCTAAGCAGTCAAATTGCAAAAATGGTTGCACAATGTGAGACATGTTTGAGACATCAACCCCAGCACACTGAACCGATGATACCATCCCCATTACCTGGACTGCCCTGGCAAAAACTGGGGGCGGATCTATTTTTTCAAGGTACATTGAAATTGAAAAGATCTCCAGTACTACAGCTAAATGTGTAATACAAGCACTGAAGGCCATTTTCTCTAGACACGGGGTGCCAGAAACACTGATAAGTGATAATGGCCCACAATTTGCATCTGCTGAGTTTGCATCCTTTGTGGCAGATTATGATTTTATTCATATAACCAGCAGCCCATATTTCAACCAAAGCAATGGGGAGGCAGAAAGGGCCGTGAAAACAATTAAGACATTGCTTAAAAAAAATCCTGATCCTTACCGTGCACTATTGACCTACAGGGTTACACCGCTGCTACATGGACCCTTACCCACGGAAATGCTAATGGACCGGAGATTGAGATCTCCTTTACCACAAGCAAAATCGCAACTCACACCACGATGGCCGAACAAGCTAGTATAAAAAAAAAAAGATGAACAGCTGAAAAAGACACAAACACTAAACTTTAACAGGAGACACAGAGCTACTGTAAGGCCTGAGTTGAAACCAGGACAAGCAGTATGGATCTCTAAATCACAACAACCAGCAACGGTACTTGGCAAAGCAAATACACCAAGGTCCTACATGGTTCAGACAGGAGCAGAGCAACTAAGGAGAAACAAAGCCCACCTTCGTCCTCAACCAGAGCATTCTGTACAAGCACAAGAGACCCCAGGGGCCCAGAGGGAAACTACAATGGTTCAACCAGAGCCTTTGGTTGAAATGCCAGAGACTGGGGTGCATAGGAGAGAAGCAGAAGTGGAGCAGGAGCCTGAAACAGCAAGAGCAGAGAGAGCACATACTGAAAAAGAGAGAGTGCCTCCAAGAAGACCAGTGAAGCCACCAAAGTGGCCTAGAGACTTTGTTGTTCATTGAGCTGAGCATTAAAAATATTTTTATTTATTTTTTTATTCTAAAAGGTTTGTTCACTTGTTCTCAGGAAATATAGTTACAAAGATGTTCAACAGTTAATGTTGCCCCTGAGGAGGGGAGATGTAGTAGATGTCCCAAAAAGGGACCCACCCGTAGGAGGGTGGGGCATGGCCAGGGGAAGTTAAGTAAACAGAATATATTGCATCAAGCTGTGTGTGTGTCGTTAATTACCATTACAGTGGGTGGATAAGCTAAATCATTAATGACGCAAGTATTAACTACATTTTCTAAATAGGCTACTGAAATCGAATATCGGATTACTCATTCCCGCAGCTTCCAACTTTAAAATGAGGGAAATTACTGCAAAACATTTATTCAATATAGCGTATATAGGTTAGATGAGTAAATAAATTCACACAAACCATCAGATCAAATCAGTCATTTGAAAACAGTGTGAGTGATTCAGCACAGAGTCCTCTCTCTTCACATTGGCGCAGTTAGAGCAGCTTTGGGGCCCTATAATCATCACCTACTTTCACCACAGTAGCGACAGCCCTAGACACAACCACCCTACAATGACAAAAATTCACTCTGTAGCACAGTTCGTAGAACGATAAGGAGGTGGGAACTGGTAAAATTTTAAAGACTTGAATAAATATAATAAACACAAAAGTAAAGCGGCAGCCCCTCGCGGACGACTGCCTTACACAAAATAAAATCCAGGCCAGGTCCTCTCTCGTCTTGCAATGTTGTCGCTCCTCCTTTTTATCCTTCTGGAGCTCCTCCGTGGGACTCGAGACTGGTGAGTGGCGCAGGTGTGCCTCATTATCATTAACTCCACCGGCCTGCTCTGCTCCCACGGCTCTCAGCCCCGCCCCACTCGTTACACACTCCTTTTTTTATCCCCAAAAACCTAAACAGTCTCAATTATCAAGCCATTTTGATTTTGGAGTGAATACCAGCACTCTCTTCCACCTAAATTCCACCAATTTATGAAATAACTGAATTAAATCTGTATGTGGGAGTGTGTGTGAAAAAAATCAGATGTAACCCCCTTTGTAATCATTAACATTTTCATAAGTAACTGTAATTTAACTACACATTTTTTCTTAGTAACTGTAACTGATTAAAATTACTTTTATTTTGTAATTAAATTATGTAATTTCATTACATGTAACTAGTTACTCCCCAACACTCCGCTTAACACACCTCACACCACAGGAAAATCTGAGAAAAGAATCTTTAGAATCAACAAGATAATTGGGGCATTAGATTGTCGGAAGGGGAGAAATCGACCCAAAATCAGCCCGATTATCTTGTAGTGTGTACCCAGCAGTGCCTCCAGGGGGGCAGGGACGAAATGTCGTTAGGAGGGCACAATCGTGGAGGGGGGGGGGGGGGGGGGGGAGGGGTGTAGCTGATGTTGTTCCCCTTTGGCTAGGGGTATCACGATTTTATCACGATTCTTTGTCATGTTGGTTTTTATATTTTGCAGGTTGGTTGAGCATTACAGCCAATTTGAGCCAAACTAATTTCCCTATCATAAAGACAAAGCATTTCAAGGTAACAAAATATAAAAAAGTATGGCAGATATTTAGGCCAAAGTGGGTGAAGATAAAAATATTTGTCATTATTTTATGAATGAATGAATGAATGATGCATTTAAATAGCACTTTATTACAATCATGTGGGGGGGGGTCTCTCCTCAACCACCACCAGTGTGCAGCATCCACTTGGATGATGCGACGGCTGCTACAGTACAACGGCGCCAGTGCGCTCACCACACACCAACTACAGGTGGAGAGTAGAGAGAGTCATAGAGCAAATCAAGTGTATGCGCTCACCACACACCAGCTACAGGTGGAGAGGAGAGTGAATCATAGAGCCAATCAAGTGGATGGGGATTATTAGGAGGCCATGATTGACAAGGGCCAGTGGAGGGAATTTGGCCAGGACACCAGGGTTACACCCCTACTCTTTACGAGAAGTGCCATGGGATTTTTAATGACCACAGAGAGTCAGGACCTCGGTTTAACGTCTCATCTGAAAGATGTGTTTTTTTTTTTGACAGTATAGTGTCCCTGTCACTATACTGGGGCGTGAAGACCCATACAGACCACACGGTGAGCACCCCCTGCTGGTCTCACTGAAACCTCTTCCAACAGCAAACATAGTTTCCCTAGGAGGTCTCCCATCCAGGTACTGACCAGGCTCAATCCTGCTTAGCTTCAATGGGCAACCAGTCTTGGGCTGCAGGGTGATATGGCTGTGGCTTTGTTATTAAAAAAATGAGAACAAAGATACACATTACAAATACATATAATATACAAATAGCATAAACAGTGTTTTATTTTCAGGTAGGCTATAGGCATATTTAGCAGAAGAATTCAAGAAACTGAATTAAAAAATATACAATATATTTGTACACCTATACAAATAAAACTATATAGATTGATTCCTATTAAATAAAACCGTATATTTTATTTTTTTTTTTTTAAATGTTAAATTTTAGATTTTTATCTTGTTGTTTGGTGTTTTATAAAAATTAAAGGAATACTGCACCCAATAATTAAAATATGCTGTGTTTTATTTTTATACCTTCATTTACTCAAACATTATTTTAAACCTGAGTTTCCTTCTTTTGCTAAACATAAACACTATTTTGAAGAAGGTGGAAAACCAAACAGTTGCTGGTCCACAGTGTTCCCTATACTGTCAAAGTCAATGTGGACCAGCAACTGTTTGGTTTTCCACCTTCCAAATATCTTCTTACTGATGTGAATGTATGTGGAGCTGTACGGTATATTGATATGGCAGCGGCAGAACTGTAGCTGATAAAATGTGTGCTGTAGCACGATACAATGATATTTCTTCAAAAGCAGACTGTGGAGACATTTTTATCAGGGCCGCTGCTGGCCAAATGTGCCCTTTTATTGTTGTGCCCCCTCCCTCAAATATTATGGAAGTAAAAAATAAAACCCCCAATATAGGGGTCAAAATTGAACTTTGATAAAATATAAAAGTAAATAAATTAATTAATTGTAATTAAATTGTATTATTAACAAAATTGTAGTTCTAGACAGACCTGTAGCAGCAATACAGTTGTCTGATTGATTTTATGGTCTCAAGCATTCAGAAATCATGGAAAAAAAAATTAAGCAGTTTTACTACGAAAACAATAGTTAATTTTTGTAAAGATTTTGATGTCCAGATCTTTTTTTTTGTTGAAGAAATTATAGCGGCTGTGTCATCTATAGCAAAAAGTTAAAAAAATTCAGTGGATATTTGTATTAAATGTTTGGCCAATAGCATATTAAACAAGGATATGATCGTTCCTGTAAGGGTAACAGCAGAAATATACTGGCCTATGGCTCGCTTTACAGGCATTTATAACATGTAATGTTAAAAAAAAAAAATCAATAGACATCACAAAATGTATTATGGTTTTACTGGTTATAATGGGAGTTGTATTGGTTTGAATGGAAACTGTAATGGACCCAGTTGGTCTCTACTGGCAATTGTCATCTTCTATTGGTGGCTTATTAAAACCAATAAATCCTAATGGAATATGTCCCAAAACACACTACAGAAAACCAGTTTTGTATTTTTTTTTATTGTTAAAATGTTATGTTTTTTAATGGAATTTGTAATTTATTTGTGATGGTATTAGAATTTTCTGTTATGGTTCTATCGTTTTTTTCAACAGGATTGCCTCATTGTTTTTATATAATGCATTTTAAGTCAATTTAAAGGCTGTTGTTTGCTTAGGACTGTGTTTATCACCACAAAAAAAGTATATATATATTTTCTTAATACTTATTTGATTATGAATGTAGCTTACCTGAACGTGACGTGCGGGCTTCGTTTTCATCTTTTTTTTCTTTTTCTTTTTTTTTTCTCGGTGCCGGATTGCTGATGTCTTTTCACGGGCATAGTTCTCCATCAATTATGATCATCTGCATTCAGCCGCAAACATGAGGTGTGAGCGCCGGTTGCGGGCGCGGGAATGGCGTGTTGTGTTGTGTTGTGTTTTTTTGTGTGTTTTTTTTGAGCAACTGGGATGGTGCCCCCCAGGTCTTGGTGCCCTATGCAAACAGGCGTTTTACAGTATAGAAAATATTTTGCCTTATTATGTGATAAAAAATAGTTTGTAGTATATAAACAAATCATTATTATTGGTTATTGAACAGCAGTGTATCTGATTTCTAAGCCAATTATAAACAATAAAAAAAATAAAAAAATAGGTTGCCTATCAGTCAAACGTTTTTGAACAGTAAGATTCATATTTTTTTAAAGAATTATCTTCTGTTCACCAAGCCTGCATTTATTTGATCCAAAGTACAGCAAAACAGTAACCTTTTGAAATATTTTTACTATTTAAAATAACGGTTTCCTATTTGGATATAATTTAAAATGTAATTAAATGTATTGTGATTTCAAAGCTATTTTTAGCATCATTACTCCAATGACATCATCCTTCTGAAATTATTCTGATTTGCTGCTCAAAAACCTTTATTATTATGATGATGAAAACAGCAGAGGATAATTTTGTGAAGGTTTCTTTGATGAATAGAAAGTTCAGAAGAACAGCATATATCTGAAATAGAAATCGTTTGTAACATTATAAATGTCTTTATCGTCACTTTTGATCAATTTAAAGCATCCTTGCTAAATAAAAGTATCAATTTCTATAATTTATTTTCAATATATATATATATATATATACTGACTAAACTTTTGAATGGTATAGTCAGTGTATAATGTTACAAAAGCTTTTTAATTCAGATAAATGCTGATCTTTGAATCTTTCTATTCATCAAAGAATCCTGTAAAAATGTACTCTACTGTTTAAAATATTGATGATAATAATAATTAAAACAGGCTTCTTGAGCAGAATTAAAAATAAATCAGAATGATTTCTGAAGAATCATGTGACAATTAAGACTGGAGTAATAAAGCTGAAAATTCAGCTTTGATCACAGCAATCAATTACATTTTCATATATGTTCAAATAGAAAGCAGTTGTTCTTAGTAAAAAAATATTTCACAATATTACTGCATTTGCTGTATTTTTGATAAAATAAATGCAGGCTTGGTGAACAGAAGAGATTTTTAATTTAAAATTTTAATTTATACATTAAAAATCTTACTGTTCAAAAACTTTTTACTGGTAGGTTATATATATATATTACAGGAAAGTTATATTGTAACGTTTCACACACACACACACACACACACACACACACACACACACACTATTTATATGTATATATTAGGGGTGGGCATAGATTAATTTTTTTAATCTAGATTAATCTAGATTAATTTTGGAATTAATCTAGATTAATCTAGATTAAAATGGCTCATTTGAATTCTGCCGAAGGCATTCAGAATATGTGTGCTACCCAAATAATGACTAAAAGTAAGTCTTTGAGAACGGGTTTCTCAAGCCAGGTGGCGCATTAGACCAGGGGCGCATCTCCTGTTTCCAAAATGCATCACAAACTGCTTGAGAAAGCTGTTCTACTATGATAATTGGTGATGAAAATAAACTATGTTCAATAAGATGTACTTGTGTTTACTAACTGTTTATTCAGTTAAACATGAATTTTGAACTGTAGGCCTACATAAGAGGTCGTGATGAACTGTTTACAGTTTCCATTGGGAAGCTTCTTAAAAATACATTTTCCCTGAAGCAAACCCGGCGGATTCATAGCTGCATCCATGTTAGCACGTCACGTCTGATGTGGTAATTTCACAGTAACGTTAGGCATACACACAGGTTCGAAGCAGAGGGTGACACGGGAGTGAATTCTCAAGTTCACATGAGACCTAAAGCGCATCCTGTTTGCTTAAAAGCGCAACGTTTCGTTGTTATTCTGAGTGCACACAAATAAACGTAGAGTCTTTACAGATTCGAAAGATGTATTAGGCTACTTTTATCTGTATGACCAAAAATTACGGAGATTTTAAGAGCAAGTGAGCGCACCGGAGCCTGTCCTGCGCAAACGCGCGTCCACACAAACACTTCAATAGCGCACATTTCTCTAGGTTAACATCATATTTAGCGGCCATGTAAAGTTGCTACTACATACATCTTTCAGATGAAAAGCCATATTTGAGGTTGATGAATGATAGGTGAGTGTTTGGATGTCCTGCCCGATTGTATTACCACATAGACCAGCCGTTAACAATCTGTCCATCACGGACTGCGAGCCTCTAGTTCGAAGACTCGTTCTCGCCCCCTACAGTGCAATTCGGCTAGGTATACATCCGCGCTAAAATATCAGGGTGAAAGTCATCATAGTGCGTAGTATAGACCCAGCTCCCAACCCAACTTTGAGAATAGATTAACGGCGATATTTTTTTTATCGCCGATAAGAGTCTCGCGTTAACGCAGCGCGTTAACGCCGATAACGGCCCACCACTAGTATATATATATACATATATATAGTGTTACCATGTCATACATAACGTATTTTATAGGAAATGAACAGTGATATAACAAGTGCTGTAACATTAACTCACTGTCATGTATTGTGTGCAATGCATTTCTTCTCCCTCTTCATGTTTCGTCCATTTTCTCCACTGCTAAAGAAACTCTTAAGCCCCTTAAAAGTCCTCATCAGTACTCCTAACAATTGTGGTCCTCAAGACCTCTTCTAAGTGTTAAAATGTGTTCTGAATGACTTTTACTTTTAATTACTTTTAAGAGGAAACACCCACATTTCTAAGAATTTTCTTAGAATTTTGTTACTAGGAGCAACTCCTAGCACTGAGATTTTTCATGAATAGGGGCCCTGGAGTCTTTTAGTGGACGCTTACCACGTGATAGTGAGAATGAAGTTATGATTTTGTGATTTTGCGTTATTATCTTGCTCCTTTCCCATTACAAGAGTGAATGTACCTATGTACATTACGCACACACAAGCTGCATGTACTATATATCTTTTCGACCTGCGCGTTTACACTTCTGCTCCTCTGCGCTCCTGCCAAATACCACACCCTACGAGTCATTGACTGGCCAGTCGCAGAAGACCGGAACAATTACTGGCTAGATCGTAAGCCAATAAGACTGTTACTATCTGACTGCAGCGACCAACGAGAGGCTGTGCGTGGATGGCACTAATTTGGGCACGTGTGTCCATGCACATGTTGACACTCGGGATGTGAGGAGAGAGAATAGGGAGCTGATCTTTGGGGTAGAGTAGACAGGATCGTCGGAAAGGGTTTGCGTTACTTGCACAGGTGCCTTGAAGTTGAGGTATGTTTTTGTAGTATGTTTTTTTATTTTTATTAAACAATTCGTTCTTAGGATGCATGCCACACAGGGATAGTAGGGAATAGAATATAGATTGCTCCCTTTGACATTGGCAAGCTGTTATTTGATACAGTGTTCATGTATCCTGTTCCTGCAACTCGGCATATGTGAGTGTAACTGTCTGTGCAATCTATGTATGTGTGTGCAGTTACATTTAAAATGCGCTATATATATATATATATATATATAATGTATGTGTGTGTGTGTGTGTGTATTCTATTGCATTTTTAAAAGTAACTGCAAGAAGGGTGACGGTATATGTATGTGTATATATACAGAGCAACACAACCAACGGCTTAAGTGACCCCAAATCACAACTGTCATTTTCATTGCTGCTAAATATCTGAGCAGCAGAGAGAGAGAGAGAGTTACATACTGGACATGAAGAGTAGACAGCGAAATGGATTGGAGGAAGTTAGGAGGAAAGATATTTTACTTTCCAAAACAAAGATACTTTGATTTTAATATGGGTTTGCAATGAATAGAGGCACACTTGACGAGAAAGAGGCAAACATTAAAATTGGTTGGTAGAGGGGAAAGGAACATGAGGCAGTCAAAAGTGAGTATTTTTGTGTTTTTATGCCACTGCATCTACTCTGTTCTTGTGTGTGTGTGTGTGTGTGTGTGTGTATTTGCCAGAGGGAGAGGAGAGAGAAAATGAAGAAATAGAGAGACCCTAGCTGCTGCCTTTAACCGCTAGTCTTAAAGCATCCTGCTGCACCCTCCCCCAATTGCTCTAGACGATACACACTTACACAACCAAATCATCCAAACACTTGCAAAGGCATTCATGCTCCTCTATGTTCTGTTATCTCACAGGGTCTATAGACAGACCTCGTGTACTCTGTACTGGCTCTGACAAAACCGTATCGATGAAACAAATTTAATAATGAAATTGAGTGAATTTGATTTTATTGAAATAGGGTTTCTTTTTTAATATGCAGTAGGGTCTGAAAGACTACGATGAAAATCTGAGGTTTTAAATGTAATTTGAACCTTGGAAGAATAAAAAAAAAATGTCAAAGAAATCACATGAATAAATTACAGTTTAAAATATATTAAAATATATTAAAAGAACAACCATTTTAAATTGTTATATATTTCACAGTATTACTGTTTTTGCTGTGCTTTTGATCAAATAAATGCAGACATCCTCATCATAGGTTTTCTTAAAAAATTATAATATTATTATGGAAAACCTAAATTCAGTTTCAAGTTTTGGCATTTTGTTGATTTATTTAATTTCAGGAATTTATTAAGGTCATTATGGATTAATTATTATTGGACGGTCATTTCCTTTTGTATTCATACATTTTGAATTATTATTATCTAAATTCAGTCTTTAATAATGGATTAACCATTATGCTTCCTGTTGTGTTGTTGATTGATCATATCACTCCTGTTATTGAAACCCTCCTAATGAAATACATTTTAAAACTAGTTTATTTAAATGGATTGAAATAGGGTTTGTTTTTGAATCTTAGAGATTACAATGGAAATGTATTTCAGATCTAATTTGAACCTGGAAATAAACAGAACATTTTAGCATTTAAAAAAAGTGTAAAATAAAGAACTGATAAACAAATATGTCACGACCCAGGCCTCTGTGGCTCTCTCCAATGGCCACCGGAGGGCACCTTCTCCTGAGTACTGACTCCAGTGTGGACTACATTACCCATATGCCCCGTACCTCGGTCTAATCACCATCAGGTGTTCCCAATCTCACCCTCTATATAAACTGGTTCCAGACTCTCATTCAACGCGAAGTATTGTTTAGCTTGTCTAGCAACTCTGAGCGTTTATTCCCGATTGACTCTGCCTGTGTATCTGTTGACCCTCTGCTTTGTTACCGACCTGTTTCCTGCCTGCTGCCTGCCCTGACCCAAGCCTGGTAATCGACCTTGATTCTGTTTATCTGTTACATCCTTGACGCTGTTGTTAGATCCCTGCCTGGTTGTACTACGTTTTCATTAAACATTGCAAATGGATCCGAATGCCCCTGACTCTTCACTACAGAATAAGACATTTACTATTTTGTTGCAAATTTGTGGCATTGCCCATTGAGGGTCGGATTTCTTTTAGCACAAAGTGTACCAATAGTGCATACATACATTCTGACATTCATGTCAACTTAATATAACTTAAATTTGTATGCTCAACTAAAAATTTGGAATGAAAAAAAATATACATTAAATGCAATATATAGGCAACTAGTGGTCTCTGATCTTTGGGCCCCACTATTGCCGAAGTTTGCACATTTTGTAACATTATTGAATACCCTCTATTCAGCCTACTGTGTTTTTTGTCTTCTCTCTCTCTTTTTGCATTCATTTTATACATGTTTTTATTTTAAAACTTTGACATTTAAGGATATTTCCCTCTTTTTTTCAATCTCTCTTCCAACAGTCATGCACTCCACAGAATTTATTTCCTCTCAGCCATCACAGGATTCATTAAGTTCCTACAACAATTTCTTGTTCAGTGATGATGAAACCGATGTTTTCCTGTTGGAGAACAGGTTCAAGCCCCATGGATTCCATTTGACTCAGTCAGGTCTCTCTAACAGAAATGTTCACAGTATGAACAGGGAGCAGGAGCATCCTGGATCTCAGTGGGCATGTGATGGGTTCATTATGTCTAGTGACCTTGAGAGGTCACAGGACAACAGTCATGCTAAGCCAACGTCTTCATCCATCTCATCATATCTGTCTCTCTCCTCGTCATCTTCGTCTGTATTGGAATGGAGTAGCTCAGAGAGTGAGCAAGGGAAGAATGGAAGAGCTGAAGGTGACCTGCTGTTTGCTCGTAAGGTGAGACTTTTTCTACCAGTTCTTAACCCTTTACACATGGTGTTAACATCTGTCTCGAGTAGTCCAATCAAATGTAGTCAGTGGAGATCCATTACTTTTTACCTGTAGTATTTACAGGTACATATAACAAAATGTGAATATCATGAAAAAGGTCAATATTGTTTATCACTCATTTCAGAACGTGAAACCCATATATTATATAGATTCATTACACATAGTGAAATATTTCAAGTCTTTATTTCTTGAAATTTTGATGATTATGCTTACAGATAATGAAAGAAAATTTGAATTTTACATAAGATCAATAAAAAAAGGCTTCTGAAAAGTATGTTCATTTATATGCACTTAACACTTGGTTGGGCCTCCTTTTGCATGAATTACTGCATCAGTGTGGCGTAGCATGGAGGCAATCAGCCTGTGGCACTGCTCCGGTGTAATGGAAGCCCAAGTTGCTTTGATAGCGGCCTTCGGGTCATCTGCATTGTTGGGTCTGGTGTCTCATCTTCCTCTTGACAATACCCCATATATTATCTATGGGGATTAGGTCAGGCTAGTTTGTTGGCAAATCAAGCACCGTAACACCATGGTCATTGAACTAGCTTTTGGTACCTTCAGCAGTGTGGGCAGGTGCCAAGTCCTGCTGGAAAATGAAATCAGCATCTCCATAAAGCTTGTCAGCAGAAGGAAGCATGAAGTTCTCTAAACTGTCATGGTAGATGGCTCAGAAAACACAGTGGGCCAACACCAGCAGATGACATGGCAGCCCAAATCATCACTGACTGTGGAAACTTCACACTGGACTTCAAGCAACATGGATTATGTGCCTCTCCACTCTTCCTCCAGACTCTGGGACCTTGATTTCCAAATTAAATTCTAAATTTACTTTCATATGAAAAGATACTTTGGACCGCTAAGCAACAGTCCAGTTCTTTTTCTCCTTAGCTCAGGTAAGATGTTTCTGACGATGCTTCTGTTTCAGAAGTGGCTTGGTAGCCCTTTTTCTGAAGATGTCTGAGCGTGGTGACTCTTGATGCACTAACTCCAGCTTCAGTTCACTCCTTGTGAAGCTCTCCCAAGGGTTTGAATCAGCTTTGCTTGACAGTATCCTCAAGCTTGCGGTCATCCCTGTTGCTTGTGCACATTTTCCTACCCAATTTCTTCCTTCCAGTCAACTTTGCATTTAATATGCTTTGATACAGCACTCCTTGAACAGCCACCCCTTTCAGTAATGACCCTCTGTGACTTACCCTCTTTGTGGAGAGTATCAATGATCGTCTTCTGGACCATTGCCAATTCCGCAGTGTTCCCCATTATTGTGATTTCAAAGAACCTCTTGTTCTAGTATCTCTTATACCAACAATTTATACTGTATGGATGGTCATTTATTGAAACTCAAATATATTAATATTTTAAAATATTCTAATATTTTGAGATACTGATTTTTGACTTCCATTAGCTGTAAGCTTTAATCATTAAGATAAAAAAAACGTAGAGATGGAGTGGAGACTCGGATGATTTATTGTGTCAAATACAAAATTAAAAAGTTCGCGCACTCTGCGCCTCTTCTGCTCTTCAACTCTCACGGTTGTCTCCGATATCACTCTCTGTGTTCATTCCGGCTATCCCCTTTAGCCAAGTCCACGCGCCTGAGTAGCCACTCCGTCTCTCCGGTGGTTTTTATCCGGTCTCTCCATGCCAATTACTGCAATCAGACACAGGTGTTCCTCATTTTGCACTTGACCCACTTACTCACCGCAGTCTGCTGAGTCTTTCTCCCGCTGCAGACTTCGCTGAACCTCGCCACAGTCATCTACTGCATCAGTGTATTGGTTGTGCATGTTACGAAAGCACAAAGATGTTTTAATACATTGCAGAATGTAAACACACTGATTATGAAAGATTTCAGAATTTTGATTCTGCAAACAATGTTTTGAGCAGAAGAACATTTTTTTGTAGACAAATACCTGTACTGAATAAACATAAGATGTGCAAGCTTCGCATAACATGATCTGCAGTACTTTTATTCATTTAAATGTACAGTCAGGTCTATTTATATTTGGACATTGACACAATTTTCATAATTTTGGCTCTGTATGCCACCAGAATATAATTAAAATGAAACAATCAATATGGAATTGAAGTGAAAATTTAATTGAAGAGTTGAACAAAAATAGAACATAAAATGCTTAGGAATTACAAACTTTTTTTATACATAGCCCCCTCCCCCATTTTCAGGGGCTCAAGTGTAATTGGACAAATAAATATAATAATAAATACAATTTTCATTTTTAATATTTTGTTGAGAATCCTTTGCAGGCAATTACTGCCTTAAGTCTTGAATTCATCAGTGACATGGGTTTCCTCCTTTTGTGATGCTTTGCGGGGCCTTTGCTGCTGCTGACTTCAGTTGTTGTTTGTTTGTGGGTCTTCCACTTTTTTTACCTTCAAAAACTCCTGGGTTGCTTTTGCTGTATGTTTCGGGTCATTGTCCATTTGTACTATGAAGCTCCGCCCAATGAACTTTGCTCCATCTGGCTGAATCTGGGCAGAGAGTATATACTTATACACTTCAGAATTCTTCTGGCTGATTCTGTCCTCTGACACATCATCACTAAACACCAGTAACCCAGTGCCACTGGAAGCCATGCATGCTTATGCCATCACACTGTTACACCATGTTTCAAAGCTGATGTTGTATGCTTAGATCATAAGCTGTTCCAAGCCTTCTCCATACTTTTTCTTCCTGTCATTCTGGTACAGGTTGAGGTTAATTTCAGACATCCAAAGAACGCTTTTCCAGAAGTAGCCTAGCTTTTTTAGATGTTGCTTGGGGAAGTCTAATCTGGTATTGTTTACTCCTTGTGGTGAACCCTCTTTATTTGCCCTGGTGAAGACTTCTCTTGATTGTAGACTTTGACAGTGACACGCCTACCTCCTGGAGAGTGTTCTTCTCTTGGCTGTATGTTGTGAAAGGGTTTTTCTGTACCATAGAGAGGATTCTCCAATCATCCACCACCATTGTCCTCTGTGGACGACTGGACATCCAGGCCTTTTTATGTTGCTGAGCTCACTAGTGCATTCTTTTTTTTCTCTGAATGTACCAAACTGTTGATTTGGCCACTCCAAATGTTCCTGTTATCTCTCTGATGGATTTGTTTTGTTTTTTAAGCCTAACAATTGTCTGTTTCACTTGTATGGAGAGCTCCTTTGGCTGCATGATGTGGGTTTACAGCAATAGCTTCCAAATGCAAACGGCACACTTAGAATCAACTCCAGACCTTTTACCTGCTGAATTGATGTATAAATAACAAAGGAATAGCCCACACATGTCCATTAAAGGGCTTTTGAGTCAACTGTCAAATTACTTATGGTCCCTTGAAAAAGAGGGGAGGTACATATTAAAGAATTGTAATTCCTTGATCTTTCCTCCAATTGTAACGAAAACACCCTCAAATTAAAGCTCAGATTGTAAACTTTAAGTCAATATTCATTATATAACTGTAACTTGAACATGTTTTGGTCAACAGCTAAAATAATAAACATTGTACCTGCGTCCAAATATATATGGACCTGGCTGTATTTATTTGGAAAATACTTTTATTTAAGGCAAACGGAACATGTTCTGAGAACAGATGGTTATTTTTTCTATAGGAGACACAGCAAAGCACAATTTTTGCACAGTGGTTGATTGCCATGTGGTCCTTTACTGTCCTCCAGGACACATAAGGATGCATTGGTGTTTACACCAGAACTTTTTGACTCCATTTGCATATGCATTTAGTGCTGTCCACTTATGATATGATTGTCTAAAACTGATATTAATATCAGATGCAAAAAAGATCTTAAAGAGTTATTAATTGAAATCGGAATCGTGGCTTTCTCTCCCTCTCAGTGTTTAGAACTCCAGGGGTATGTTCAGCCTCTGCTGGAGCTTCTAAATGGACTGAAGAAAGGGCGATTTGACAAAGGTGAGACAAAAGCAAACTTTTTCTGTGTGCGTCTTTGGCTTAAACATCCCTCATTGTAAGGGTATACAACAGCTGTAATTGTCCTGTAATAGTCTGTATAGTTTAGAGTCTAGCAACCCTTTTATGTGTGTTATTTATTTCTCCGTTCTCTTATTTGTTGACTCTTTCATTTTTGTGTGTCTGTGCTTTCCTCTTATTTAACGGCCTTATTAAAACTAAATGTAAATTTACTTTATTGTTTTCAGTTATTGCACATTTTGATACACAAGTGGAAAAACATCAGGCTGTGCAGGAAGTGATTTAATCTGACTCTTTATGATGAATACTGAGATTGTATCAGTACATTTACTGCTTGTGATTGGCAGGTCTGAGCAGTTTTCAGCAGAGTGTTGCAATGGAACGAATTCAGAGGATTGTAGGAGTCCTGCAGAAACCACATTTTGGGTGAGAGCGTGTGAATATCCATAAGAACTGTATTATATATGTTATTGAGATCATAACCAAATAAGCAAAAAGTTTGTTTTGCAGTATTTCAGAGTTGTTAGGTATAATCTTGTCTCTTTGCAAGTATATATGACATTATCAGGGGTCCATCTTCTAAACAATATCCAAGCTTAATGCAACTTATGTATAAACATCAGAACCGAACCGTAGAAGGTGCTACAAAAGAAAAGCTAGCAAAACAGCCAAAATTAAGCAGTAAGTAGTTTAATTTATGATACGTAGGGCTGTAGTCAAGTCCACCTTTGTCGAGTCCAAGACAAGTCCAAGTCCAAAGAGGTTCGAGTCCGAGTCAAGTCCAAGTCCAAAGAGGTTCGAGTCCGAGTCAAGTCCGAGTCCAAAGAGGTTCGAGTCCAAGTCCAAGTCCAAGTCCAAATGAGACAGTCAAAACAGAGAAAGAAAAAAATCTTCTTCAAAACCACATACTTACTTATTGATAATTGATGTGATACGAGAGACGGCATATCTTCTATTCTAATATAATAATTTTGCATTATTGTTTGTAATGATCTAAAGCATGTGCAGCAACACTGTAGGATCAAATTAGGCTATTTTATTTCTCCTCCTGAGACCCAGATATGGAGTTTTTGTCTCTGTAGTGGACATTATATTTTAGTGTATTTCTCTGAGACCTCACATGTCACAGTTATAAGCCTGGATGTCCTGCACAGAGCTCATTCAGGGCTTTATAGAGATACTAAAGGTTTTTTAAACCCGCCTTTAAAGATGGCAATATTTAATTTAGTGAAAAATTGTACATCCTTATGGAAATATGATTATGTTCTGTAATGTCTTTTAAATCTGAATCATTTTCAGATTGTTTGTCATAAAGCAACATCTCAGGAAAATGTTATGGGTTTTCAAATTCAAATATAACTTCCTGTTATGAAACAGGACATCATTTCATACATGTTCAATGTAGAGGACACCAGGACTAAAAGCATGTTTAGTATGCATTTTGGGAGACAACAATTGAATGGGGAAATAAATTATATATCAGTTTGCTTATGAAATATCATATATTATTATGAAAATCTGGCCATGTATTACTCCCATTATGATTTTTTTTTTTCAACATTCTGTCCCAACAGCAACACATTAATAAGCAAATTAGATACAGTGTATAGGTACATTGAGTTTAATGGGAAACCAGTTTATGGAATTTTTTACACACATATTGCATAAAACAAAATGGTATATCAAATCATTTAGTTATACATTTTAAAACATAGTTGAGAATCATCCTTAAACAAAGTTTAGTATAAAAAAATCCTGAAACCTAAAAATGTATTTGGTGATTTAAAAAGAACTCCCATTGATTTTGCCGTTTTCTATGCATGCCATTTAATTTTAGTCCGTGTGTCCTCTACAGAGGACATATAATCAAATATGAATAAAAAACATTTTTCTTATGGTCTAAACAATGTTATGACATGAAAACTTTTTTTTAGGGGGGGGGGGATGGGCGTCTCAGGAGGATATTTTAGGTTTAGCAATTTCACTTATATTTGACCAATTCTCGATTTTGTAAGATTTTATCTAGTCAACTTGAAAATGTAACTACAACATGATTCAAGAAACTTTCTCTTTATTAACCCTCTAGTTAAAGAAAAGTATATTCTAAGTGCACCACACATGACGTTGTCTTCATGATGTAAATGTTAAACAAATCACTAAATATCTTTGCAGAAAAGATTAACTACAACTACATCTTGTACAAACTTATATTATGCATATTAGGCTATATGTTCTGAAATAATACAAGACAAATGCTCAAAAAAACTCAAGTAATTCCAATTCAAAATGACTGAAGGTATAACACCTAGAGTGCTATTATTAACTATAAAGGCTCTGTAAAACAATGAACAGCAGTTCTCAGCCTGTCACCCTGATGCAAACCTGAAAGATCAGATATACAGTACATGTACAGTAAGTTTCTTCACGGGTTTTGTTCAATTACGCTGCTTTTCCATTGTTTTTTCTATGTAAACATGGACGCATTTGACGGTTGCGCTCGCGTCTCGTGCATGAAACGGCTTTCTAAAAACGCGGCACTCTAGTTATTAAAAGATGTTTAACTCACATCTTGTATTTTACCTATTCCACTGCCCGCGTCAACACAAAAGCACACTCTGTGTGAAGGGCACCTAGAGAGCATCACACGTGAGCGGTTAATCATGTGCACCGACATGCGTTGGATTGTTCTTTATCAAAGTGTCTAATTCTAGCGTTTGGTAATATTTCTGTTCAAAATCACGATTCCTCGATTTATAAAAAATCTAATTGTGGCAAAACATTAAATTCGAATTTATCGATAAAATCTGATAAATCTCCCAGCCATTGCCACAGTGTTTGCTTGTTTTTTACTTTATTTACGTTTTTGTGTAATTAATTTTATTTTACATCCAGTTGTATTCCGTGCCTCCAGGCTTTATTCGTTTTGCTCTTATTCGTTCTTTTTCTTATTCATTTGGTGCCACGGGGTTTGATGATTGTCAGGTTTTTTTATTTTAAATTTAAACATTTTGCAAGTTTGTAATTTTATATTAGGCTTATAGCATGGTAATGGTGTATTTTTATTCGTTTTGTTAATTAAAGTCCCATGTTTATTGCAGAAAATGTGTCGTTGTAAGTTATAAGTGTAAGTGTCGTTAATAAGCAATTGACCTGAAATGAAAGTGAAAGCAAAATGCGCACGAGCATTAATAAGGTATTTAAAAGCGAAGGAAAGTGAGAGGGAAAACTCCAATGAACTTTGTACAACCAAACTGTATTATGCAACTTGCCAACAGTGTGTCTGTGGCCAAAATAAAGATTATTTATGCCTCCACGCAAGCGCACTCTCAGAGCCAAGCGCACACTCATATGACGCAGCTGTGCATTTAACAGGCGACCAATGACAATGCCCGTTCTAGATGGACCAATGACAATGCCCGTTCTAGATGGAGTTAAACCAATGGCAATTTCATTACCCATTTGCGGAACAAGCGAGTCTTTGTTTTGAAAGAGAAAAAAAAAGCATATATTGCTGGACTCGGTCGAGACCAACTTGAACATTTGGCGAGTCCAATGACCAAGTCCGAGACAAGTCCGAGTCCAAATACCAACGAGTCCAAGACAAGTCCGAGACGATAGAAAAACGTCTCGAGTCCGGACTCGAGTCCGAGACCGGACTCGAGTACTACAGCCCTAATGATACGCCAGTCTGTAGAAACTTAATATATTTGTTACAAGCAGCTTTACACCAAATATTCTGTGAATCAAACATGAGACCATGCTATACTGATTGATTTGACATTTGTACTTATGCTACAATTCAAAAGTTTGGGGACAGTAAGATTTTTTTTTTTTTAAAGAAATTAATGTTTTATTCAGCAATGATACATTAACAGTTTTACTACCGTTTTGATCAATTAAATACAGGATTGGTGCGCATAAGAGACTCGTTATGGGATTTCTTTGAAAAAAAAAAAATTTAAGCTTTTAATTTTCTGAAAAACCTGCTTTTAACTTAATCACTTTTCTGATTCATATGTTTGCCATCAAAACAACTATTAATGGGACATATTCTTTCAAATTTGGCAGTTTTTTGATTGAATGTTTACTCAGTAATTCATAAAAGTTGTTATAAATGAATTATTATTGGAAAACCATGTATTTTAATTTGTTTTCTCTATTTTAACATTAGAAGTTAACCAACCTTTCTCTAAATTCAGTCTTTAATATATGGTAGGCCATTGTGCCTCATGCTGTGTCACTGATTGCTAACATCGCTCCTATGGTGCTATTGCAAACCTCCTAATTGAACATTGTTAAAAGAAGAAATAACTATCTCCGCTTACCTCAAACCAAGACTAATCAGATGAGTGAGAGGGTAAAAATCAGTTTTTGATTTGAAATCGAGCATGATATGGGTGCATGTTGCTCTCATTTTGGATTTTCTAACCTATATTTTTACTGCATGTTTACTATAAGAGCTGCTGAGATTAACTAATTGTGGAAAGTGCTGATGCATCATTGTGCTGTGTAGGCAGGATCATTGATAACAACTGGATTTTTGGCAACAGTGCAGAGATCAAGTCACTGATAGACTTGTGCTGAACTTAATTGAAGCTGAATGTAATTGCAGTGTTATTTTAGTGTAACTGATGTAATCTTAATTTAATTCAAATTCATCTGCATATACATATAAGTTTATGCATAATGCATTATAAACTATTGTGAACATCTGCATATTTATAAAACTACTTTATACCATGGTCTGTCTAAATCAGAGCATGTGAGCGGAGTGGAGCGGGAGCGTAGCGGTCATATTTCCTTCAGAGCAGAGAGCGCCTTTCTGAAGATTCCGCTCCGCTCGCTCAATATGCTCTGCACCGCTCGCTCAACCCAAAATGCCCTTTGGTAATTTGCTAGTTCGAGAATCTGTGGAATAGGCTAAGCAATAGTTTGTCTAAGCTAATATTTCTAAAAGCAAATTATAAAATCCTGTGAAGATTGACAGACGGTTTAATAGACTAATAGATTTTAATTTTAGAAAACTTTGTTTCTTTTATTTACGCCACAAAATAATTATTTAAGTGCATTTCATCTCGTGTGTACTTTCATGGGCCTGATAAACAAGGTGTATTTTGTGAAATTATATATGTGCATTTCATCTTGTGTGCGTGTTTTGAATGTTCTGTTGCACAATAACTGAAGGTGTGTTTTCATGGAAAGTAAAGGCTACGTTTTCAGTTATTAAATTTTTTTGCGACGGTTTGCCAAGTGGCTTCAAAAACAAGACACGTTTTTAAATGAATAATTTTTATTTAATTTAATATAATTCTACAAGCTGAATGTCACCCTGAAACATAACCGTTAATTATCGGACTACTGCTTTAATTGATACATTTATTCAATAATTTCATTATAAACAGGAACAAAATAATAATATCAGAGCGTGATAGAAGCAGGATTTAGTTTACCGGTGAAGGGCTAAGTATACTTCTTTGTTTTTTTGTACGTTAGCGTATGCGCACAGTCATACATGCAGCCTTGCAAAGTATACTTCATTTGACTCGTACGTGTACACAGGCGTTCGACGCATACGCTTTGCGCCAAATTGCAATACCTCTGCTGGCCTAGCGGGAGCAGGGAGCACTTATGAAGATAACAGTGTGACGAAGGACACGGAAGGAAAAACTCATAGAAGTCACAGCGGAAAGGCTAACCGTGACCAAGTATTGCTGCAAGCTACCGTTTGGGAAGCCAGACAGTAACCACTTGGCCTCCACGTGGTGCATTCAAATAGTTTAATGCTAACCATGCATTATCCCTTACTTAACCAATTATCGATTAATTAAGATGCTGTAAAGTTATATTGTTGGAAGTGTTCACTTGTTGCTCAAATTATTGTTATTCTTCATAATGCACAAACTAATTGTAAAATCCAAACATAATATTAAACCAGCTGGCATTCATTTTCTACATTTTCATAAGTTCACACAGATGTAAACACCGTTGTAGTTCATCACTTGAAATATGGACGTTTCACTAATGTGTGGCATCAGAATGAGTCGAATTACTTGTATAATTGACAATATCAGACTATATATTTGTCTGTGTTATTGTGCACTTGTTTGACTTTTTTTCACTTTCCCCTGATCTCTACAGAGAGAAGTACTTACCCACTTTGCTGCAGATAGAGGTGATGCTAAAGCTTTGGTTCCCTCAAGTGACTGCTCAAGTTTTTGTGACCCCTAACCCTGCTGACCATTCACCTCAAAACATTTCCACCCATTGCAGCAGCAATATCACTCCCCCACACAAGCACAAAGACCAATTACATATTCCAGTCAAGGTTAGAGACGCACACAAGAGACACACAGCATATTATCTGGTGCGCTCCAGTTTATACTTTGTGATTTTGTAGACATTGATGCCCTTTTTTATTCTCTCTTGGCTCTTGCAGAAACGAAGATTGAGCTGGTCAGACACAGATTCACCCTCCTTTTCACCTCACATGGTGTGTAAAAGCTCAAAACTCGAATGTTGTGAAGAGCTACATCAATGGCCATATGTTGATGGAAGGGAGGGCTCTTCAGAGACTCCTCCACTTTTCCCAATCAAGAAAAAATCAGACAAGCAGTTTGGTAAAACCCTGGAGCACCAGGTTATCTGGTGGTCAGGTTCAAGACGGACATGGGTGCACATTGCGCCCATTTTCTCCCCACCTAAATCTAGTCCCTCTCATAATGGCGGAATGGGAAAAGAAAGAGGAAGCAGAAGTGTCCTCCTTCCAATTTCCCCTATCACCAGCAGTAGCAGTCCAGCCATGCAGGACAGCTTTGTCTCTTCCACTACACCTTTTTCAGAGCCAACTAGATACCAGTTCTAGTCTGTGAGTTTAGGGATAACAAGTCCCAGAGTATGCCCAAACTCCACCAATCACAATGAACCCTTCAAACCATGTACAGCAAAGCACTATACAAACCTGATGCAAAAAAAGCACAACCAGCTGAAAGTCTTCTCAGTGTTAGAGAAGAATTGAAGTATAGGATGTTGAAAGTTTTGACAGTTGTATGTTGCAATGATTGAAAAAGAATTAAAAAAAAGAAAACCTTTGAGTCTTAAATTTATATTGATCGGGTTGAAAATTTGGCTCTTTTATACTTGAAACGAAAATACCTACATTTAAGGTGAAGTAGATTTATACAGTCAAACACCCCTGCCCCAAAATCTTAACATTGTTTGAGCCAGCGCTGTGTTGTGCTGGACGAGATGCTTAAACGCGCAGAATTTTGCCCAACAGAGCCACAGTTTTTACATGACAGTAAGCATCCAAAACATTACACATTTTACATTTGAGGAAATGTGATAACGCCTGAGGAAGTCCTGTGCCTTCAAAATGATCTGAGTGAAATTCTAGTCATTGTCTATGCTTTAATCATAAAGCAAGGTTGAATTAAGGCTAGACCGCAATATTGAATTTTTTTGCCAGTGGTAGGACTTGGCATTTGAATATATATATATATATAGAGCATGAAATAAAAGGTTTAGTTTTTGCTTATATTTTGTTTTCTCAAACTGCTACTGAGAATTCTGAGAATAATCATTTGTTTTAATTAATCATTTTGAAAAAGCTACCAGTAGACAACACAGTGCTGGTGTGGAAGGTCCTTTTTGTAGCTCTGAGGAAAAATGTAGTAGCAGCATAATTTACTTTTCAATATCTGATATATTATGAATTTATGAGCGGGTTGTAATGGAGGTTGTTGGTTTCTTTTACTGCGTTTTATAAAGGCATTTTGTCCCACTGTAGTAGAAGCTTTGTGCACTGGTTTGGTGGGATATGGGGACACAAATGAGTCAAATTAGAAAATTAGTTTTCTGTAAGGGGTAGGTTTAGGTGTAGGGTTGGTGTTGTAAGGTGATCGAAAATACAGTTTGTACAGTGTAAAAACAATTACGCCCCTGTAAACCACCAGTACCAGAGAGTATGTATGAAAGAGAGAGGGAGCTTGCTAGCAGTGGTGGGTTTTTAAATGAAAATTAACTACTTTATTTATTTGCTGTATAATCGTTGTTACAACACATCAAGCTGGAAAAAACACATCTACTATACACATTATGTTAGCATGTCTAAATGAGTAATGTCAGATGGTCTGTGATGGCATATGACCAGTGTCTAATGGTGATTCTCAACATCATATTATGTAATACCCAGGTTGAATATTTTGATGGAAAACCTACTCTCACAGATGAGAATTTAAGTGCTTGGATGAGGCAGTTGAGTGATATTAGACATCTAAACAAGAGTCAAATGTCAGAAATAAGGAGGACAAAACCATCATAAAAAGTGCTAATCCATGCCAAACTTTATTTATTCACTTGTTGATTTCAACATTTATTTATGATTATTTGTATATGTATTTATTATTATGGCAGCTGAGGCCATGGAGTATTTATTCATACGGCAGGTTTTTGTCATGGAATTGCTGTGGAAAATGAAAAAAAAATAAGGAAATGTGAAATTGGGAACCCTGTGCCTTTTCTCAAGAAACGATATGTATATTCTTATTCATACTCGTATTTGTTAATTGTGTATTTTTATCAAATGGTATAAAACACAAAATCTCAAAACTTCATGAAACATTTGGATACAGTAACATTTTACCACTACCTGCAAAGTGAAGTACAGTAATTAGTATGACCAAGAACAAATATGTAAATGTGAACTGGTCATAGAAACATTCAAAGAGAAGCTGTATTTTCTTACCCATCACTGCACTCAGGGGAGCAGACAAATTGTAATATTAAAATGCACTAATGTATTTACATTTCCACAGTTAGCAGACGCTTTTATCCAAAACGACTTGCATTCAGGCTATGCATTTTTCTTTTCAGTATGCGTGTTCCCTGGGAATTGAACCCACAACCTTTTGCGCTGCTAACGCAATGCTCTACCACTGAGCCACAGGAACATGAATCAATTAATTTCTGAAAAAAGAAAACAGATTTTCTGTGGCTGTAAACAATGCAATGATCAGTGTTGGGGAAAGTTAATTTTAAAAGTAATGCATTTCAATATTGCTTTACTCCGTAAAAAAGTAACAAATTGCTTTACTTTTTATGGAAAGTACTGCGTTACGTTACTTTAGCGTAACTTTTTAAATATGAGCAGGGCTTGATTGTTAGTTTTTTATATAAACGGTGTATTTATAGAAAATGTAAAAGCTGTTTCACACCAAAAATTGTAATGAATAAACCTCAGGCTATAGGAAAAGTAAATTCACGTCTGTACAGTTGAACATAGGATAAGGTTCAACACACTTCAGCAATTAAAAAACAATGAAGCACATTTGTTAGTTTATCTAAAGTCCTTTTTGCTTATTAGTATGTTTAAACTGGATCATCAAAGGTTAGCAGAAAAGACATTGGTTAATATTAATGGGATTAGATACATTTGTGCTATGTAACATTTAATTATTGCAGGTTGCATTTCACTGTTTTAAATAATTTGGATGGATACTAAATCTGTTTTTTAGGTTTTTTTTTGCGAGTGAGATGAATTAATGCACATTCACATTTAGTCTAGAACTACAGTAACATCATGTTAACACACAATGCCTCTGTACTTCCGATTTCTCCCAATATGGGGACAGGAGACTTGTCCAATAAATGGGAAAACAAAGTAACTGGCATTACTTTTTTGAAAAAGTAACTCAAATTTTTTATTGTATATTAAAAAGTAATGCGTTACTTTATTAGTTACTTGAAAAAGTAGTCTGATTACGTAACTCGCGTTACTTGTTATTCGTTACCCCAAACACTGGTAATGAGGGACTAATAATTGCACAATTTCACATGCTGCTAAATTAGCAATATCATTTTTTACTATGTTAAAAATCATAATTGATATCTGCGTCTGCTTTATTATATGTAATTGACTTTTTTTACATGATGATTTTTAGGAAATTTGTTGCACATATTTTTATTTTATTTTGCCATGTTTTATAATGTATTGGTTGTTAAAGACCAAGAGCAATGATCATAAAGGATGTATAATGGTTGTTTAATCTTTTTTATAAAACTGTTGTACCACTCTGCACACTGGAAATCTTTCCACTGTCTGTCCTTATATTTTAAAGTCCCTTATATTTTTATTTATATAGTGCTTTATACAGATTGTGTTAAAGTAGCGTGTTTGCTCTTTCACCTGTTTTTCCCTTCTTCATCCCATACATTTATTCTTCTTCTCTGCTTTTTACTGTTATTCATGTTTTTTCAACAAAGACAAGCATTTTAATAAACAGTGCATTTTGGATGTACTATTTGACTATGTTGTGTTTTAGTGGTGTGTATGTATACTGTATGTGTAGTCTTGTGTGTTAAGGTTTATAATGTGCACTTGTGTTTTTGGAGATTCTGTCTGTGTATATTTAGAGTGCAGATGTCTGAGGCATAACTTTATTTAGTGGCAACGAGCTTCGATGAGGCAGATCTCTAATATTGAGGCAATGCTCTAGTGAGGCAGAGCACTATATTGAGGCAGTACTCCATGTAGACAGAGCTCTAAAATTAAGGCAGTGTTCTATAATGACAGAGCTCACTATCAGGGGCAGTGCTTCCAAAAACCTTATCAGAGCACTGCTCTAAACCACTTAAAACCAAAGCACTGCTCTACTGAGGCACAGACATATAGGCTACTGAGTCAGAGCTCTATACTGCGGCAATACTGTAGGGCAGGGATCCCCAACCTGCTCCTTGGGATCCTACAAACTTCCAGGACAGGTTTGAGAGACACTCATTATTTTCACCTTATTTACATTATTTTCAAACGTTTAGAACCGCTGCTGTAGGAGACTCAGGCAAAGGTCTATACTGAGGCAGGTAGTTGAAGGAGTGCTTCAGTGTTCAGCAGGGGGTACAGATTTTGAATTTGTAGACTTGACTGTTTTAATCTGAGTGGGTTTTAACCTCATCCCAGCTGGTCCCTATAACTTTGTTTAGGGCTCGTAAGTATGTGCCAATGCCTTTAGGGTGTTTTAGTCGGGAATTACAATCTTTACTCTTCATTGCATTTTGTATTAAACAAAACAGTTAAATGTAATCCAAGTTAAATTTATTCAAAACTGATTTAAACTGGTTCTGAACCACCATATTCAATTTTGGCAAAACTTTTCTTGTAGCCATGGTAGCTATAGAATTGACAGATTTGTTCATGTTTTATTAATTATCACCATCACCAGCCTGTGACAAACGTTCAGGTGCTTCGGAGGCAGACACACACACTCAAAGGTGTGTGTATGCAAAGAAGCACACAAATAGGATAAAACCCCAACTCGTAAAAGGATAAAATGAACAAAGGATAAAAATAATAGGCCCTTTAAATGAGGCCATTATATATTTTAAATGAATTAACATGGTTAATTATACACAGGCCTAAACTTGGTTAATTTACAGTTTATTTTTGCATACACATATAGGTTTCTGGTCTCTATGGAAATAATTCCTTCAGACACACACACACACACACACACAATTGCAATATGTGCAAAATACCACATGACACTGTCCAGGCTTTGGTTTATTTAAATCACTGCAGCTTCTACACAGAAGCAGAATTTGTACTCCACAAAGATCGCACACATCCACATTATGCATATTTACATATACACACTTTCACTATAGACCCCTTCACGGTATACGTCACAGGAAAATTCGAAGTTCGCAGTGCGCATGTCGGGGTCAGAAAGTTCATTCCATCCCATTGAATTGTGTTAACCAGAGAATTTCTCGTCAAGATAAAATGCCTACTTGTTGCGTCGTGGACTGTGAAAATCGCACCAGTTCTGGAGTCAAGTTTTTCAGGATTCCTGCAGGATCTCATCCGTTTAAAAAAAATAGACAACATCTGTGACTGCAAGCTATTAAACGGGCAGACTGGGACAATACAGTTCGGTAAAGTTGGCAGAAAGATATTCACAGATTCGACTTTTCCGGATCAATAACTCGCGAGCAAAACATTTTTACGGCACAAATGACGCCTTTTTTCATTAGTAGTGATGTAGTAAACAAGCTACAAGCGTGTTTTCCTCAAAACGCTCCGGTTACTATCGTAACCTCGGTTCCCTGAGAGCGGGAACGAGACATCACGGAGAATTCTCCGTTATGTGAACTCCTTCCCTCCAACCTTTCCTGAAGACCTATTGGCTCACGCCAGTCAATGACTGGCCAATTGTCGCGAAGCATGCAAATATGACGAGCTCGAGAGGCAGTATAAATGCAGCGCCCGCGAAAATTACGTCAGAATCTGATACTGAACGCCGCTTGGCTGAACGAGCAGCGATCACGGCGATCACCGTGATGTCTCGTTCCCGCTCTCAGGGAACCGAGGTTACGATAGTAACCGGAGCGTTCCCTTTCGAGCTTTCACGAGACATCACGGAGAATTCTCCGTTATGGGAACGTTATTCAATCCCGCCGTGAGAGAGGCTACGGTCAGCCTGTACCAGTTACACAGCGCGATAGCATTCCCACCAATAACAGAGCTCGTAGGGCGGGCTCACAGCTGATAGATGGAGATAAGCCAATGAGCGCCTACACCTCAGGTATACTAAATTTGCATATCTGGCAAGTGACTACATGGGCTGCGCTGAGAGCAGGGCAGAACACATCCAGCCATAGCAGTATTATAGGAGCTATACAGAGCTAACTGTGTTTGAGTAGCATACCATAACATGACCATGTCCGCGGCACTGAACTCAGGGCCGACAAGAAACATCTCATAAGGGCTGCGTAATGTACTGTACAAACACCTCCTAGAGGGCTGCGTAATGTACTGTACAAACAGCACCTCCCACAAAAGGTAACGTTAGCAACATGAATTAGTTACTCACCGACCGCTCTTGGGAGGCTAAGGACTGAACGTCCAGCTTGTAAAACCTGGCGAAGATATTCTGCGAAGACCACCGGCTGCCAAGCAATATCTTGAATACACATACATCTCGACCACGCTAGGTGGAACGATAGCCCTCAATGTGCAGAGGGAATTTCCAAACCTTGGGTTGTATATGCCTCCGTGATAGCGTCCACAATCCATTGTGACAGACTTAGTTTCGATACGGCTCGGCCGTTCGCACACCCACCATAGCACCCAAAAGCTGGATCGATTGCCGAAAACTGCTTGAACGGTCAATGTAAAATCTCAAAAACACTGACGGGGCAAACTGCAGTCTGGGCGTCCGCACTCTGTGAGGGCGATGATTTAGTAGCAAGGGCTGACGGCGAACCGTCTCCGTCCTTCCGAAGGGGGTAGACAGTGATTTAGGCACATATTCCAACCTCGGCCGGAGAGTGACACTGCAGTCCCGGGACCGAATCGAATACAGCCGCTGTCCACAGAAAAAGCGTGTAAATGCTCTATGCGCTTAGCCGAAGCGAAGGCCAGAAGGACTGTAGTTTAAGGAATAGCTCCTTCAAACCTATGGATGTTAAAAACCCAAATGGTTGCAATGAGAGAGCTCTTACCCCACTTCCTGGTCCCAGAGCGGAAACGAAAGTGGACATGGGGGATGTAGTCTTTTTACCGAACGATTGCCCACTCTGCGGGGAACGGACATGGCAATGGCCGCGACATAGACTTCAGTGTCGATGGAAACGATCCACTATCCAGTCTGTGCAGCGGGAAACTCAGAACATACGGTGCAAGTAGTCGGGTCGATATGAGCCTGACTCCTACACAAACACTCCCATTTGAAGCATACAAACGTCTTGTAGAGGGTTTTCGCGCTCCCATGAGCGTGCGAGACTGTAAGGCACCCATCTCTGATACCCCTGAAGCGATCACACATGATGGCTCTATAGTTCCAGGTTCGACCTGGGATAGCATATATTTATGCTATTTATCGGCAAGGCGGTGCCTCCAGCAGTTCCGTCAAGTCTGGGAACCCAGGCTGGATTCAGGGCGATGTAGTATCACTGATGCTCGCTCCACCCTGATCTCTCATAACACCAGCGGTAACATTTCTTGATCGGAGGAAATGCATACGGGCTAGCTGCTGGTCAGCGTGATGTCAGCGGGGAGTGAAGAACAACAGGCAATGCGTGTTCTCGCTCTTGGCGAACAGATCCACCTCCGCTCTCCCTTAACATTAGCGGTTCCAGATCATCCGAACCGACTCGGGGTGCAATCTCCACTCTCCTAAGGATTTATGTACGAAAACACAGACGTGTTGTCGGTGCAAATCAGTACATGCTGCTGTTTCAGCTGCGGCTGAAAATCCTTTAGAGCTAAGAAGACTGCTTCTGTCGTGGCCCAAAGAACAAGAGATGGATTCCCTCATTTTAGTCAATGAGGCTCGAGAAGCAGAGTTCCAGATGTCAAAATTAGACTTATTAACCAGTAACAAGTCGAGATACGGTCGCTGCAGCCACCGCATCTGAATCTCTGTCTGTCCGCTCATCCATTTTATGCCACCGACTCGGGGTGCAGTCTCCACTCTCCTTGAGGATTTATATACGAAACCACAGACGTGTTGTCGGTGCGAATCAGTACATTTTGCTGGTCCAGCTGTGGCTGAAAATCCTTTAGAGCTAAGAAGACTGCTTCCAGCTCCAGGCGGTTTAAGTGCCACCGGCTCTGAGATTCCAGCTACAGTCCCGAAGCTGGCATTCCCTCGCACACTACTCCCCAGCCGTGAGTCGATGCATCCATCGTGATCATCTGGCGCATCTGGGTTGCGTCAGAGCTTCGATGTGGCCGCAATGCGCAAACCTCCCGAAGTCCACGCCGTTCACGGGACTCGAGATTCCAGCCATAAATGATTATTTATTCATAATAAATAATCATAAAAAATATGCCAAAGCAATTGTTTTCAAAATAAGTGTTGTAGTATAACCAGCAGGAGAGCAGTGATGTGTGAAGTGAATTTGGTGAAAGTACAGTGTGTTACAGTAAAGTTATTAACTATTTTTCATAATAAAAAATGTGTAAAAGCAATATAAAAAAAAAAAAACTGTTGTAGTATAACCAGCAGGAGAGCAGTGACGCGTGTACTAAATTTGGTGACACTATAATGTGTTACTGTGAAGGTATTGAGTATTTTATTAGTAACGTGTTTCGCACTTTGCAGACGGTCCCTTACGCCAGCGCATTGAGATCAATGTATTTTGCACGGAGCGGAGGAAAGCTTGTTTTGTGGAAAACACGCTTGTAGCTTGTTTACTACATCACTACGAATGAAAAGAGGCGTCATTTATGCCGTAAAAACTTTTTGCTCGCGAGTTATTGATCCGGAAAAGTCGAATCTGTGAATATCTTGCCAACTTTACCGAACTGGACAATACTACGATCAAAGAGGCTCGTGTTTGTAGCACTCACTTCATATCATGAAACGTTAAAGTCATCCTTTATCATCCATTTCTGTTTGCTTAAACTCGAAAGCCTGGATTGCATGAACAGTTTTCTGTACGTTAAGCTATGCAAGTTAATAGTGTTGTAAATGTCATGGACCTGTGTCATGCTACAGACGTAGCCAGCTGCTAGTAGTTAGCCGCAGGCTAGCGCCAACATTGTGCCAACAACGGTAGAGTTAAGCCATGATAAGTAAATAAATGTTTTCTGTAAACTGTAGACTGATTTAATAGTTAGGTGAAGTTTGATATCTGGCATAAATTGTGACCTGTGGCATGCTACAGACTTAGCAGATAGCAGACTAGCTTTACATTAGCGCTTTCACTATGACAACAGTAGATCGTGTTGTAATTTTTTGTAGGATAAGCATCACTTGACTCCAGTAGTCCTGACTTTGTGCCCTCCTTGTTTGTGTACACAAAACAAAGCCAGACACCTAAGACAAAAATGGAAAGGTACAAATAATAATAAAAAAGTATCTTATCTATCTATAAAGCTTGTCTGTTTCTCCTTGACACAATATGCCGGTCTATTAGCCGCGCCATTTTTCTGACCCCAAGCTGCCGCGCACCCAACCTAGGCTTTCAATGTTTACAAACATTGAAGGGGTCTATACATGCATTTACAGAAAATCAATACATTAAATATGCCACACTCCTATAAATACATAACCATGCATACAAATCTACATATACAATAACTCACTATTCCAAATCTGAAATAAAGCATGCCATGCACACGCTCTCTTTGACACACACCCACATGCACATAGACACCCCTCCCCTCTTGTATCCAAGCAGATTTAGGCAGACAGCAACTCCATACTACCCCCACCCCCAAACCTCCTTCCTACTGCCACACCATCTCACTCTGCCTCCCTCTCCATCCCACCCTCCATCTGCCCCTCTTCTCCTCTATTGGAGGACAGAAACTAGGGGCAAATAGCATGGGTAGGGTGTGGAGAATGTATTGCTTGTGGTCCTGTGTGTGTACTACTGTGTAGGTCAGAGTAGTACACACTGTAGGACATTTAAGGGAAGAGAAGGTGACTTCATATTATTTTGGAATGCTTGAATGATGACATTTTATGCAACTAGAATAGTTTCCTATGTACCATATTTCCTATGTACCATTTCCTATGTATCATAATTTTATATGTACACAAAACAATCTTTTTTTTTAAAGTTTTCAAAAACGTTTTACTGAAATTGCAGATATTAAAATGAACAGAATAACATTAATAACAAAAATGAATTGGGGTAAACTGCTGGGATTATCGTGTATGTCTGGAGGAGAAAGGGTTGGATAAAATTAGAATGGATGATGCACTTACTCACGCGTAATGCCTGACTCTATCGAGTCTGTCTCTCTCCCCCTGCTGTGTTCATTCAGAGCGCTCCATTAGTACTCACGCAAGCTGCCCACACACACATTCAGCAACACTGCTGTCACAAACAAATGTATAATTAAATAACACATGCATAGACTTCCCCATAAAATGAGAAAAAAAACATACGATAATATACCATTAATATGCACTAATTGCATAACAACATATTACTCACATGTATCACTACATTTATAATTATTAGTGTAGAAGTGAATTGTTTTAAAGATAGTAGTGGAAAGGGAAATGGTTGTTGAATAACTGTAGTGACATCTCTTTAATTTGGCACGTGCTTGGCTTTGATTTTGTTACATGCTGTGGTGTTTCACATACACACAAGCATTTGAATTAATTAAAGAAACATGGTAATGCACTTGACTGCTTCTTTTGTTTTTACCCAGGTACTGACTTGCATAATGTGTAAACAATAAGCATGGTTAACCATTGACAATTCTCAGTCATTCAGAAGAGTTGCATAAAGCTATCCAACCAAATTTTCCAAATGGCTTGTTCTGTATAGAGTGACAGGAATTCTAGAGCCTATTAGCATCTCAGGCCATAGAAACAACCTAGATTGAGTCCATTACAGTAATAGTAAAATCCCAACTGCTTAAAGAAAATGTGATTCTTTATTTTAATAGAAAATAATCTCATTCTCCACCGTCCTTATTATTTTACAGTGCAATTTAAGCAAGATAATTTATTAGAAAATAAAAGAGAAAATATAACTAGAAAATCAGAATTGTCATTACATTTGTTTTGTAATTCAGAAGAGAGAAGGGGAGTTTAAAGTGGACAGACGGAATAAGGGTTGGTTTAGTAAACCAGTATTCGAGTAATCAAATCACTTTATGCTCTTTCGAGCCACATGGATACGCACATTGTTGATAGTCTATGCTACCATGCATTCTCTGTTCTTAACTGAGAGATGATTGTGAAACCCTGTGAATTCTGAGCTGCAGGTATGAGTTGTGCTGTGTTTTGTCATTTTTATTCTTCCAGTAAGGTGAAGAGTGAAGGTGGTAAGTGATGCTTTTTTACTGAACAACATACACCATTCTCATGGCTTGCTATATTTGGGCAAGCACATGTGTGTGTGAATGTGTGTGTGTGTGTCTCCATTGTGTATTTGGCACAACAAATATAAATCAGTGTATAAATGTGTATGTGGTGTGAGTTATTGAGTTAGTTTGACTATATCAGTTACCTCTGATCTGTCCTCTAACACAACTACAGAGAGACTAATTAGCCTATAAAGCCAGACAGACTTTTGACATTACTAAAAAGAAGCTAAAGCTATATGCTAGGCTTTTTTAGTTGCTGTTTGTTTCATAGAAAATCATAGTATCAATATAATTCTCCATTTCCTTCCTAAAAAAACTGAACTTACATTTGTGAATATGCAATTTTGCATGTAAAAATTAAGATGTATAATTTAAACATGACTGTGCTTTTCTTTACTGTTCGCTAAGATACCAAAATAATACATATTTCCATAACAAAAACATTATTGTCAATATTTTGTACAATAAAATCACAGACATTTTGCCAAAATAGTTTTACAAAAGGGCAATGCCAAAACAAATATTCCACAGTTTCAGGCCAACTGACACTAAAAGGAGCAACTAAAATCAATATCAGATTGAAATTTTACCAAATAATATTTGCCTGGGTAATCCTGTGCATAAATCAAATAACTCCAGACCGACAGATGGCAGTAGTGTGGCTGGCGTAAATGCGTGGCTTTCCGGCGGAAATTCACCAGAGACTTCCGTTTCTGTTTCGCCATTGGAAAACGTTCAGCAGACACCGTGGGAGCAGAGAAGTCTTAAACATTTCAGAATATTTCGTAGCCTTAAATAACTATCGGATTATTTTTATTAACGTAATTTGGTGTGGCGGACGAAAAAGACGAGAACCAAATAACGTTAGTAACAAAGAAACTCTTTAGGCCGCTGTAAACAGCTGAATAAAGTGAGAGGTAAGTGTTTACGTTAAGATTTGCTACCGAAACCCTTTTTTGGAACATTCTCATGGTAATCATAACATCTGTTAAAATGTTATAGTTGCTACAGTTAATAGTTGTTACTGTAATACAATGTAGCAATTTGGTAACCACGACTGATATAATCAGAGTATTGCACAAAATACATTTTCGGGCATAACACTAACTATAGCAGGGGCAACGTTAGGCAAGTTCGGTCCTGCAGAGTTCAGCTCCAACCCTAATCAAACACACCTGATCTAGATAATCAAGGTCTTCAGGATTACTAGAAACTTCCAAACAAGTGTGATTTGGAGCTAATCTCTGCAGAGCTGTAAATATAACATGTAAATATAAATTACAGTATACAAATTAAAGTAATTGTAGAATAAAATAGTTCATATTGCTTATGTATTTTCTAACAATTACATTTTATTTAGATTATTCTTTCAAAAAACAATAAAATGTGGTTTGTTGTTGGTAAGTTTACATTTGTGAATATCAAATTTACAATACATTTTAGTATTTTGTATACATAGTTTCTGTATGAAATCGACAAAATGAACATTTAGTTTCAATGTTAGCCTTATACTTCATAAACTTTTTAACAGGGTAAAATGTACTAATTCATTTGAAATATACTTATTTTTCTTTATTAGTGAGGAAGTATTTCTGTTGCAAAGACCGTATTTTTTTCCAATTAAAATGTCTAAAGCTATTCCAATAAGAAATTACAGGGGACAAAGTAGTAACTTTTTCAATAAAAATAATCTAATTTTATAATTTCAATCTGTTTTAGTAGAAAAACATTTTACCTATAGTGGTATCTGGTTCAGGAAAATAAGCTGTTTGAAGTGGGGAGTGATTGCTATTTTTGAAGAGCAAATATATTCCTGATGTTGTTGCTCCCATAACAATGGCGAGTTCCTTATAATAAGTTATATTCTGAAATAAATTCTGTATAAGTCATTAATACACCTCTGCTGTTAAAAACTTACTAAAAGTAAACCATTACTAAACCACTGATTAAAAAAAACAAAGATACATTTTTATATAAAACATTTAGATTATTCAAAATAAAAAATGTATGGGAGGTAAAATTGTTTATAAATTAACGCCCAGGCCAAGAGTACCTGTTGATAGAAATGTGAAAGCTTAACTGGTATTTTTGATATGTTAATACCTCCAACAAATGAAAATGTTTGTTGTGGAAAAATATACCATATTGAATGTTGATTTTTCAAATACTTGAGCCGATTTGTTTTAAAGGCATAATTTAAAGAATTGAAATCAATATGTAGGCCACTTTTGTTATAGGAATTTAGTATAACATACTTTTTCATATAATAGCATTTGTTTTTACAGACAAAGTCTAAAATTGTATCAATCAGTTTACATGTTGGCTTGTCTACATAGAGAGATTGGGCTGCATAAGAGAGACATGATAGCTCCTCAGCTTTAGTGAGCAAAATTCTTCCTTAAAGAGATAAATCTCTTTGAAGCCAGCCATTCAATGTTTTCTTTTTTTTTGCGATGACTAGATTAAAATTTGCAGCACATCTGTTTTTATTCTTAGTTATATTTATGCCAAGGTATATTACTGTGCGGTAGGGCTGGGCGATATGGCCCAAAACATTATCACGATAATTATTTTCATATCAGTCGATATCGATAATTATCACGATAAATGTCAAATCTTTATTTCTTTCAAGTTTAAAGCCAGATTTTTGCTCCAAAGTGAAAGTTTTACAAACCAGACCATTAATTTTACTTAACACAATAATTATCTAAATAGATATGTATTTCTTAGTTTCTGCATTTTCTAATGAGTTGATATTGTTTCAAAATCAAGAAACCGGTTTGGGTTGCCTCATAATATGAATGATAATATCACTTTTTTGTCTCTTAGAAATACACATTTGATCGTAGCTTGAGTTAGGATGCAGTAACATTTTTGTTCATTATCAAAATCAGTAACATCTTTACATCAGTAACATCTGTAGCAACCTCAGTTTTATATGGTATAATGTATTCTGACCAAGTTTTTATTTTTATTAAGCATTGGTCTCCTATAGTAGCATACATTTAAATAATGATAAACGGTTAAAACCACACATATAGCACCTCAATAACATGGTCAAAATATAACTAAATGGTTTTTAAGTAGTCTATTTGTATGAAAGACAGTCTAAAACCATTCAGTATAAATGCACACATGCTATAGCTGCCTTAACCACACATACTTACTATAATTATACCATTGCTCCTGTAATAATATTAAATGTGAATATCCCACATTTCTGCCACAATACCATAGTGCAGTGAATGTTACTACAGTAAATCCATGGTAAATAATGGCGATGTGCATATTGAAAAGCCTTCTGACTGTCTCGTTGCACAGTGTTTCTCATGCTCGGCTTGTGTTTTCACATTAGGCGTGTTCGACTTAAAGCGGCGCTGCACAGTGTGGTCAGTGTATGACATCAAAGTACAGCGAGAGCGATAAGAGCAGATGAAACCTATGCTCATTTCGAATGGCTCTCGCGGTACTTTGATGTCTTACACTGACCATTCTGTGCAGCGCCGCTTTAAGTCGAACGCGCCTACTGACTGGATCTCACAGCACTGCTTAGTGATCACGTGACCGAGTAAACGCATCTGCTCTAGTGAGCTCGTGCGCGCGGCAGTTTGAACTGTGATCCGAGCGGATAAACGGTCCGTGTGGCGCGATTCAAATGAGTCGCGTGGTTTCGTTCCGCTTTTGGCGCATAAACATTATATCGAACATTTTTCGAACTTTTCATATCGTTTTAGAGGAAAATTATATCGCGATAATTATCGTTATCGAATTATCGCCCAGCCCTACTGTGCGGCCAACTTGAGCCAACTTGTTTGTTGCCGTTTGTCTGTGCGGTGGGAATTGGCCTTAATGTTATTCCATTTAATGTACAAATTAAGAAATTGCACTGCAATTAAAAAATAAGGAGATACAGGGCATCCCTGCCTAAATCCACGGTTTAAAAAACTGGGAGAGGTATCACTGCTTAACTTGATTGAGCTATTTGCATTTTATATAACATTTTAACCATTTCACAGAAAATACCACCAAAGCCGATTTCTTTAAGGGCTTGAAAAAAAAACTTGCTCTAAAGTATCAAAGGCATGGGCAATAGTACAAAAAAAGATGTAACTATCTTCATTAATTATATCAGAATAATCCAAAATGTCTAATATTAATCTTATATTATTAGATATGTCTATTAGGGCTGTGCGATATGGACAAAAAATATATCACAATTTTTTGATTTTTTTTCGATTTTAATCACGATTTTGACACAAACAGACATGCTTTATCTTACACATCTTGTTTTTGCACATCTTACTTGTTTTTGCACATCTTACTTGTCTTGCACATCTTGTTTTGCACTTTTCTTTATTCTATTACACATTTTACCTTTTATTTCTTTTTTTTACCTATATATATATATATATATATATATATATATATATATATATATATATATATATATATATATGCTCTTGTGTGGTGTTACTTTTATATAATTTTTTATTCTTTGCACTGTCCACTGAGCAGACCTGATTTGATCTACATTTCACTTTTGATTATACCCTGTATAATTTATCATGTGACAAATAAAGAAACCTTGACCTTTAGAGTTATAAATGCATTCTGTGTGAATTTGAAACATATTTCCAAAGGAAACCAATTAGACCTTTCCCAAAAAGTTGTAACATGTCTCTAGAACAGACAAATGGCAAAATACATATATATATATATATACATATATATATATATATATATATATATATATATATATATATATATATATTATATGTATATGTGAGTAATCAAATCCAACAAAACAAGATGCAACCAGAGCATGTGAGCGAAGCGGAGCGGTTCAATATTCTGCTTTGTGTGTGTGCTCCGCTCAGTCGTTCACGGCCAAAGCAAACGCTCCGCTAATATTCCGCTCATGCTCACCGGTAAACCGAATCCCGCTCAGATCACGCGCTCACATTAAATGTCTCCAGTAAGATTAGGCATATTTATTTTTTCCTGTTTATAGTGACATTATTGAATAAATGTCTCAATTAAAGCAGTAGTCCGATAAGAAAAGGTAATGTTTCAGAGTGAAATTGTTCATTTAATTAAGGGATGTTAATTAACCTTTAACCAACCGATAATAATTTTGACCCATACAATCAGTTAAACGGTTTAAATTCACTTATTTTTAGTAATTTATCAAAATATTTTAAAAGGTTTGCTGCATGGTTAAAATAAGCTACACGTATAAAAAAACACGTTTTTTTAGAGAGAGCCAGAGAGAGAAAAAAACAAGTAGCCTATAAGTCGCATTTTATTATTTCATTCAGAAATAGGCCGACGCGAATTACAAACATTATAATAAACACTGTAAAGATAGCTAGGCTATTTTAGTTCCCCTCACTCCATAACAAAACCTTTCAATTAACAGTATGGGCTAGAAAATAACAAGAATTAAAAATAAGAAACTATAACGACAAACCAAAACTAATTATTTTAGGCTAAAACAAAACTGAAACCAATGTTGGGTCTCTCCTTCAACACAAAATCAAATGTTCCCGTATTCTCGGTATTTAAATGCCAAAATATTATTTACCTTTTATTTATTTACCCTTACAATATCCACATAAAACAAAATGTGTTGCATAACTTCACGGCGGTACGGTGATAACGCTAAACAGCACAGATTTTACTACATATTTAAACAGAGCAGTGTGTTTTTTCATATGTTTGACCGGTTGCTTTTATAATGATAATGAACAGGCTGCATTTGGTAGAATGCTTAAATGAGCTTAAACTGGATTTATTCCCCTTCCAACAGTGGAAGCAACTCCTCTTGGTCATGAAGATAATCGGAATTGTAAAAGGTCTGCTTTTATTTGTGTACATAATAAAAAAATTATCTTAGCTTTTTTGTAAAATAAGAAAAAAATAGAATGCATCTTTCTGCCGTCTGCTTTAATTTCGCGCAGCACAATAATGAACAAACTCTGCATACTCTAGAAAACACTGGGTTCAAAACAACCCAATTAGGGCTGGGTAAAAGAGTACATTTGGGGTTAATTTTACCCAGTAAATGTGATTGTTTATTTAACCCATCATTAATGGATGATTTAACTCAGCTAATGGCTTTATTCGTTTCTATTATAATATTCGCTTTTTTTTTTCTTTTACTTTATGCATGAAATAATATTTACAGATTAACTTAAATCCTCTAAACTTCTGTAAAATACTCCAGACGTGATAACTTCCTTTATTTCTAATTTGCTTGTTTTTATAAGCTATAAGCCTACACATTGCCTATTTAATCTCGTTTAACAAACAGAAGTAAAGATTAAACATTAAACCGATGTAATTCACGAGTAAATCGACCGCTCTGTAACTGTGTTTCCACCGTAACGGCGCTGGCTCTCACGCCGAGCTGGAGTCGTGTTCGGCGGGAACTGATCACGGATAAGACCCCCTGCGCTTCACTCGTGGACGAAATGTACTGCGATTGCCTTCATAACCTGCTCAACAACAAACAGTCAACAGCTCTGAGGACATGTTTTAACATCCAAAGTATTTGTGTTCTGTATCTTTATAAATATAATCGTTTATTTTATGCAAAGCATCAGACTCTTTATCAAGCAATAAGACCGACGCGAGTGACGTTCGTTTAGTGATTCACACCGCGCGCCTGTATGTTGCTCTGCATAGATTTAAACAATATACTGACAGGAACAATTTTATAAATAAAATAAAATGTAGACAAACTACCCAAACACTGAACAAATAACCCCAAAAAATGACACAAAAGGCTCAACCCAGCATCTAGGTGAATTAAGTGTTTCTCTGCTCACAGAAGTGCTGCAGGTGTGTGATGTAATATGATATGATCATGTGAATCCTTATGTTCTGTTGTTTGCTGCTTTTTGCACATGTGAAATTAATCCCCGAAAAATAGTATTTTTAATGGGTCACAGACACTTATTCTTTTTAATTTAATTCAGTTCTATAATATTTGCCGGTTAACGGTTAGGAAAAATAACCAAAATGAACATCCCTAATTTAAATGTATAACATTTAAAATCTTAATTTAAAAACGTGTCTTGTTTTGAAGCCACTTGGAACATTTGCGTAAAAAATTAAATAACTGAAAAAGTATACGTTTCCATTAAAACAACGCTTCATATTCAAACCACGCACACAAGATGAAAAGCAGATATAGAATTTCACAAAATACTTATCAGGCCCATGAAAGCACACACAAGATGAAATGCACTTGACAAATAATTATTTCGTGGCGTAAATAAAAGAAACGCTTTCTAAAATTAAAAATAGACCAAAACTGCGGGGAAATGCGTCTATTAAAACGTGTCAATCTTCACAGGATTTTAGAATTTGCTTTTAGAAACATTAGCTTAGACAAACATTGCTTAGCCTATTCCACAGATTCTGGAATTAACAAATTACCAAAGGGGCATTTTGCGTTTAGCGAGTGGCGCTGAGTGTATTGAGCGAGCGGAGCGGGATCTTCAGAAAGACGCTCTCTGCTCTGAAGGAAATATGATCGCTACTCCCCGCTGTGTACTCTGCATGCAACATGCATTTTTTTGGCCACCAAGTCCTTATCCTGTTCTGAACTCATCTTCCCTGTTTCTTTAGCATACTATCTGTCTGTATGCCCGGTCTGTTCTGTTCTGCTGCATTCTGATTGGTTCGGATAGCATACTGCGGGAGGTTGGGGCAGGGCGCAGAAAAAAATCGAGCTATAAAGCGATTTAGAAATCTCAAATCGCGATTTTATTTCGATTTCGATTAATCGCACAGCCCTAGTGTCTATCTGGCATAAAGACAGATTTTGTTTCATCAATGACAGAATGTATTATCCCTTTACATTTATTTGGCTAATATTAAAGCAATTATTTTATAATCATTGTTTAACAATGTTATTAGATGCCAATTATCTAATAAAGTAGGATTTTTACTTGGCTTGGTAATTAAAGTAATCAAACTTTGGCATAAAGTAAGTGAAAGAGAATATTTATTTATACTTTCCTTATAAACACTAAGCAAAAAGGAGCTATATTTTTACTGAACATATGATAGAATTTCATATGATGTGAGACCGTCTGTGCCAGGATGTTCATTTAATTTTGAATTATTTAATTGCTGCTTCAACTTCTTTTAAAGTAATGGGAGCATCACAAAAAGCTTGATCAGTATTACTAAATTTATTTATACAAGATAATGATTAAAAATAATCAAGAGTATGTTGTTTATTACATTTAGATGTAATCATTATAAAATTTGGCACAAAAATTGGCAATGATTTTCTGGTCTTCACAGAGACTATCATCAATCATAAGCTTTCAATCAGATTTTTTTATGTTGTTTTTCCAACCTAAAAAATAAGAAGAATTCTGCTCACCTTCCTCCATCCATCTTTTCCGTGATCTAGCAAATGCTCCCTCAGCTTTTTGTTTGTAAAACTCATCTAATATATGTTGATAAATGGGCAAGTTTAACTTTGTCAGCATCAGATAACAGATTTAGATAAAAGATCTGAAAATTTGTATATTATAGAGCTCTCATAATATTTATTCTTTTTTGCCAATTTACTGCTAAATGTTCGTAAAAATTAACAGATTTCATATTTAGCTAACTAGATTACTACCAAATATATTTTCTTAGCTTTTTTCCAATAACTGCAAATTATAAAATCGATTTTTCCTGTACTTCTTTACAATTAAGAAATGAAACATTTAGTTTCTGATAGGAAGTAGCTCTATGCTGATTAACAGTATCTGAAAAAAAGAATAAATATAGAGATGCCTTTGTGATCAGAAAGTGGTGATGGGATAATGTCAAACAACGAATTATCAGGTGACTTTGGAGGCCATCTGTCTTAGATATCATCCAAAGCCACATTAAAGTCCCCTCCAAAAATTTAAAAAGAATTTGGTTATTTGATTTGTAAATTCAAAACATGTTTTTCCAGGTGATCAATACGTTTTTCGTTGTCTTTTTTTATATAGTTTCCATAAATATTAACTAATACACATTACATTTGAAATTTCTATTACAAGGAAAATATAACGTCCTTTTGGGATACAAACACTAGCTGAATTACTTGTTCCATGAGCCATTCATAAATCTAACCCACACTGACGTCTCCAAAAGTTACAATCATCTTTGGTGGAATGACATTCTTGCAAGAAACAAAAGTCAGTCTCAAATTGTTCAAGATACGAAAAAACGCCTTTCCCTTTTGTAAGGTTTCTTAATCCTCTTGTATTAAAAGCGATTATAGATCTTTGAAAACTTATTATGGGTATAGAGAATGTGAAGGTGACGTTACGCCACATAAAGTTCTGGGAAACTGCTTTGTTTATCCACCATTTTGAGAGGATCTCGCTGCCGTTCCGCTATTGTAATCAGGGCAGTATTTAGATTTTCTGTCATGATTGTTGAAAATGTCACCACTGTTTGTCACTCAATCTGCATCGAGAATTGCAAAATTAACTCATCGTTCTGAGAGAAAACTGGACAATTCAGTGGTCTTTTTGCCTTTTCTCTGTATAAAACACCAAGGGAAGCAGGTTGCGGAGATGACAAGAAGACGCCTGATAGTAAATCTAGTAATAATGTCACAGATTAAACCCACTGCCTGTCACTCAATAAAAGAGTCATATTGCTACATGTTTTGATTTTGCTTGGTTAAATAATTAACATCACCTTCGCGAGTATGACTCTCACCTGGCTTGTGAATTAATCTTAGCAGAACTTGAACGGGGACATTAAAACGTTTAACATAACGCTTCATGTGCCTTAATGTACCAAGACAGCGATAAAGACAAAAATGGTAAAGCATATATTACGTGCAGATACGCACAAGCCAAAATGTGAACGCAAATCGTTTATTTACACATTAAGCATTTTCCTCTCATATAAAGAATGCTTAATGTACCGGGGACAGTGATATTAAAAGACCACATTCTGTACACAACTTATTAATAAAGCAGAATATCTGCAGAAAAACACAAAATATGAACTTTAAATAATGTCTTAAGTAGGGATGTGCATTTTAAGCAAAAGTAATATTCGATAATCGCTGTGTATTATTCGATTACTATTCGAAAATCGCACCCCTCCCGCGCATGTACCCACGCACACGCTCACACACACACACACACACAGAGAGGGAGAGAAACCATTCAGGCTTTCAATCTGTAAGATAACAGTTTAATTAATTAGAGAATAGTCTATCTTAACCTGAGCCAATTAATGGTCGTAACTTATGATTGCTGAAACATATTAATTTAACATAACCGAATGAGGCATTTATTAACAGAACAGTCCGTCGATTATCAACTGCGTATAAGGTTAGGACAGTTCTATTTTAAAAATGAGCATGAACATTCATATTATAAAAAAATGTAACCGTTTGATTAATTAATGAATGAATATTATGGCATATAAACATATTACGCATGTTATATGTTTTTATTACGCTAAACAGAATATCATTCTTAAAACATTATGCGCTAAAACATATTGTGAACAACGGCACTTATTATGTGAACATTAATTTTAATGTGTCATAACAATAACCTATTTCATATATATATATATATATATATAATCATTTATTTGAATTAGCGAGAGAGAGAGAGAGAGAGGAGTATGAAAGTTGCGCGTGCATGTGCACCTGCATCTGCGCGTCTCTCTCTACAAGCAATGAGGCTTAGTTACTTCAAAAACAGCGATTTCACCCCCTCATTGCAGAGAAATATAATGTTGCGAGTCAGTAGCCAATCGAAGCTATTTTACTAAGAAAAAGCTTCCGTGCTGTTTGTGCGCTGCGCGATCTCAGATATCTGTGTGCAATAATGTGTGTGCGCGTGCGCCTATGAAAGTAGCGTAGCCTCTGAATATAGTTTTGGTTTAGCTACGAACCCGAGCCCGAAGCTATCCATTAAACATTAACCCGACTGAAAGCATTTCGGGACCCGCGGGCTCGGGTCGGGAAGCAGACCTCTATCATGAACGGCCTGAATGACGGCACTTATTATGTGAACATTAATTTTAACGTCTGTTTTCATAACAATAACCTATTTCATATATTAAATATTCACATGCTCTGGAAGAAGACGAGAGTGCAATCTGTTCACACTTAGTCAGGGGAACTTTTAATTGAAACGAGGGAACAAATATAGATCCCTGCATCTTATCAGAATTCTCCGCCTGAGTCTGAGCCCGTGTCTTTCTCTCTCTCTCTCCTCCACATTACAAAGCTGCTGCTGCAACCATTAAAATAGTTCCGATTAATTCGTTTCGTTATTAATTTAATTCAGAAATATGATTGGAACATTTTATGTTTTTAAATTCAAGTTTTTGTTTTTTTTAAATACCAGCGGCCAGCGCAAGTTTGATCAGTTTATCTTTCTCAAATAAATAAATAAATAAATAAGATGTCATATTTTAAGAATAAAGTCAAAATTACAATAATAAAATCATGTTATATTGTGTGAAGTTAAAGTGAAAATTATACCTGAATACTCCGCTAATAAATAAAAAAGTCTGTGGCATCCAACCTGTCATTCTTTACATTTAACACAAAAAACAGCACAAATCTTTTTTACATAAATATTTATGGTTATCAACCAGTGGAATATTACATTATTTATTCAACAAAAAAACTGAATGCAGCGAGCTCGTCACGACTTCATAAGTGGGAAATAAGATGTTTCCGATAGCACGTGAAGGTGGCAGAGAAGTGCTCTGGCTCAGCGCAGGGGAGTGCATCGTTTTGTTAACTTTGTGGTTTATTATTTTGGGTTGTTTGGGATGCTGAAACAAACGGCCCTCTCACTATGTATTGGCTTAACAGATCTATTGTTCACGCAATCAGGATGCACGTATCAGAAGTTCTGTGCTCCGGCGCGGTTGGCGCTCACACTACATGTGTGCCGCGCCAGAGTCCAAATGAACCGCACTCTGGCCCACCTCTTACAACCAAGCCAGGGCCTGCTAAACAAACCGCGTCCGAGCGCGGCACGGAGTGATCACTTTACTCAAACGAACAGGGCTTTGGGGCTCAGACGCGCTCGGGCACGGTTCAAAACACCCAGTGTGGGTAAACCTTTAGAAAATAATCGCATAACCTAATCGATATTCTATAATTAAATTGACTATTCGAATATTCGAAAATCGTGACCCATCCCTAGTCTTAAGCATTTTCTTCATTACGATTTCTAAAGGGACAAAAACACTTAACGTGCAAGTAAACAAGTGCATTAATATTCTGGCCTCATCTGCATGTCTTTTTAGCATCACTGTCTCACTACATTAAACCAGCATTTTAAAATGCTCCAAACTGTTCACAAACTTCCAGGAATTTAATTCTAGTTGTCATTTGTTGAAATAAATATATGTGTGCTTGTGTCTGTCTGCTGAATGTGACCCACAGTCTCGGATTCTCCTCCGTGGCCATGGAAAAATGAATATTTACAATGACAACAATTATTCTTCATTAAAACCTTTCCAACAAAGAAATGGATTGACTTCTGTCAGCTTGTTGAACAAACACTTTATTTGGATAATCTACCATATGGCGGCTGAAGCAGCAGCACGCGTCCAGCGGGAGACACTGTTTTCACGCTAATCAGATCAAAGTAAACAAAATTCTACAAAAACTTAAGATAAAAAAAATCTAATTGTCATGTGAAGTGATAAAATAGCTTCTCTTCTCTGCAAACGATCTAATGACGAATGTGAATATTTAACTTAAAGGAACAAAGAAAACGAAAGATAAGCAGGTATCTGTATCCAGCATTTGTATCAGAGGGTGATCCTTTCAAAATGGCGGAGGCGCCCCAGCTTGCAACGCGGCGTGACGTAGCTTCACATTCTTTATACAGGCCTCGTATGTTTATAGGTTTCGAGCCACAAAGTGATCTCTTGAGGCTAATTAACATTACACCGTTTGAACTGAATCATGCATCAATTTATTGCACTGGTTCGAAGTCAGACTTATTACCATATAATGTTTGAAAGAAGGGTTTTTGGGCAGTGAGCGTTTGTTGTAACTTGTAGTAAATTGTTTGATTCTATGTTTCAATTCTGCATATTTATATTAGAAAAACTTTTTTGTGTGATTTTGCGACTACATTTTTCTTTCAATTCAAAGTGTTTAGTAAATTGGAGCTGTCATAAAGTGGATTGTGGAGAATTTATAATTGAGAATACAGTTGTAATCACATTCATAAATGATGCAAAACATTTTCTTACTGTTTGGCATAATTTGACATTGAAGATGTGTAAACTGGAAAACACTCAAAGAAGAACATTGAGAACAATTGCAGTAAAGGAGCACAACTTAACCATAAGACTTATCTATGAATGTGAAACTAATCCTATACTAAAGCAAGTTTGTTATATTGGTATTGCATTTTGTTTGTTTGTTAGATTTTCCCCCAGCATGTCTCTACCCAAGCGTGAGGTTGATGAGCTGAGGCCATGGGTGGAACGCACAGTAAAAAAGGTCCTTGGTTTTTCTGAACCCACTGTGGTCAAAGCAGCATTACATTGTGTGGGAAAAGGCCTTGACAAAAGAAAAACCACAGGTAAGAATCTCCCCTTGTAAATGTCTAGTACAGTTATAATGACGCCATGGTAGTTCTACTTTAGGGGTGAATGTCTGGATAGGTGGAAGATACAGTCAGTCACACCATTTGGAATATGTCTTCCTTCCTAAAGTCCAGACCTAAAAATGTCATATATATTAGGCATGGGCCGGTATGAGATTTTCACGGTATGATAACCTTAGATAAAAAATATTACGGTATTGCCATTACAGGTCTATATGTTATTTTTAAATGTCTGGGGAGAAAACAACTTTTTTTTTGCCACTTAACACAATATATTACATTAAGAAACCGATAAAACATTTTAGAACGTAGACATGGCAAGATAAATAATTTAATTTTTCTTAATTAAATTAAGTGCAGTCACTTAAGTGAGCCTAAACATGCAGCTCAATAATCAAAACAATTTCTGTAAAAAATTATTTAAAAGCAGTCATTAAACCTGCAGCTCATCAAGGTTTTTGGAGACATGCTCACTTTCTACACATTTATTTTTAAGTTTGGAGCGGTGAGGTACGTGGATGTGTGCATAAAGAGAGAGAGCCAGAGTGTTACACATGCACAGTCTCTATCTGTACAACACTCTAACAGTGGCAGTTTGTTTTTTAAATGTCTTGATTTTGAACGGATGTAAACAATGGCAGCAGGAGGCTTAAATGTATAGACATGATACCAGCTAAATTTAATTATTTACTAAATTGCAGAAAACGTAGTACTTCAGTCAGTTATTCTCTGCTCTGAAGTAACGTGAGGGAGGAAACTAGTTGATGTTAGCTAGTTAACTAGCCATGTTATCTGCCTCGGTAGCAAGCCAAATAGTATTTATTTCAACACTGAAACAAACGGCAGGTGGGAGAGTCTCTGTCTTGATCGGGGGTGAAAGAGGGAGAAATGAAGATGACACAGTTTATGTATGTAAAACTTCAGTTTCCATATGAACTAAGTTTTCTTTCTGTGTTTTGGATCACTTCTAAATCAAATCAGAAATATATGTTGGATGTTGTGAACGAAGCAGATCTGGGAGCCCAAAGACAAGACACAGAGAGGCATCATGGCTTTCGAACTCATTTATTCTACGTAAAACAGGCCTTTTATATATGGGACCAGTGGGGGGAGGTCCACAAAATGACCAAATAAAGTATAGCAGGACATAGCATTACAGCCCAAGAATGCATAGACTATATCCCCTCCTCCACCTAGCCAAGGAGCCACGTGCATTACCCTTCATTTATGTGGCTTTACATTCATTTATGCGGAAATTAAATCTAACAATGTACAACCTGGAAGTATTTTAGCGATCGGCGCTAAAACGTCATCTGTACGGAACATCGTTGTGTACAGAACATGATTAGTCTACGTTACCAGAAATATATCCATATGGCAGACTTCGTGTTTTTCGTGTTTTTCGATAGGGGAAAAAGTTATATGGATTTATCTCTTTCGGCCATCATCATACACACAGGTGACTCACTGACTGCTCGCACCAACCGGAGGGGGATGTGCCGTGTGACTCGTGCACTCTTCACTGCACACAACTGAGGTAGTCCTAAACTTTCCATCTTTGACGACATGCAAAAAAAAAAAAAACTGTGCATACCACAGAAACAGTATAACGAAAAATTTGAGTGGTTTTGAAACCGTGACTTATCCAAACCGCGGTTTACTATCTATCTGTATATATATATATATATATATATATATACATGCATACATACCTACATACACATATATATATATATATATATATATATATCAGTGGTGGACAAAGTACACAGATCAAGTACTTGAGTAAAAGTACACATACGTATAATAAAATATTACTCCAGTAAAAGTACTGCTTTTTCAATTTTACTCGAGTGAAAGTACAAAAGTACTCAATTTTTTATGTACTTAAGTAAAAAAGTACTGATAGACAGATTTATTTTGCAATTTTATATAGACTACTTTATTTAATTTTATATTAGCACATATTTTTATAATCCTACTGCCCAAAATACCTAGGTTTTTCCCAAAATAACCACTATATAGAGTCAAGATATATATTTTGAGAGTGATGTAGTAATGTTCACTGTGAAGCTTACACTTCCATGTACCTGAGAGAGAAAACAGATTTCACCATCTAATTTTCACCAGTAAGAAAAAAGTGTTTTAGAACTTGTTGTTTTGCAGAACGTCAGTTATATATGACATGAGAATTAGGCCTGAAATTAGGAAGAACATTTTAAAGAAAATCTAATTATATTTTCATAATGATTTTTTTTTCTTCTCAAACTTTGTCTGTGGTGTAAAAACACCCCTGGCCAAATGCCCCCAGAGGGCATCATCACTTCCCACTCTGATAATTACTGTAGTTACTATGTTCTGAACATCACATCCTTTCTTTTTCCCTCAGATGAAATCTATCTAGGTGGCTGAATAAAGATATTTGGACTTTATATCTAAAAAATTCCTCAACTTAGCACCAGCAAGCTTGTTAGCTAGACAGTTAGCATCAGCTAACAATATTTACTTATTTTCAGTATGGTTATGAATAAACATTCATATCTGTCTACTCGGCTAGTTGATCTAAACCAGTGGTTCTCAAACTTTTTACACCAAGTACCACCTCAGAAAATATTTGGCTTTCCAAGTACCACCATTATGATCAACATTAAAATGCAGTATAAATGGCTGCCCACTGCTCCGGGTGTGTGTTCACGGTGTGTGTGTGTGTGTGTGTGTTCACTGCTGTGTGTGTGTGCACTTTGGATGGGTTAAATGCAGAGCACAAATTCCGAGTATGTCACGTCACTTTCACTTTCAGTAGCACTATACACAGTAAAAAAAAAACGAGTCAGTTTTAATCCTTATAAGGATATTTATTATTGTCAGCCTCTTAAAATATAGTAAATACACAGTTTGAACATGAACACTGCACCGTGCTTCCACGTAAATAAAAAACGTAATTATTAAATAAAAAATATTGTACCTAAAAGTTAAATAAAAACTGTACTGTACTTAAATAAAGATTAAATGAAAATGTATCATACTTAACATTTAAGTACAGTAACTTAGTTTTTATTTAACTTTAAGTAGCTACAATACATTTTCATTTAATCTTTAAGCACAGTACAGTTTTTATTTCTCTTTTAAATAAAAAAGTACTTGATAAAAAAAAACACAACTCGTTCTTGCTTCGAGCGGGTCTCGAACCCGGGATTCCGGCACGGGAGGCGGGCGCTCTAAAAAGGAACGCCAAAGCTAGAGCGCCTCTTTTTGAGGTCAGGGGAGTGAGGTTTTACACACAGCCCTTACTGGCATACATCCGTTACATATGTAGCTGCAAGTAACAACAATCAGGCCACGTTTCCACCAAAGCCAGCTGAAAACACCCAGGTGTGAGCGCTTGAGAGGGCCGCGTATTTGAGACGCTGCGGTTGCTATGATATGGAATATCCGCTGAAGTAATATGGCAGACACTGCACGAACTGTAGTTCTCCGTAGCTGCGAGGCCAGGCACCCAAAAGGACATTCGATCAATAGTTTAATGCAGTCGTCATTCACCCACCAAAATCACAAACCGCACCTGAAGTCCACAGACGCCCGCACAACAGCCATCCGACTGAAGTCAAAACCACGTTTATAATGAAACGCAAATGGGAAATTGTTGTCTGCCCAGAACGGTCACAGCCGCGTGCAACAAGAGGCAAACAGGCGAGAGTTCCCAACAACGTGCTGAAAATGGTCACAGCAGCGTGCAGCATAAAGCAAACAGGCGAGCGTTCACAGAAGACGCGCAAGGAGCCTAAATGCAAGCGCAAATTAATGACGTCACATAACTGGGTGTGGGCTTTCAGCTCATTATGCCACACAAGCTTTAGAGTGCGCTTGGGCGCGGAATAGGCTAAACGCCTATATATTAAAGGATGGTTAGTAGCCTAAGTTATTATAGTAATCAATTTATGTGTGACTAGGGAAATCTTTAGTCGCCTTCTTGCCACAAGGAACCGATACATTTTTTAAATAAAATGCTGTCAATTCGAAAAGTGCGCCTGTTAATCACGTCACGTTATATTGCAATGCAGAGTTGTGAATGCGTAATAATAAGTAAAATGTTTTTAATTTATTTCATTTCTTATGGGTGCAATGGCGGTGCTTTGGTCTTTCTTGGGGGTGCTGAAGCATCTGCTAGCCCCTCCTTTGCGCTGCCCATGTTTATTACGATTAAAAAAATAATAATTCTGCATCTGTTTTTAGGTGTGCCAGCTGCCACTGTGGGTGGCACCGGCACACCCTGGCACACCCGTGGCTACGCCCCTGGTTGGGGCGATGGGGGCAGGTGGGGCTTTAAAATTCCCCCTTGTCTAAAGTGGGGAATGACCAAAAAAGTTTGAGAACCACTGGGTTAAACGGTTTAAAGTCACTTATTTTTAATTTTTTTCAGTAATTTATCAAAATATAAATTATATATAAAAGGTATATTGTAGGGCTGTCAACTTGGCTGAAAAACTACATTCGAATGTCTTACTAAAATATGATCAAAATTTGAATTATATTCAAATTTAAAAGGCATAAATTCAGTTAAGGGAAAAAAAGCTTTTGGCTTCTCTCCTGAGGCCACAAGAGGGCGCATCGAGCTAAATATTACTAAATGCACGTTTCTTCCAAGTAGGACTGGGCAATATGAGCAAAAAATGTATATCTCTGTGTTTTTTGGCTGATGTGCGGTATACAGTACATATCTCAGCATTTTGTATTTGGATTAAACAAATAAATAAAGTGAATGTAACCATGTAGGCATATATGCAAAAAGGACATCACATTTCATTCTAACATTGTAACATTGCGATCTAAAAACAAAATAATGCTTTTAAAGCAAAGTAAAATTTTCTAAAATGAAAAAAGCACAGACTAGGCTAATTGAGTAAAAAGGCTATTTTGATTACCCCATTACAGTCACTTTACAGTTAATGCTATCGTACAAATACACTTCTAGGGTTAAAATGTCCAACTACAAACATTTCAGCAAAATGTATATTTTAGTCAGTTATTGCGCTCCAATTTCATGCTCTGTCTGTTTGGCCGCAGCGGCGTGCGTTCAGAACTAAGTCTGTGGAGTTTAGCAGAGAATCACAAGATGAAAATATTTCCATGGCTGTCTAACATTTACAGATGGAGAATATACCTGTGAGATATAAGTTATGGTTTTAGGAAAAGAGCACATAGCTCAAACAGCACGTGTCTGTCAGGGCACACGCTGACTTTATGTCAGAGCCGCTTTAAACTCAAAGATGTATCATTGCTGATACATGTTATTTATTAACATTTAATCATATGATCGCAAGGTTCGTGTTTACGCTCTTAATATGCACGTTCGCTAACAAGATCATTTCTTAATCAAGTAATTAAATTTTTTTTTTTAAGTTGAACTTACATTAATTTTAAATGGCTTTGGGCTCTCTTGTGTGAGACGCGAGTGCAACGATGATAGATGTCCCTCTAGAAAATGCCATAAATATGCATTCTGTGTGAACGGCTTGGTTACAGTTTTGAGGTAAACAACATCTTCTCCACATTGATGTTCTAGTTTTCTGCAATATTGTGAATGTGCAGCAACGCATCGAGTGAGTTCAACTGAAAAGGCTAAAAAAAGGCATTAAAATGCAACGTCACCTCGTCATCGCATTTTGTGTGCCAAGCAGCCTGACGGACACCTAAAATTCTAATGCAGCGTTTTACATTCGAATGAGGATTTTTATTTTAAATTCGACAAATATTCGAAATTCTATTATATTTTTTTTTATTAGTCTGCTGCATGGTTCAAATAAGCTACACTTATAAAAAAACATGTTTTTAGAGAGCAAAAAAAAAAAAAAAAAAACGAGTCCACCTATAAGTCGCATTTTATTATTTCATTCAGAAATAGGCCGACGCGAATTACAAACATTATAATAAACACTGAAACATAGCTAGGCTATTTTAGTTCCCCTCACTCCACAATAAATCCTTTCAATTAACAGTAGGCTATTTAAAAAAGAACAAGAATTAAAAATGTAAAAAGCTATAACTATATAAACAAATTAATTTAGGCTAAATGTTAAATCATTGTTGCTTTAAATGCTACCGTTCGGACGCTCTTGCTATTGCTCTGCGCTTTGCTCCCTATTTTTGTTCTTTTCTCAGATCTTTCTAAGATTTTTACTTCAGCAGATCAGCACAGTGCTCAAACAACACATTTTTTGGAAAAAGAGGACTTTTTGCCTCCCACTGCCAGCAGTTTACATTCCGGAGACCGATAAATACAGCTGTCTACATTCAAACAGATGAGAGAAAATGCCTACTTGCTGCACGAACTGCCACAAACTTCTACAAAGGATTGTGGTTCTTGAAACAAAGTTATTTTCTGGACTTCCAAAACAGACGGAACATACAGCAGATGGTCACCACGGACCCCCTCAGCATACAGCCGGTGAGTCCTGTGAATCTAGTGAATCTCAACAGTTTATACCAAGTGTAGAGGAACAAGCCGAAACTGATCGACGGACTAATCGATGGCACAAACAGGGAGCGAGACCCAAAGGCTCTCGAGACACCAGATTGTCACGATTATCTCGTATTGCTGCTGTAGCATCCTCTACCCTAGATACGGCTATGACAAAACTTGTAAGCACTGGTATTCTACAACCCCCTATACATCTTGAGAACAGATTTGAAGCATTGATGAATGTGGATGAGGAATCCCAAAATATGACAAAACTCGGATCGAATCAGCCAGCAGCTAACATTGCTACTAACAGGCGCTCAAGGTCGAGCAGACAGCGGCATTCAGCTCAAAGCGCAGCCGAGCCCAGGACTCTGATAGTGGGCGACTCTATTATTAGAAACGTCAGTAGCAGGACTGCTACTACCTGCTGCTTTCCTCAGGCAACCGTTTCTGATGTGAACAAGGAACTTCGGAGCATTGTGATGAAGCACAAGACTGCAAATCGAGTCATCATCCATGTGGGGAAGAACGATATTCGGAAAAGGCAGTCAGAAATGCTAAAGCAAGATTTCAGTGAACTCTTTGAAACACTTCAAAGACTTGAAGTTCATCAGTGGACCACTCCCAGCAAGGGGAACTAACATGTTTTCACGGTTGCTTGGGCTGAACACATGGCTACAAAGAACCTGCAGTACAAAAGGAGTCAACTTCATCGACAACTTCAATATTTTCTGGGGACACAGACAACTGTTTAAACTGGATGGCCTCCACCCAAACAAACTTGGTGCAAGAGTGCTAAAGGACAATTTCTATTTCTCCCTCCGTCATCCTTCAGTGGTGTGTGTCAATCCACTCACACAGTCACCTGGACAGAATATGAGTGACCACAGGACTTCATATCAGCTTCCGAGTCATTATGTGGTTGAAGAATCCCACAAGGATACTGATAACGCCACACAGCCAAAACAACCACTGCTCATGGACATCCCGGCTGAGCCCTGCCCACAGAGCTCATCACATGCAGACTGTGACGTATTACAACAGCTCTAAGACTCAGCACCCAAGGACTTTCTGGAAAACAGCCTACAGTCACCGGAAACATCAGAGCTAGAGCCCCGCTCACCAGACACACTATCCCTCTCTCCAGCACCTGGACAGAATATGCCCCGCTCACCAGACACACTATCCCTCTCTCCAGCATCTCCACTTCTAAGCTTTTCACAGAAAATGGAGGAATTGGTGTATGCTGGGACCAAACTCTCTGCAAGCCTGCAGATATCAACTAAAAAACGGCGGGCCCCCCAACCACCAAAGACTGCAGGCTCAGCTCTCCCGCCTCCTCCTGTGAGAGCTCTCCGACCGCTGCCACAACGCAAGGGCCCAAACCCTCCTCCATCTGCTGTAGGTGAACCAAAAACAACTGATAACAGCTCTCAGTGATATGTGTCGGGTCCCCGCTATATTAGCAGCAACATTCACAAACGTTTACAAAACAAGCGGGAACCCAGTGTGCCTGTAGCCTTCTCTATTTCTGTTTTATCACGAGATAGAAGGTCTAAGGCCTTCAAAAGGCGTACGGCTGACCCATCTAATCTGCGGCCTGTTATGCATCAGTCTAAGATTGCTGTAGAGACAAAATGTAATTCCATCAAGTTAGCATTTTTAAACACTCGCTCACTAAAAAAATAAATCATTTGTGATCAATGATTTAATAACCACAAACAACCTGGATTTTATGTTTCTAATTGAAACATGGCTAGAAGACAACTGCAGTGCAACAGTCCTCACTGAAACAGCCCCTCCTAACTTTAATTTTATAAGTGTCTGCAGGACTGTTAGAAGAGGTGGAGGTGTAGCTGCTCTGTTTAAAGATGTTTATCAATGCAAGCAAGTGTCATTTGGTCAGTACTTGTCATTTGAATATCTAGGTATTGTGCTGAAAGGTGCTCCACGCATTCTGTTTATTATCATTTACAGGCCTCCAAAATACTCCCCAGCCTTTGTTGAAGAGTTCACAGAACTGTTATCAATGATTTCCTCAGAGTTTGACTGTTTTGCTATTGCAGGGGATTTTAATATTCACATAGATAATGCTGAAATCAAAACTACAAAAGAAATTATAACTGTTTTAAACACTTTTGACCTGATTCAGCATGTGCACGGACCGACACACAATCGTGGACACACTTTAGATTTACTCATCAGTAGAGGTCTAAACATTTCATCCATTGTCATTAAGGATGTAGCTCTGTCTGATCACTTCTGTATTTTCTTTGATATATTGATCTCTGTCACCACTGAATCTAGATCTGTCTCTGTCAGAAAGAGATGCATTAATGAGAACACTAGTGTGCTATTTATGAAGGCAATATCTTTAACACCAAGCATTTCTGCAGACTCTGTTGATCTTCTCCTGGATTCATTTGACTCAAAAGTTAAGAATGTTATTGATGATATTGCACCGATAAAGGTCAGCAAGAAGAATGGCAGACAAAAATCATTTTGGAGAAAATCAACAGCAGTTCAGAATATGAAAAGACAATGCAGAAAAGCTGAGCGGATGTGGCGGAAGACGAAACTTGAAATACACTATAGCATCTATAAAGACAGCCTTCATGCTTTCAATTTGGAACTAGCCACAGCTAGACAGACCTTCTTCTCAAACCTTATAAACAGTAACTTAAACAACACTCGCACTCTTTTTGCTACTGTTGAGAGACTGACAAACCCCCCAAGTCAGATTCCCAGTGAAATGCTCTCTGACAGCAAATGCAATGAGTTTGCTTCCTTCTTTTCAGAGAAGATCAGTAATATCAGGAAGGAGATTGGCACATCTTCCTGTAATACAGAGGTCACACAGATTCGACAGCAATCTCAAAAAGAAGTGACTGTCTGTTTTAAAAAAAATTGATAGCAAAATTTTGGAAGAAATAGTACAGCATCTTAAATCGTCAACCTGCTATCTTGACACACTTCCCACTTTTTTCAAAAGTGTGCTTAACTGTTTGGAAGCAGATCTCTTAGAAGTGGTGAACACCTCACTTCTTTCTGGGACTTTTCCAAACTCCCTAAAAACTGCAGTTGTTAAGCCCCTTCTGAAAAAGCGCAATCTTGATAACACCGTGTTGAGCAACTATAGACCAATATCAAATCTTCCTTTCATAGGTAAGATTATTGAAAAGGTAGTTTTTAATCAGCTGAACAACTACTTAAACTCAAATGGATACCTGGATAATTTTCAATCTGGTTTCCGCATGCATCACAGCACAGAGACAGCACTCATTAAGATAATAAATGATATTCGCTTTAATTCTGATTCTGGCAAAATATCAGTGCTGGTACTACTAGATCTTAGTGCTGCGTTTGACACTGTCGACCATAACATACTTCTAGAGAGACTGGAAAACTGGGTCGGGCTTTCTGGGATGGCACTCAAATGGTTCAGGTCATACTTAGAAGGGAGAGGTTATTATGTGAGTTTAGGAGAGCATAAGTCTAAGTGGACGTCCATGACATGTGGAGTCCCACAAGGCTCAATTCTTGCACCGCTCTTGTTTAGCCTGTATATGCTCCCACTAAGTCAGATAATGAGGAAGAACCAAATTGCCTATCACAGCTATGCTGATGATACCCAGATCTACCTAGCCTTATCTCCAAATGATTATAGCCCCATTGACTCCCTCTGCCAATGCATTGATGAAATTAACAGTTGGATGTGCCAAAACTTTCTTCAGTTAAACAAGGAGAAAACTGAAGTCATTGCATTTGGAAACAAAGATGAAGTTCTCAAGGTTAATGCATACCTTGACTCTAGGGGTCAAACAACTAAAAATCAAGTCAGAAATCTTGGGGTGATTCTGGAGACAGACCTTAGTTTTAGTAGTAATGTCAAAGCAGTAACTAAATCAGCATACTATCATCTCAAAAGAATTAGATGTTTTGTTTCCAGTCATGACTTGGAGAAACTTGTTCATGCCTTTATCACCAGCAGGGTGGATTATTGTAATGGTCTCCTCACCGGCCTTCCAAAGAAGACCATTAGACAGCTGCAGCTCATCCAGAACGCTGCTGCCAGGATTCTGACTAGAACCAGAAAATCTGAGCATATCACACCAGTCCTCAGGTCCTTACACTGGCTTCCAGTTACATTTAGGATCGATTTTAAAGTACTTTTACTCGTTTATAAGTCGCTCAATGGTCTAGGACCTAAATATATGGCAGATATGCTCACTGAATATAAACCTAACAGACCACTCAGATCATTAGGATCGAGTCAGTTAGAAATACCAAGGGTTCACACAAAACAAGGGGAGTCCGCTTTTAGCTATTATGCAGCCCGCAGCTGGAACCAGCTTCCAGAAGAGATCAGATGTGCTAAAACATTAGCAACATTTAAATCCAGTCTCAAAACTCATCTATTTAGCTGTGCATTTGTTGAATGAGCACTGTGCTACGTCCGAACTGACTGCATTATTTTATGTATAATCATTTTCTATTTAACTGTTTTAAATCTCATTTTAAATCAATTTCTATATCATTTTAAAATTCCTTGTTTTATTATTTTTAACTTGTTTTTATTGCTGTGAATGATTATTTCACTTTCTTTTATGTAAAGCACTTTGAATTACCAATGTGTATGAAATGTGCTATACAAATAAACTTGCCTTGCCTTGCCTTGCCTAAAACGAAACTGAAACCAATGTTGGGTCTCTCGTTCGACACAAAATCAAAAGTTACAGTTTTCACAATGTATTTTCAGTGTTTCCCACAGGATTTTGAGAGACTTGTGGCGGCAGGTGATATCACAAACTAATTTGCATATTTATGACATCAATGCGTTAAGTTTGCGTACAGACGAGTTTTGGCACTTCAGATCTGTTCTACCCTATGAACTGTCACATACTGTAATACAACTGAATGCCCAATAAAGCTGTTCACATAATATTTTCTGTAGTCATGCATACTCTAGAACCAGCCTGCCGATCTGCCGCTGGCCGATTGGTCGTTACAATCTCTAACGACCGATTGGTCGTTACTTTAAGGAAAAACGTACTTAACGAACAAAAAATGCTCCAAACATTTTTCTAAATGAACTTAATAAAAAAACTAAACAAAATATAATCATTTTGCCATTACATAAAAACTGAACTATTTTAATAGCTCAAACATGAGCCGTTTTGAGAGGAAGAAAAAAACCCTGACTCGGGCCGGTAATTCTGATAAGCTGTCGGACACGGGCCAGGCGAGGGCCTGAATTTGAGGCCCGTGCACGGCTCTACTTCACAGAAATATCCGACAGTTTTTGTGTGTTTTAATGTAAACTTGTGTGTGAATGAGAACTTAGTTTACTCACATGCTGTGACAGCCGCTCTCTATCCATGTGCTTGGGATGTGTGCACTCAGAAAACCGTATATCAGAAGTTTAAACGGATAGGGCTTAAAACGCATGATTTCAGTGCAATAAAAATTATTATCAGAACCAAAACAGATGTTGTTAGCAGGTACGGGCTGAAATGGAGCAGCTCTATTCTGGAAAGAAGTGGGGAGCAGCAGCTCATTTGGATTTAAAGAAACAGGCACAAAAATCTGAGTGTTTCTGCTTCCACTCAAAATAGGCATTTTCAAAATGATTTAATAAATTATCTGTGGGGTATTTTGAGCTGAAACTTCAGACACATTCTGGGGACACCAGATACTTATATTACATATTGTAAAAAGAGGCATGATATGTCTCCTTTAATACACAGATCTATTATAAACATGCAATTTCTTTCCCAGCTGTTTAATTTCACAGACATAACTGACTGTGTTTTTGTAACTTATGCGTGTTTTTAACTTGTGTGTCAAAGATAACTTTTAGTACTCACACGCTGTGTGACAGCAGCTTTCTGTGCGCTGCTTCGGATGTGTGCTCTCAGAAAACCATATATATCAGAACTTTAAACTGATATGGCTTTTTTTGGTAGAGATCTGAGATACGATCTGTAATGGCACTGCCCTGTTCTGGAAAAGGGGGCTAGGAGTAGCAGCTAATTTGCATTTAAAGAGACGTGCACAAAAACAGTGTTTCAAATGGTCATTTTCAAAATAATATAATAAATGATCTGTGGGGTATTTTGAGCTGAAGACATATTTAGAGGACATATTTACATATTTAGACATATTCTGGGGACACCTGAGACCTGTATTACATCTTGTAAAAAGTAGCATAATAGGTGCTTTTTAAAGATTTTAATTTAAGATATGATTACAGACAAAAATGACCCCATTACAAAGATTTGTAAATGTAACATGATCACCAGAAAGGAAATGTATAAATTATCCAGAGCCTCATAGCATAATATTAAAATCTATTTAATTGAATGTTTTCTAAGATCAAGAATTTATTTATAGTAATGAGTTAACTTTTTTATATATAAAAATAAATATTTTACCACTTTTTGAAACGATAACACATTCTTTATTTGATAATTGCACTCAACCGTAGGCAACTGATTTACATATATACAGGGTTCGTACGGTCATGAAAAACCTGGAAAAGTCATGGAATTTTAAAACCGCATTTTCCAGGCCTGGAAAAGTTTTGGAAAAATGAATAAACCCAGAAAGTTTTGGAAAAGTCATGGAAATCTATTTGACAAATCTCTGTATAATACAATTATGTTTATTCAGGTCCTGAATTTCGGTACGGGATTGCGCATGGGCTATATCGCATATTTCTACTCTTTCCCGCAGCTTTCGACTTTAAAATGATGGATATTCACACATTTATTCAATAGCCTATAGCTTGTAGGCTGATGAGTAAATAGATCCACACAGAATATCAAATCGGTCATTTGAAAACGGATTCATTAGCTGTGTTTTCTCTCTTTGACCTTCTCTTAAAACACGTAATCAGCGCATCTCGTCTGCACTAAAGAGCTGCACGGTGCGATACAAGTCTTTCTCTGGCATTTTGGTACAGTTGACAGAATTGTCACCTGCCTAATCGGGTCATTGTTGCATTGTCACTAAAATGTAGCCTATTATTTGTTTGCACGTCTTTTTAAGCCGTTCTGTACTCGCGCGCTCCAGAGGCGGTTTCTGCTGCACTCAGTCATGTCCAAATGGCGTCCGTATAAAGCCGCCTTGCGAGCACCAAATTGACTTTGGTACCAAACAAGCTCAGTAGAATCCTGCACGGGCCTCAAACATACGCCCCAGTCCAATCCTTGTCCAGCAGATGATCAGAATTACCTTCCCGAGTCCGACTGGAGCCCATGTCTTTCTTTCTCTCTTCCCCATTACATAGCTGCTGTTCTAGCCATTAAAATAGTTCAGTTTCGTTTTTAATGGCAAAGCGTATTTCGTTTCTTTATTAAGTTAATTTAGAAATATGTTTGGAAAATGTATTTGTTTATTAAATTCAAGTTTTTGTATTTACATTAGCTTTTGAGCAATCGGCCAGCTGCAGACAGTGAGTTTGCCTATTATGTTTGATTAAATTAGCCTTCTTAAATCACCACTTGACTAAAATAAAATCTATATATAAAATACTTAAAAAAGCATGTCACAATGTTAGTTTAAACGTTTAAGCTAGACAAATGTGTGCTATTAGACAGGTCGAGCTGCTCTTGTCAGTCGTGGTATTGTTTCCACGAGCGGCTAATCTTTTTCATCACCATAATAATTTATGGATTTCTAAAATACAGAAATAAGGAGGAATCCTAAAACAAACCCGATGCCCGGCCCGCATCTGACGTGAAAATTGTCCCGAAGCCATAAACTAAAAGTCGAGGCTGAAATATGGGGCTCTAAAAGTGCAGCTTGTTGCGTTTAAGCGGCAAAATTACGTTAAAATGGCCATCCTGGTGAGCAGGGTGCGAACTACGGGAGCTAGGGGCTCCCCTTAATAATACATGGGCTCCCATGAAAACATGATTTGTGGAAAGTAATATATTTTTGGGGGGGTGGGTCTCAAAAAATATTGACTGTGTTATTTTGACGTGCAATTTCAGTTTTGTGTACTGTGATCATCGTGGATTATTATGTGTAAAATTGCAACAACAAAAATCGTTAATTAATGCGTGACGGCGATTTAACCTAACTCACTTCAATAAAGATAATTATAGGCCTACATGAGCATCTGCTGTCCTCGATTACGCAGCGCTCTTGTTAGGATGACAAAAAAAGCTTTAAAAGTCTGCTCTGCCTCAGCGGCAAACAGCGCTCGTCAATGTCAAAGTAACTGAATTCAAATCAAATCAAAGTAGGCGGAGTTTAGCGTTCACAGACGCTGAGCGCGCGACGAAGCGTCAGATTAATAAAAGAGAGCGAGGTAAGATGTTTAGTCAACTGTTTTACGAAAGAAATGTTAAATGACCGACAATTATTTTCAGTGAAGCAAACTACTCGACTTGTTTCTCAAATATGCCCATTTTGAGAGTGACAGAGAAAGAGAAGAAATGTGCATGTTTTAATTATCTGCATCTGTTTGTCCCTACAAACAATGAAACTGTGAATTTAGTTCTACTTCAAAAACACGTCAACTACTACTGTTGAAAAATAATAAAACTTTATTTTATTAAGACATTATCACAAAATATTTTATTTTTAATAGTAGGCTAAATCCCCTTTATTTTTCAACATGTAAATGTTTAATTTTCATTCATTAAAATATAAATTAACTCGATGTTTCATGCCTTAATCTGATAACCAGTCAAATTTAAATACACAACACAGAATTTCTGAGGAAAAAAAACAATTCATAAGGCTACTGTAAGAGTAAAAAATAATGTTTGTATGCATTCAAATAATCAGACGAGCTAAAACAGAATTTGGCAACAATAAAACATAAGATGAGAAAAAAATATAACATTTCATACGGCCCTAAACATGTCATTTTTGTTACACTTTTAATAAATTAAATTGTATAAAATTCATGATTTTAATTAATTAGACATGCTTTTTGATAAATACAATTTAATTTGATCATTAAAAAGGAGTCCATAAAATGAAAACGGAAAAAAACGGAATCTAGAAAAATTAAAACGAAAAAAAATGAATTTAGAAAAAAATAAAATGGAATTTGGGAAAAATTAAAACGGATTTCATAGGGCCCTACATATATATATAATTGTATCTTTTTTGTAGCTTTTATGTATCTTTGTAAGCCTATTGCAAGCGCACAAAATCCCCCCGTTATAAAAAAAGAAAGAAATGGGCTCCACAAAGTCCACGGTATAATTCGAACACTGCTGGCGAGTATCCTTGTAAGCATTGTCATTTTTTTCTTAATGTAAACACTTGTGAAAGAGAAAAGTTTCCAAAACGAAATTCTGGCCCTGCGTTTAACTGAGTTAAATAAATTATAATAATGATGTGACATGTTCTCTGTGTGGAGTAAAGGTCCTTACACACCGAGTCAGAAATGTTTGTATGCGTTTTTGCGTGCAAGGACCTTCACATCTGGCGCAGTTTCAGCTTGTACTAAAACAAAAAAGCAAACAATAGTATTAATAGTCATTCATTTTAGTTAAAATGCTATGATAATTTGAACAGATTTTTATTCTTATTGTAAAATAATGTGAAATTAGGTCATGGAAATTGTCTCAAAAGTCATGGAAAAGTCATGGAAATTTGTTGGTAAAAATGTGTACGAACCCTGTATATATATTTGTTCATCTTTATTGTACACCTCTTTTTGAAGTCATTGTAAAGTAGTTCTAATTTATGTAGATTAGGATGATGTGTGGGATGTTTATAACTGGTGTTGGTGGCACTTGAAAAAAATGGCACTTGAAAAAAGTTACTTGTATTGTGTTTTTCAATGCAGCTGAGAATTCCATGAATTTTTCTTATTTTAGACCAGCTAAGACCGTTTCTTGATGATTCAGCAAGCAGCTTTGTTGAGCGTCTGTTTGAAGCTCTTGAGGAAAGTAGAAACTCCCGTGGCAATAAAGGAGCAGGAGAGAAGAACCGCAAAAGAGAGCTGAAGGTATAGTTTTGTGGGCCTTCTAAATTTATGGTTTCTGAAGGGCATTTGTGGTTTCTCAAATCTCACATTGAACTAGTTATTGTGATCTTGTTTCTCATTTCACACTGCTCATATTTGACCTAGTGGTAACAATTAATTCTGGCTATTCTTAAGCTAATGTTTCACAGGGTATGTAGCTTAATCCTGGATTATTGTTTGCATGTATGCTGTGTCAGTGTTATTGATTGTAAGAACACGGCAGTAAAAAAAAATGTAAATTTGATATACATTGAGGTTTTTTTCCTGAAACGGACTAGGGGTGGGCAATATGACCAAAATCTTATGTCACAAAATTGTTATTTTTGCTATAAGTAAGGTTTTTGTGAAATCAACATTTTATACGATTCTCATTATTGTACAATATCACAGTTGCCACAAGACTTGGCGGTTTCACAATTGTAACATTGTGTTTAATATCACAAAAAAATAATAGTAGCTTAACATACACACAAAAAGTAAACGGTCTGTAATAAAATAAGAATAAATTGCAAGCGAAAAAATACACAAACAAAATAGACCTAAAAGCACTAGAAATAAGAAATATTTTTTTACTTGTGTATTTATAAAAAAACACTGCATAGTTCTTACTGTGCAAATTAAATCTAGAATTGTTACAAGTAAAGTTACAAAATTGATTCAGTTGAGAGCAGCGAGAAATTCAAACATACCAAAATGTAGGCTGCTTATTGTGCACAGTTTAAATCACTAGTTTTTAAACTGCAGCACTTAAAAAAAATGCATTTAGATGTCATGCTTTTGTGATGGCACAGCATGGAAATGTAACCATGAGAGAAAAAAGTCCAAATTCTCTACCAGCTGAACATTTTGGTCTCGTGTCTACAGTTAGAACACCCACCCCTAAAACTGACACTTAAAATAAGGTAGAAGTCATGCTTAAATAACCTTTCTCTGACTGTATATCTTGTCTTTTTCTTCTGTTCTATTTTTCTGTATATTTCTCTCTTTAGGAAGTGTTTGGAGAGGAAGTGGAAGGAGTGAAGGTTGGAGATGGTGTGGAATCTGTGGTAAAGAAGAAGCGGGTGCCTCGCTTTGAGGAAGTGGAGGAACCAGCTGTTTTACCTGGACCCCCTAGCGAGAGTCCTGGCATGCTCACCAAAATGCAGGTAACATGCATATACAGACACATCATCAGTAAATGTACCCACTAGACCCAGATGTATCTGATGGAACACATACACTGTAATAAAATGTTAACCATTCAATAAAATGAAATGTGATCACTGTAATATTCAGAACATATAATGACTTGATTGAATATAACTGATATTCAATATATATTACTTGACTTGACTTGATATTGCTCAGTGCTGCACAAGTATGAAATAATTGCTCATGTAATTTTTTTGATGCATTTCCTGCATCAGTCTTAATACTATCTGTGATATCATATCTTCAGATCAAGCAAATGATGGAAACAGCCACGCGGCAGATTGAGGAGAGAAAGAAACAGCTAAGTTTTGTGGCTCCTGTCCCTATCGTGCAGGTAAAAAAAAAAACTATACCAAGAACTTGTTTTATGATTGGCCTGTAGGATTTGTGTATTTAGAAAAGCACAAGGGAATAAAAAAGAGTGCAATAGAATAAGGTGGAGTGCAATAGAATCAGAGTAGACAATAAGATGATTCTGAGTAGGGCTGTGCAACTAATCGCGTGCGATTGTCATGTGCATTTCATCAGTAAAGCCGTTTCTATGATTAGTATTAAATCTCCATCACCTGCTTTCAGATGGAGTGGCAGTTAATACACAAAGCCGTAGTTCAATGACAAGCTAGTAGGGTTGGCTCGATACCATAATTTTGGCTTCGGTACAATACCAGAATGTAATACCTCGGTATCAATACTAAATCGATACCATAGGTGACAAATAAACAGCCTCAAAAGATTAGTGAATTTAATGATATTTTTTTTTTTATAAAAATGGATTCATATCTTAATACCTTTGTAACAAAAACCTACAGGGAACATTACGCAGATTTCGGTGCCTCTTTTCGGTGCCATGCCTGAGCGATCGGTTGAAATATTTGTCCTTTGTTTCTCTGAAACGGACATAAGAAGCATCATCACCGGCACCACACGTGCAAAATAATTTGCACGTGTGGAAATTACCGACTGAGAAAATGCACATGAACTCAATTCGGAAAGCTCTAATAATACACGTCCAACAAATCTTTATAGTAACCCGAGTGTGCGGTTTTCACATTCAGACTTAAAAGCACAACTCAGGGAATGAGAGCATCCGAGGAGCGCGTGAATGCAGTAATTACACTTGCGACCTTCCATTTACTAGCTAAGCTACTACTACCCCATGGGCTGCTAATACATCGATTAGCAATGGATTATAAATATACTTAATTATTATGAAAATACCAGAGATGGCTTGAATAACACAGATGCACTATACATAGTCGTAGTCGAGTTTTATCATTCAAAACGTTTATATCTTCTGTTTACTTATCCATATCTCTGAGGCATAAAGAGTTCGCTACTTCTGTGACTGAATCAGTGGATTTTCTGTGCGAGGGAGCGCCGTCTAGTGTCCAGTATGAACGAAAAAGACTAAACCCCCCGGTTTCACAGACAAGGCTTGTACCTATTGCTAGACTAAAATGTAACTCTTAGCTGTTTTAACTGAAATAAACTTGCACTGACTGATCCTTAAATATATCAGTGCATTTGTTTTGTCTCAAGATGCACCCCAGTAATGTTTTTTTTTCCTGAGCGTGTTTATACATTACTTAAATGTCATAATTGAAGTATGATCTAATCCTGGTTTACATTTAGTCATTTTGCAGATGCTTTTAAAGCGACTTACAATTGGGGAATACATAAAGCGATTCATCTTGAAGAGGCAAACAGACAAAGTGCCCATAACACCAAGTCTCAGGCATTGTTCAAATAAGTACAAGCTAGCAAGAGAAGGAGAGAAAGATGAAGATTTAGAAAAAGTGAATAATCAAATTTTTGATAAAGAGAGGTGTAGTCTAGGGTTAATCTAAGCCCTGTCTGTGAAACCGGGCCCATGTGTTTACCATGTGCTACCCAAATAATGACTAAAAGTAAGTCTTTGAGAACGGGTTTCTCAAGCCAGGTGGCGCATTAGACCAGGGGCTCATCTCCTGTTTCCAAAATGCATCACAAACTTTAATCTCTTCCCGTCCCAATCCCACGAATTTTTATTTTTTTTTTTGCCGATAACTGTCAATTACAGTAAAAATATAGTACAGATCACAGCGTGCCCACCTTATTAGTTGAATAAAAACCCAAAATGTCGTTTTTTGTTATTATATTGAACTGAAAGCCATCTTATGCACAGTGTTGCACAGATTCAATTTCATGTAAATCATCCATGCTAACACACACGTCTTCTATTTTAATTTTTTAGACATTTCACTCTCTATAGATATATTTTTCAAAGACGGAGTTTCTTGCTCAAGTTCACATGAGACCTAAAGCGCATCCTGTTTGCTTAAAAGCGCAACGTTTCATTGTTATTCTGAGTGCACACAAATAAACGTAGAGTCTTTACAGATTCGAAAGATGTATTAGGCTACTTTTATCTGTATGACCAAAAATGACGGAGATTTTAAGAGCAAGTGAGCGCACCGGAGCCTGTCCTGCAGCAAACGCGCTTCCACACAAACACTTCAATAGCGCACATTTCTCTAGGTTAACATCATATTGAGCGGCCATGTAAAGTTGCTACTACATACATCTTTCAGATGAAAAGCCATATTTGAGGTTGATGAATGATAGGTGAGCGTTTGGATGTCCTGCCCGATTGTATTACCACATAGACCAGCCGTTAACAATCTGTCCATCACGGACTGCGAGCCTCTAGTTCAAAGACTCGTTCTCGCCCCCCTACAGTGCAATTCGGCTAGGTATACATCCGCGCTAAAATATCAGGGTGAAAGTCATCATAGCTTGCGTAGTATAGACCCAGCTCCCAACCCAACTTTGAGAATAGATTAACAGCGATATTTTTTTTATCGCCGATAAGAGTCTCACGTTAATGCAGCACGTTAACGCCGATAACGGCCCACCACTAATTATAAGTATCGGTTCAGGCACCGTTTAGGCACCGGTACCATTTTAAAAGTATCGATTTGGCACCGGTATCGAAAAAAAAAAATGATACCCAACCCTAGGGAACATGGGTTATAGGGATGTGACGAGACATTAGAGCCGCACCATTAATTGTTAAAAAAACTGTGATCTTGCTTCAAACACCCACACAATCTTTTTCCTGAATGACAACGGTTCAGCTATGTCTATTGCACACTAATGCAGCAAACGTGTCTGCAGTGTGGAAGTATTTAAAACTGTCAGAGAAAGACGCAAAAGTCATTACAAGCACGAAGTACTGACTGCGAGACTGTTTAGCACTGCATCTCATGTCTCCGATGAGAAGAGGAAGGGTGGATGATGCTGGCTACTGTATGATGATTAAAATCGAGAAATGGCCTTAAACGATTAGTAAATAAACTGCAGATGTTATGTTTTCTAATACACGCACAAATTGCATGCAAGTTATTCAAACAGTGCTGCACAAGCTCGCGGCGCCAGGGTTCAAAGTCCAAAATCCCCACTAAAACACCGTTACTCATCAGTTGCTCAGTAACAGTTTTATTCGTTTTTTAAAGGCATGTGCCAATGCGATACGTGCGACAAACATCTTCCCAAACTCTTTAGAATCATTTATAAATCTGCTGTCAGTGTCAACAAATAGAAGCGCTGAGGTCTTCCTGTGGGTTTCTGCCAAATTAAAAGCTCCATCAACATTCATAAATGTTAGTATTGTAATTTTACTGTTGTTCTATAAAATAAAGTAAGATGATGATAATAATAATGATAATAATAATAATAATAACCCTACAACAGCTCTATTAATACATTTATTATAACATTCACACATAGTGTTCAAATTGGGATCTGTAATATATTCTAATGTTTTAAAAAAAAGTCTCTTCTCTGCATTTATTGGTACAGAAAAAAATACATGCCTGATTCAAGAAGGGGGTCTCAAAAATTGTACTTTGTTGGTATAATGTCTGATAGAATGTTAAACAAAAATTCAGTGTTAAGTAAATATTTTTAAATTGTTGTTTTGTAATTGATGATTTAATTTGAAAAGCAGGACAAAAAAGTAAAAAGCACTTATTGGCTATTTCATTTATGCAATGCTGAAAAAATGGCAAAATTGGCCTACATGGGGGGGAAATGCGAAAAACTGTGTTTGGTATTCAGCTTTCGGGCCAGTGTTTCATTTTATTCGACTTCAGCTTCGGCCAAGAATTTTAATTTCGGTGCATTCCTAAGAAATACTGGGATACAAGTTTATAGTTTGGGTATAAACACTTACAGTAGTGATCAAATAGTAGCAGTAGCGAGTATAAGTACTCTACAGTAGCGATCAAAACTAAAGTATCTTGTATTGTTAACGACAACCCATTAAAAAAGTATTTCTCATTGAATCATTCATTCAGGAGATTCCAATAGTGAAAAAAGTCTTTATAAAGTTAGACGCTGACTCCATTTAATTTGTGTATTTAATTTTGTTCAAATTAATATATTATTTTAAAAGACTTGAGCAATGAACATTTTGTCAGAACCACTAGTAAATAGGGATGGGTATCGTTAAGGTTTTAAAGGTATTACTACTCTTATCGATACTGCTTATCGATCCGGTACTTATTCTTATCGGTACTTTTTGTTATATATATGACAGATTAGGAGCTGAAATGTAAAATAAATATAAAACATAAATTTGTAAATGCACCAGTATGCAGGCATTTTTTGTGTTTTATATACATAAAATAAGATAATAACATGAACAAAGAAAGTTAAACAAACTTACAAATATACCATTTGTTATACCATAAAACAAATGTACAAATTAAATGAAAAAAAAACAGTGCTTTCATTTTTCCATGAAGGTCTACTAAAATTAATGTTCAGGTAAGTAATATTTACAAAATAAATCTAAAAGTAAACAAATGTAAATGAACACTGCATAATTTTCACTGTATGTATTGATAGATTAATGCTTATTAAAGCTATAACTATTCAGATTAAGAGCTGTGGGTGATTTTCTCTTTGGGTTTTGTTCCTTGATTAACATTTATGAAGCACCAGTCTGTTACTTTAAGACAAAATATTGACACACATCGGATTTTCTCCCTACTGTTCTCGTTCACTTTAAGACTCGAACTGTGTTTAAGTGAATAATCTCCAAGCCGGCAGTTTTTACATATTTTGCGTGTATTTGGTAGTTTGTACGCGCCCGAAGCTCAAAGTGTACTTTGCTTGTCAGTTTTTAGAGCGCGCCGCGCAGGCACGTACACACATTTCAGCTTGAATGTGCACTGCTGTGAAGTGAAGGAAGTTGTGCTAGAAGAAACCCAGCTATAAATCCTTAGAAGCCAAAAAAAGAAACGATAAATAAACTTAGTTTAATATAACAGCCACAGGCCTAAAGTGTGAGCATATGTTTTAATGCTTAGTTCACTCTTCTATCATGATTAAAAAGGGCTTTCATGTTGCACGTGCTGAAACTCCTCCGCATGAGCGCAATCTCGCTTCTGAATTGCGAATAGCATAAATGCATCAAAGTTGGAATATTATTGCACATAAAAACAGCTGGCAACTCTGGTGAAATAGAATTTGCAAGATACTGTGTACAGTGGGGCAAAAAAAGTATTTAGTCAGCCACCAATTGTGCAAGTTCTCCCACTTAAAAAGATGAGAGAGGCCTGTAATTTTCATCATAGGTATACCTCAACTATGAGAGACAAAATAAGAAAAAATAAATCCAGAAAATCACATTTTAGGATTTTTAAAGAATTTATTTACAAATTATGGTGGAAAATAAGTATTTGGTCACCTACAAACAAGCAAGATTGCTGGCTCTCACAGACCTGTAACTTCTTCTTTAAGAGGCTCCTCTGTCCTCCACTTGTTACCTGTATTAATGGCATCTGTTTGAACTCGTTATCAGTATAAAAGACACCTGTCCACAACCTCAAACAGTCACACTCCAAACTCCACTATGGCCAAGACCAAAGAGCTGTCAATGGACACCAGAAACAAAATTGTAGACCTGCACCAGGCTGGGAAGACTGAATCTGCAATAGGTAAGCAGCTTGGTGTGAAGAAATCAACTGTGGGAGCAATTATTAGAAAATGAAAGACATACAAGACCACTGATAATCTCCCTCGATCTGGGGCTCCACGCAAGATCTCACCCCGTGGGGTCAAAATGATCACAAGAACTGTGAGCAAAAATCTCACAACCACACGGGGGGACCTAGTGAATGACCTGCAGAGAGCTGGGACCAAAGTAACAAAGGCTACCATCAGTAACACACTGCGCCGCCAGGGACTCAAATCCTGCAGTGCCAGACGTGTCCCCCTGCTTAAGCCAGTACATGTCCAGGCCCGTCTGAAGTTTGCTAGAGAGCATTTGGATGATCCAGAAGAGGATTGGGAGAATGTCATATGGTCAGATGAAACCAAAATATAACTTTTTGGTAAAAACTCAACTTGTCGTGTTTGGAGGAGAAAGAATGCTGAGTTGCATCCAAAGAACACCATACCTACTGTGAAGCATGGGGGTGGAAACATCATGCTTTGGGGCTGTTTTTCTGCAAAGGGACCAGGACGACTGATCTGTGTAAAGGAAAGAATGAATGGGGCCATGTATCGTGAGATTTTGAGTGAAAACCTCCTTCCATCAGCAAGGGCATTGAAGATGAAACGTGGCTGGGTCTTTCAGCATGACAATGATCCCAAACACACCGCCCGGGCAACGAAGGAGTGGCTTCGTAAGAAGCATTTCAAGGTCCTGGAGTGGCCTAGCCAGTCTCCAGATCTCAACCCCATAGAAAATCTTTGGAGGGAGTTGAAAGTCCATGTTGCCCAGCGACAGCCCCAAAACATCACTACTCTAGAGGAGATCTGCATGGAGGAATGGGCCAAAATACCAGCGACAGTGTGTGATAACCTTGTGAAGACTTACAGAAAACGTTTGACCTCTGTCATTGCCAACAAAGGGTATATAACAAAGTATTGAGATGAAATTTTGTTATTGACCAAATACTTATTTTCCACCATAATTAGCAAATAAATTCTTTAAAAATCCTACAATGTGATTTTCTGGATTTTTTTCTTATTTTGTCTCTCATAGTTGAGGTATACCTATGATGAAAATTACAGGCCTCTCTCATCTTTTTAAGTGGGAGAACTTGCACAATTGGTGGCTGACTAAATACTTTTTTGCCCCACTGTATATAGCAATAATAAATGTTTCTGTTTTCTTAATTTCTCCAGTACCGATAGCAGAGCTGTTAACGTCAGAGCTTATCGATACTCCAGTCTTTCATAATTTAGCCCCGAGACCGAATGCCAGGTTCCGGTACCCAACCCTACTAGTAAATTATGTTATTTTGTTTAGTTTTCTAAAAAAATAAAAAAATTCTGCATCGTGATCTCCAATTTAAATTAAAAAAAGTGTTATCCTCAATTTATCCAGAATTGTGCAGCTCTAGTTTACATGTTGTTATTACTGCATATAAAGTTGATTTAAAAATGCACCTACATTTTTTTTGTTTTTTGAATAAAAGACTATTTTTCCCTATATATTTAATAATTGCGGATTTACAAATGAGGAGCAACAAATGTCGTTATTCTAACAAAGTAATATTCAAAATCACGTTATTTCTCTCTCTCTCTCAGATTGTTTTCAGGCTCAGCCAAAGAAAAAGCATTAAATGTAAATCTCACTCTATCGCTTTCTTCGAATTTGCAGGAACATTCCCTTCATATTATTGATCCTAAAATGAATATAGCAAAACTCTTGCTCAATTCAAATTAGGGGTGGACAAAATGGCAAAAATATATCACAATTGTTTTTAGAAATTTCATGATTTTATCACTATTCTTTGTCACGTTGGTTTTACTATTTCGTCTCAGTACAGCCAAACTATTTCCCTATTATAAACACAAATCCTTTCTAGGTTACAAAATATATATAAAAAAGAATGGTGAAAATTTAGGTCAAGGTGGGCGAATATAAAAATCTGTGTCGTTATTTTATCTTTATTAAAAATAAGAAAAAAGATACAAATAAAATAAGCAGTGCTTTATTTTTGGGTACAATAGGCATATTTAGCAGAAACATTCACGAAATGTAAGAAATTAAATGAACCAATATAAAAATAAAACACTATATAGATTGATTCTTATTAAAGCACCTTTATTTTTTATGTCAAGAGTAGAGAGTTGTTTTGTTGTTTTAGCAATAAAGAATACAAATTCTGTCATCGGTCTGTCGATTCTGTCATAATGTTTTATATTTATACCATAATTTACTCACTCGCATTTAGTTTTAACCCTGAATGAGTTTCTTTCTTCTGCTGAACATAAATGCTATTTTGAAGAATGTGGAAAACCAAACAGTTGCTGGTCGTCAGTGACTTCCATATATTTTTTTTCCTTCTATCAAAGTCAGTGTGGACCAGCAAATGTTTGGTTACCCACGTTTTTCAAAATAACTTTAGTGTTCAGCACAAGAAATAAATTAATACAGGTTTGGGACAACATGTGAGTGAGTAAATAATGACAGAAATAACATTTTAGGGTGAACTATCCCTTTAATTACAGTGGGCAGCATGTTTCGTTCTGTCCCTTTAAGACCTGCACACATCTAATATTCAGACACGCATCTGTTTCTCTCAGCTGTTTACTTTCATTTTAGACATAACCAACTGAGTCTATACATAAACCTTGTGTGTTTTGACAGTATTAGCACAAGATAACTTAATTGAGTAATCAGGTGCTGTTAGACAGGCTTTTTCATGTGCGCTCTTCAGGTGTAGAGATCGACCGATATATCGGTTTACCGATATTTTTCCCGATATTTAAGCATTTTACCATTATCGGTTTTGAAAAAAAAAAAATATCGGTTTTGAATTATTTTTTTTTTGTCGTCACATACATAATTATACAGAGTTTAACCAGCAGTGAAATGTATTCTCTGCATTGACCCATCCAAGTGTGCACACACCTGGAGCAGTGGGCACACACACACACACACACTTGGAGCAGTGGGCACACACACACACACTTGGAGCAGTGGACACTGTTCACTCAGGAAATGCTCCAGCACAACCACCGCATGTAACTTTATACAAGATTAACTTGTTTGAAACACGCTGAATTATATTAACATTTACTATCGAACCATTATTTTACCAATAAACATCTAAATAAATACATCTCTATCGAAATTAATTATTTATTATCTCTGCAAGTGATCGCAGTTTGAGTAGTTCTGTGTAAATACATAGATAAACCGCGCTGTCAGCAGTTTTCATAATCTAGAATGACAAAAACATTTGAATTCTGATATAACATGCCAGTTGAGCAATGCAATAAAATAGGCCTACAATGTTTTGCTTGTTATAGCTTATTTCAATATTCCGGAGAATATAACAGTTTATGAACCTAAAACTGTAGTTTAAAATGAAGTTGATATTTTGTTTGAGTTTTCCCTCTTTTCCTTATAGGTTTTAAATAAGCTTGTAAGCGCCGTGCGCGTTTTACTTTGACTTTAATATCAGCAGCAATTCGGCGTCAAGCAGTGTTTAAAATAAAAATCAGCAAATACTGTGGAACCAAATAAATGAGAAACGAATGTTTTTTTTTTTTAAACATTATCACTTAGATCAGGGGTAATAGATCGTATTCACCTCTCTACGTATTCTGTGTTTCGGAGGAGAAATACGGTTCTCATGGCGCTGTGAATACAGACTGAACGGCGGCTCAAAACCGCTGTATGAGAACATGATACACAAACTACAGCTCTCGATGGATAACAGAAGCCAGTGTCACACTGGTACACACAAGTTTGGATGGGCAAGTTTTGTAATCATGGTAAAGCTGATTACAGTGACATGATCGTGCATTAGGCGCGCGCTGTGTCCGTTATAAATGATGCGCAAACGAACCGTGTATGCGCGCTCTCGATCACTATAACATCATATTTCTGCTTGAATACAGCTCAGTAGGCTATATAGTTGAATACAGCGACGTGAATAGTGAATAATAATAAAACACTATTTTATTTATTATTATTAAATTAATGCAACATAAAGATACATTACAACAAGCCTTTTAAATTATTTATTTAATGTGTATTTTATCATTTATTTACTTTTCACTTGGTAGATCTCGGTGAGTTTTCTCCTTGACTTAGATTAATGTCAGACTCAGAAGTCAACAGGCTAAAAACGGGTGCTTTTACATTTCGTTTTGAAACTCTTCCGCATCTTGTCTTGTCTCTCATCTTGTCTATCTCACTCTTCTTGTCGGTCATCTCTCTTCACGTGATAAATGAAATCTGATATGTGATGTAGAGGTCTGCGCGGGACTATTTTAGGTTTTATTCCGCTCCCGCGATATATTCTGTTTGTTCACATTTCTGATGAAAGACAGAGATAGGCTAACAAATAAAAGTTTAATCTGCACAAAATTGTATTTATTTTATTCGTCTTGTCAAGAGTCTTGAATTTATTGACTGAAAAATGTCAATAACATTTTGCTGCCAACACGGAATAAAGTTTCACAGAGAGGAAAAAAGTTATACAAAAATTGTAATCCCTATTATAATTTGTTTTGTCAGGATATAATTTGTTTATGCTAACATTCAGCCTACAACACAATAGGAAAAAAATGTAGGTTTAGCCTAATAGCTATTTTATTAGTCTTGTCAAAACACTAAATTCATTTAACATCTTGCTGTTAACACAGTGAAAAGTGCAGCAGAGAAAAAATATATAAATTCGACACAGTCTGTCATTTAAAATGATAGGATAAGCATAATACAAAAAAAAGGGAAAGAGAATTGCACGTCCTTCAAGGACAGCGGAGTAAGAAATCTGCTCGGGACAGCCGGCAATGCAGACCTAGACTGCTGTGATGCAAGACTCTCGTTCGTCAGCCGCGTTCAGTTTTAATTCTAGTGTCCTCTATCTGAACGAATTTATTTTTATAACTATAAAAACAATCTAAACGACTGTGGGGGACGGTGCCACGGTGAGCAAGTAATGTAACAGTGTTGCGGCTTAACACCAGAATAACCGTCATCACGTCTATGGCAGCAAGCCTACTTCACTCTGTTATTTATTTACTTTATAACAGTAAATAAATATCGGTTCTGAATATCGGTTACATAAACGTATAAATATCGGTATCGGTTATAAAAAATCAATATCGGTCGATCACTATTCAGGTGTATGTGCTGAGAAAAGGTGCACGTCAGAACAGTGTGTGAATGAAATGTTTAACTGGCAAGGCTTTAAAACACAAGGAAATAATGTACTTTTGTGATTGTGAATTAGTGCAGTGTCCCGTGAGAGTAAATGTACCGCTGAGTTAACACTGATGTGAATGTATGTCGTGCTGTACACTTTATTGATACGGAGACGCCAGAACTGTAACTGAAAGAATGTTTGCTGTAGCACGGCATTACAATATTTCTCAAAGCAGATCGTGGAGACATTTGTATCATCCACAATCAAAAATCGTCATATCATCTTGACTGAAAATTTTAGTAATTCAGATCCAATTAATATTCGATTGTATGCGTGACAAAAACTTCACTGGTTCTAGCGTGTCACACACGCACGTTTGAGCTTACTGTATCACATCTGTATGTGCATTGATCAGTTGTAAATAAAAGTTCAAATTCAATCTAAATTTATGAATGATGCACTCACCTGTCGATCTCTTAATTCTCTGAAAAGATCAGGATGAGCAAGCGACACGTTCCTTATCGCAGGCGATTCATCTGCGATAATGAACGTGATATTGCCTAGTTTGTCAGTGAAGGTGTTGGAGGTAATGGAGATTTAATACTAATCACGGAACCGGCTTTTTTGATGAGATGCGCATAACAATCCCATGTGATTAATTGCACAGCCCTAATTCTGAGCTATGTTCCCTCTAATTATTTTTATTTCTGAGCAGAATTTTTCTCTATTGGGCAGACATTTCAGCCACCTGAACAAAAACATTCTTTATACCAGACCTGTACAGCACACACCATTTTTTTTAACTTGAATGTGCTATTTATATTTGATTTGACGCTTGATGTAACTAAATGGTGTACATTTTAGGTTACCCGAGAACATGTTTTACAGTATAATACACTGCCGTTCAAATGTTTGGGATCAATGATTTTTTTTAAAGAAGTCCTTATGTTCATCAAGGCTGTATCTATTCGAAATTTTTAACCTGTATTAACCTGTATTTATTTGATTCTGTTTTTTTGATCAAATAAATACTGCCTTGATGAGCTTTAAAGACTCCATTAGAAAACAAAGTAAATTATGTATTAGGTTTATAATACAGACTTAACATAATATTATTTATATTATAATATAATATATCAAAACAAACTGAAGCATTTAAACTGATAGTATAGAGCAGGGTTGTCAAACTCAATTCCTGGAGGGCCGGAGCCCTGCAAAGTTTAGATGCAACCCTAATGAAACACACCTGAACTAATCAAGTCCTTCAGGCTTAATTGAAAACTGCATAGTTTGTTGGAGCAGGGTTGTTACAAAACTCTGCAGGGCTGCGGCCCTCCAGGAACTGAGTACCCCTGGTATAAAGTATAATAGAAAGCAAACTGAAATATTTAAACTGAAAACTGTAAGCTAAATATATCAAACAAAAAAAGTGACCGTGAATTCTTATATAGCTATCTAATAGGGGTGGCACGGTTCGGTACGATTTCGGTAAAACAGAAAAAAAAAAAAAAAGTAATCTTTGCTCTGTTTCTTTTCATTTATTTTGATCAGACAGTGGTGCAAATTACTTTTTTTTTTTTTTTTTTCACCTAGATGTGAAAATAATAATATTATTACATTGTTATATTATGAATAAAATCTGTTTTGTTTTTATTTTGAGTTTACACAAATAAAAGCAGACCTTTATTCAGTGATTATTAATAAGACAATAAGTGTTTAAAGTTGATCCTGCTGGTATAAGGAAACCGTTGAAGTGATCGCGTGCTGGAGCACACACACGCACTTTTTTTTTTAATTGTGTATATTGAACATTTAACATTCAAAATTATTACAAAATGCTACTAACATGATCATGTTTCCTAACACAGAAACACACACACAAAACACATCAGCTCCAGCATTGCTAAAGTTGGTAGGCTACTTTATCAAAATAAAATACAAACATCAGCTCACCTGCCTCTGTGTCACCGCTGGAACGTGACTGAATTAACGTAACCTACAAAGCCTATATTTACATAATAAATCATATTTTAGCATTCACATGAGTTACATCGCAAACATGGAAATATTATGGAATAATTGGATTTGTGCCGAATGAGAGAGAGGTAGGATACACGAGCACAAAGCTCTTGTCAGTCCATGTGAGATGAAAGAAGTGCGCAGCCGTGCGCGGTCGCAGCTTAAAGGAACATTGATTCAGAGTAAAATACACATTTTTCTAAAATATTTCTAGTTAGACATTAAATGCAGGTTTATATGAGAATAGTAGAGAGTTCATTGTAGTAGTGGTGTACTTTCACTTTCAGCTTAGTCATTTTAATTTATTTAAGCAGTCAACAATTATACCTTTTTTATTAATATATATACAGTGCTCAGCGTAAATGAGTACACCCCCTTTGAAAAGTAAAATTTTAAACAATATCTCAATGAACAAAAACCATTTCCAAAATGTTGACAAGACTAAGTTTAATATAACATCTGTTTAACTTATAACATGAAAGTAAGGTTAATAATATAACTTAGATTACACATTTTTCAGTTTTACTCAAATTAGGGTGATGCAAAAATGAGTACACCCCACAACAAAAACTACTAAATCTAGTACTTTGTATGGCCTCCATGATTTTTAATGACAGCACCAAGTCTTCTAGGCATGGAATGAACAAGTTGGCGACATTTTGCCAGATCTATCTTTTTTCCATTCTTCGAGAATGACCTCTTTTAGAGATTGGATGCTGGATGGAGAGTGATGCTCAACTTGTCTCGTCAGAATTCCCCATAGGTGTTCGATTGGGTTCAGATCAGGAGACATACTTGGCCACTGAATCACTTTCACCCTGTTCTTCTTCAGAAATCCAAAAGTGCACAACGACCAAGGGCACAGAGTGATGGTTGCATCTTCTCTTTCAGTATAGAGCAGTACATTTGTGAATTCATGATGCCATCAATGAAATGCAGCTCCCCGACACAAGCAGCACTCATGCAGCCCCACATAAGAACTCTGCCACCACTATGTTTCACTGTAGGCACCATGCATTTTTCTTTGTATTCCTCACCTTTGCGACGCCATACAGTTTTGAAGCCATCAGTTCCAAAAACATTTATCTTGGTCTCATCACTCCAGAGTATAGAGTCCCAGTAGTCTTCATCTTTGTCAGCATGGGCCCTGGCAAACTCTTGGCGGGCTTTTTTGTGCCTGGGCTTTAGGAGAGGCTTCTTTCGTGGACGGCACCCATGCATGCCATTCCTCTGCAGTGTACGCCGTATTGTGTCAAGGGAAATAGTCACCCCAGTTTGGCTTTCTACTTCTTTAGATAACTGCAGTGAACTTGCATGTCGATTTTCTTCAACCCTTCTCATCAGAAGACGCTCCTGATGAGGTGTTAACTTCCGTGGACGACCTGGACGTCTCTGTGAGATGGTTGCAGTTCCATCTTTTTTAAATGTTTGTACCACTTTTGCTACAGTATTCTGACTGATAAGTAAAGCTTTGCTGATCTTCTTGTAGCCTTCACCTTTCTTGTGTAAATAAATTATTTTCTTTCTCAGGTCTTGTGACATTTCTCTTCCATGTGGTTCCATTGCTGACAGCATGAAATGGGAAGGGGTTTTCTTTAAGTAACACCCTTTTATAGTCAACTGTCACCTGTGTAATGAATAATTAGACTCACCTGTGGTTGAATTCTTGTTAAATTAGACATTTGTAGTCTAAAATTTAGCTTTGCTCCAGAGACTTTCAGTGGGGTGTACTCATTTTTGCATCACCCTAATTTGAGTAAATTTGAAAATGTTGTTCTCTAAGTTATATTATTAACCTTACTTTCACGTTGTAAGTTAAACAGATGTTATACAAAACTTAGTCTTGTCAACATTTTGGAAAATGTTTTTGTGTTCATTGAGATATTGTTTAAAATGTTACTTTTCAAAGGGGGTGTACTCATTTACGCTGAGCATTGTATATATTAGTGCTGTCAAAGTTAACGCGAATTCATTTTAACAGCACTAATTTTATAAACGCATCGCGTATTTTCTGTCTGACCCGTGGCCCAACCTGTAGTTGGAGAAATGAAGATGCACAGTGTTGCCAACTTAGCAATATTGCTGACCCCTTAGTGACATTTTCCCCTTCTAAAAAAGTATTCTCTGAGAATTGCCGGTACTACCTCGTGAGCGCAAGGTCTTGCTGTCCACTCCCAGCGTGCACACACACGGCTCTCTCTCTCTGTTTCTCCCTCTCTTTGCGTCAGCTCGGTTCAGCAGGCTACTGAGGAGCAGCACTTTCAGTTAAACACAGATATTATATTGCTTTTCTAGTTTTATATGATGCAAGTATAGCCGAAATCACAGCACTGATATTGTCTTTATCTTATGTGCATTTGATTTCAGAAGTCGATGGCTCGATTATCAGGATTTTTGTTCAGATTAACATCTTGGAAGAAAGAGCTGGTCTCTGAGCCTAGTCTTAATGGGTCGGGTTTCAATCACTATTTCATATTCATTCCGTTGTCTGACAACAGAAACAGTAAAATATATCAATGAAAACAGTTTTATTGAGAATTTAGCTGCATCAAAATACAATATATGGGCTCAGAGAGGGAAACCAATGCAATAATAAATAATGTAGGCTATGTACATTTTGTATGTTCTGAGCTGCCCTGTTTTGCAAAAAAATGTAAACAGGTTTGTGTATGTAAATTGCTCAGTGCAACGAAAGAGAAGTAATGGGAACCTGGTGTTTCTTTTTCATGAGTCTAATAGATATGAACAGGTTCTGTGACCTTTGAAACCGTCTTCATGCTCTGTTGAGTATGGTTTCAATAATAATAAACATACATTTGCATAAAGCATCCAAATTTGTCCAAGCCCATGTTAATTTAAGGTACATTTAGAACAAATAAAAATGTGCGATTACTCGCGAATTAACTCGTGACAATCATGCAATTAATCGCAATTAAATATTTTAATCGATTGATAGCCCTGATATATTTGTGTGTGTGTGTGTATGTATATGTGTATATATATATATATATATATATATATATATATATATATATATATGTATATATATATATATATATATATATATATATATATATTAGTGGTGGGCATAGATTAATTTTTTTAATGTAGATTAATCTCACTGTAATCTTGGAATTAATCTAGCTTAAAATGGCTCATTTGAATTCTGCCGAAGGCATTCAGAATATGTGTGCTACCCAAATAATGACTAAAAGTAAGTCTTTGAGAATGGGTTTCTCAAGCCAGGTGGCGCATTAGACCAGGGGCTCATCTCCTGTTTCCAAAATGCATCACAAACTTTATTCTCTTCCCGTCCCAATCCCACGAAAAAACTGGGGGAAAATCCCGTCCCGTTCCACTCCCGGAGGAATGACTCCCACTCCTGTGTTGTTGTTTTGTTTTTTTTGCCGATAACTGTCAATTACAGTAAAAATATAGTATAGATCACAGCGTGCCCACCTTATTAGTTGAATAAAAACCCAAAATGTAGTTATTTGTTATTATATTGAACTGAACGCCATCTTATGCACAGTGTTGCACAGATTCAATTTCATGTAAATCATCCATGCTAACACACACGTCTTCTATTTTTATTTTTTAGACATTTCACTCTCTATAGATATATTTTTCAAAGACGGAGTTTCGAAGTTTCTCGCTCAAGTTCACATGAGACCTAAAGCGCATCCTGTTTGCGTAAAAGTGCAACGTTTCGTTGTTATCCTGAGTGCACACAAATAAACGTAGAGTCTTTACAGATTCGAAAGATGTATTAGGCTACTTTTATCTGTATGACCAAGAATGACGGAGATTTTAAGAGCAAGTGAGCGCACCGGAGCCTGTCCTGCAGCAAACGCGCTTCCAGTCTCCACAAACACTTCAATAGCGCACATTTCTGTAATGAAACCAGTTTAATTTTAATATAGAGCTATTGTTTCAGCTCCGGGAATTAGTTATTAAATATTTAATATTGCTTGATTAAAGTCATATTAATATTTAACCTACAGTTTACACCTTAAGTGCTTGTCCAGCAATCACTAAAAGGTACATTCTGTTAATCTCAATTACAATCTCGCTTCCATTCCCCGTGGCCCCGGTAACAATAAACGAGATTAATAATTTCTCAAGTTTGAGCTAGGTTGCGTTATCTTTGGGCAAATAAGGATGAAAATACTTAAAATCACATTCCAGAGACACTTCTTTATAAAATGGAAAAGGTTTATTCGTAATACTGCTATCCTAACATAAATGGATTAACTAATGATACACAAACAGAATACATGCATACGAGAGTTTTGAGGTTAACTGTGGAAAGAATTACCATTCTTTCTATTTCATAACTGAACTAACCAGGAAAAGATCACGAACAAATCTTTGCTTTGTTACTGCATTCAGATCATATTTACCAGTTCAGTCAGGATTAGGAATGCTTAGTTTGTACTTGCTTGTATTGGTTTAAAGCAGGCTGGAGGTTCTTGCTTCGTTTTCCCGCGTGAGTTCAGTTCTTTGTTTCGGGTGTCACGTGGTCGGTTCGGGCTCCTTCGGTTGCTCTCGTGTGGAGCCTTGAAACGGCTGCGTGACGTCACCGGGAAAGCTCTCCTCTGCAGTCGTTGAATTCGTTGCTCCGTTACGGCTTTGGCACAGTCTTAGACTTCCTCCGATGGTTGGTTCCGAGGTGAGCGTCCAGCGGACCGGCGCGCGTTGGAGGGCGCAGTTGCGAAAATGGGAAGCGTAGCTTCGACGAGTTCCACAGAGTCAAGAGAGAGAAGAGAGAGAGCGCGCGCTCTCGCGCGTCGTTTTAAACTGTCAGGGTTTGGACCTCGCCCACAGGCGGCTGGTCCAATCAGAGCGTCGGTACGGGACGGAGCCCCGCCTGCACGGCTGCTCTTGCAAGGCATTTTCATGTGACGAAACGAATAACTTTTGATCCCTGTATTAAAACTCTTACCAGGTTTACACATTTATAATATCGCCACATTCGTTATCTTACGGATTTATACATTTTTGCAACCATTCATAAAAGTCTAAACACTGCAACCTACACATTCCAGGTTAAAGCACGATTAGAAATCAGCCCACATTTTCCTAAATAATTCATATTCCACAAGCATATGAGAGAAAGAGTACACATTAATATCCATATATTTCTTTGTGTAGATGTTTTGAAAGTCATGAAACGAACGAATGTCTTTTAGGAACGTTCACATCACATTCCTTTGTTCGTAATAGAAAGAAAACGCGCGCTTTTGCGCTGAGGCGGAGGAGGGGGTTGAAATATCCTCTAGGAATGTAGCCCAAAGGCGTTGTTAGCCATTAGTGTCTGGAGGAGACCGTACCCTAGGTCAGATAACCATCTCGCTCTCTCCAGAGGGGGGGGGGGGGGTTTAGAGAGACGCTGATTCTTTCGGTGACGTGTAGACAGTTGAATTCCTGCCGATATACGTTACATATCCCCCTTGGGCTTGGTGATGTTCCCTGATGGAATATTGTCAGGCCCTGGAACAAGAGGCAGGAAGAACAGGCACATACAAGACACAAACATCATTCCTATCACTGACTGAAGCCTGGTGCAGGGTAATTTGGGAAGGAACAGGTTAGAAACTTGAGAAGACAGAGGGATGCATTGTTTATCATTATTGACAATTGGGTCATTTTTGACTGTTTTAATTGTCAGGGGCTCGACGAGGCGGTGTAGGCATGATCTCAGTCAGGTTGGTCGAATTCTCGGGTTCGGGTTCTAGGTCGAGATTACCACGTCGAAAAAGGCGAGGGACGCCTGACGTGCATTTGTTGAGAGACTCTTGAACGACGTTCACTCGCTTGTGTAGGAGGAAGGCCAGTGTCAGTCACAACATATCCTACGATAGTAGAGATACAAAGCGCCGTGTCAGCGGCAGACCAGGACCGAATAATTGGCGCGCCGGCGGGCGGAAGGCGAGCGATAGCTTCTAACGCTGTCAGCCGGTGTCAATTCAGTAAGAGATTTCGATTTCAACCTGATATTCATCGTCGGTGAGGTGATACAATGCTAACTCGTCAATATGGAGGATCGTGCCCTTCGGGACAGTGATCCATAACGTTTGGTTGGGCAAATTAATGCGCGTAGTGGTGTCGTGTTAATCGCATGTGAGGGTGGCTGTTCGTGCTGGGGTATTGACCAGCCATCGGTTTCTGATGATTTCGGCTTGCGTTACCTCAACTTGAGAACGTGGTGTTGTTTCGGCGGGGCACTAGTGTCGGGTTTAATGGATTCTAAACCACGGATGCCCCTGGTATTATCGCGTACGCAGAGTTTACTCGGGTAGGGGGGGGTGAATGTCCTAAGTGAGCGTGCCCATCTTTAAGTTTGGGGCCGGATACAACTGTTCGTTGTTATCGTAATACGCAGCGACTTTAGGAGTGTGGATTTTGACATAGGTTTTCCCTTGCCGTAATCCCACATTCACAACGTCTTTGAGCCGGTAAACATTATTAACGTCGATAATGGGCAAACTAAAAACAACTAAATCACCTGTTTCCGGGTTTGCGTATATGGGAATAACGCTACCGGGAAAGGGGCGAGATGGGTTTGGATGAGACCAGCGGGGCCCGCAGTGGCCGAAGTTACAACGTTTGAACAAGGCTAAGAGGTATCGTGTAGCACGGAATCCTATTCATGGCTACGTTGTCAATCCAGGAACTTACATCGCGTATCATGTCGTTCATGATTTTGGCGGGTGACTTCGATCGGTCGACAATGGTTCTCACAGCGAATTACAGCGACTTTACTGACGGAAGTCGATCTCAATTTCAGGACCTGGATTCAAGGTTTGGTTAAGGGGTTTAAAGTGAGAGAGAGGAAAGGAAACACAAAGTGAGACACGAGATAAAGAAACCAAACGATAAAGTAAATTTAAAAAAAAAAAAATTAACTAAAAAAATTATATAATAATAAAAAAAAATTGAGTCACTCCTCTCTACTAGATTGGTCCTAGCAGTGCTGCGGAGGAGAGAATATGGGTTGTGTCTAAGCATGGTTGCTATATGTTTTCCTAAAATGACAATACTTATGCTTGTGTGGTGCATATGGTTGTCGGTCTGTGTCAGTCGGTTTGATCTTCCCCCTTTTCCTGTCGGTGGTTTGGATTTTCCGGTTGGCACTGGCAACCCATCATGGTGCATCGTGTGCGTGTGTCAGCATACTCCCCCTCTGGCCGTGAGGTACTACGAGCTGTGGCGCAGTGAGCGGCTCAGGGACATACGTGTGGACACCGTCTTGCAGATGCAGCATGTAGTCGACAGAGTGGAGCTCGCGGAGCTCGGAGGATGTGTTCAGGTCCGTATAGGAAATGGAATGTTCAAATGGGTTTGACATGTGAGCTGTCATGGTTCGAAGTGACGAATCCGCATGTGAGGGTGAGGAGATCGTCATCAGCGAACTGAGGTGGTATGGTAATGCAGGAGGGCAGGGGTGTGCTCGCCAGTGGCGTGCTGGCGGCGGGTTACTGCTGCCACTGTAGGGTTGGGTGGGAGGGCATGAAAGGTCCAGGACTCTTCATGTGATGCACCTGCTGTGGTGAGGGCATCGTTTTGGTCATTTGAGGGGCTGGAGTTTGGGAGGAAACGTTTAGGATGTCAGACCTGATCTGGTGTTCTCCGGAGGAATGGCAGGTGACTGAGACAGCACTTTCAGGAACTTGAGGAGTTTCATCAGCAGGTGTTTGTTGGACGCTGCTGTGATTTGGAGTATTGGGTGTTGAGTTAGTGTTTAACTCTGTTGCTGGGTTTTCAGGTGGGGTTTCAGGTCCATCTGAAGTCAGGGTGTTTACTGTTCTCTGAGAGTGGGGTGAAACAGTGCTGTCTTCTACGGCTGATTTGTTCAGCTTGTCACTGCCTTTTCGTCTGACAGCTAGTCAGGCTGAATCTGGTTCCTCTTCCTTTTCCCACTGATTCTCATGAGGCCTTGCTTGGTCCCATGACTTCTCCCAGTGTCGTCCAGGTGAGCGTTGACGTCCACGCGGTTCATCCCATCGGTCATACCTCTGTTCAGGTCGAGTGTCAGCATGTGAGTCTCGTTCTCTGTTGGACGGGGGTGCATTCCATTCTCTGTGTGGTGGCTTAGCATTGTCTTGGCGTTGGGTGCCCTCTAGAGCCAGTTCATGGTGTTGCGTGTTGAAATCAAGAACTGCTGGGGTTTTTGCGCTCTTTTCTGAGGCCATCTTTTGTTTGTAGTAGGCCTTTTGCACCAAGTCTCGCAACTGCTGAGTGTTCATCGTTCGTGGACATGCGAGAACGCCAAGATGGTGGCTTATGCCAGGATGAAGGTTTCTTAGGAAGAGGGTTTTAAAGTTCAGTTCATCTTCCATGTCAGAATCATTGCGAGTTCCAAAATATACTTGTCTGAGTCGACTGTAGTAAGCTTGAGGAGGTTCGTGACGTCCTTGTCTCGTCTTCAGGGCAGCCACTAAGCCTTGATCGGACTCAGGGTCGGCGAACTCTTTAATGAGGGCTTTTCGCAGCCGTTGATAATCAGTCTTTGTGTTAACAGGCTGCCGGTCAAGGAAGCTGCGTACTTCAGGACTGGATGTCGTTCGGAGTAAATAGAGTTTATCTTTGTCCGTAACGTTAGGTCGCATTTCCAGATGGAAATCAATATCTTGCAGATACGCTTGGACCTTTTGGCTGTTTGGCACGCTGGGGTTGAATTTGCCAACGTTTCGGGCCAGCTTGTCAAGATCTTTTAGGTCCAAGCCGTGTGATGATCTGCGGCTGGCTGCAGCAGATTCTTCTGGTTCTGTCGTGATATAAAGTTCTTCAGACGGCGCTGGTGACTGTTTTAACACCACCCCCTCTGTCTTATGTTCACGTGTCAGTCCAGGCACAGGTGACTTGGTCCTGCTTAGCAGGGGTGCGGTTGGTGCACGTCCTGTCCTTGACGGCTCATGGCGTAGTTCGTAAGCGTGCTTGAGTTCCTCTTGGAAACTTTCAGACTCCTCTGTGACGTAGTCGAGCTGTCGTGTTAGGCGGCTGATCTCGTTTCTTGATTCAGCCAAATGAGCTTCGAGGGCCTTGATTCTGCTGTTTTTGTCCCTGAAGTCAGTCTTTGCCTTCTCTAGTAGCTTCTCTGCATACTGTAGCTTGTCTGCACGATCAGCGAAGTCCTCTTTGAGTTGCTGCATTTCGTGGCTGGTAGCTGCTAGAATCTCTTTTAGCCTGTTGATCTCCTCCTCGGCGCCTTGCTCCACCTCATCAGTCCCTTCCTGTCGTTCACGTTCCAGCTGCTCTATGCATCGTTGTGCGCTTGTCAGCTCCTGCTGGCGTTGTGCGGCATGCTTGTCGCTCAGTTTGAGGGTGGCGATGAGTGTGTGACTTAAGCTTGAGGTGATCTTGGCTAATTCTTTGTGATTGTAGTTTTGACTTGGGTCTTGTCTCATGATGCTTGTGATGTTGTCATCTAGTTGGTCCTGTGTCTGATGTTGGAGTGCTTCAGCAGCTTTAGGGAGGATGCTGTTTGTTGTAGCACTTAGCCACATTTCCAGTCCTTCCCAGTGACCGACATGTTCTGTTTTGTGAGACATGTTCTGGCGGGTGATGGGGATCTTGGACCGAACTGACACAGACCTTGACTAGGAAACAAAGCAAAAACAAAACACAAACAAAACAAACAGGGGTGTAAATGTGCACAGTGTAGTGTATGCTAGTGTTGAGTGTGATTCTGTTTCTGTGGTCCTCTGTGGTGGGGTGCGTGTAATTTGCAGCTTCTGCGTAGAAATTGAGCACACGTAGAGGCAGCACAGCTGGGAAACAGAAAGAAAAGCACACTAACAGAATGAGTACACAGGGACAATAACACTAGACAGATCTCTCTTTTAATAGCAGATTCTCTCTTCGCTTTGTTAAGTCTGATTTAAAAGGACGCTTCTAATCAGGGGATTGTAGGCGAAGTTTTCTCTTTTGTAATAAGACTGGTATTGCTATTCCAATTTTCTCCTTGATGGAGGAAAACAACAGCAATGACAGTACTTGTCCCTTAATGGCAGGATTTTACACCGCAACGCTGGTCAGCGTGTGTCGCGCGTGTTTAAAAATTTTGCCGATGTCTATCTTCTCATTGCACCTGCTTTAACCTGGGGGATAGGATTTCACAATAGAGGGTAAATGGTAAACAGTTTTGAATGTAGTTCTCAAGTTTCATAAACATCTGTTCAATTGTGACATTTCGCTCTATTCGTGATCTTCCCCTGGCCAAGTCTTAAGCAAACAAGTCAAATTAGAAGTTAGTAACAGGGAGAAAAGAAAAGAGAAATTAAGATTTATTCCCAAGATTTAAAACTAATACGTTGGCACAAGGTGGTGCTGTTGAGTCGCTATGCTTAGGTTGGTTTGGCTGTTTACAGGGTAAACAAACTGACCTAGGTTGAGGAAACCTTAATTTCCCTTTTGGGGTTTTCTAATTAGAAGGTTGCGTTTTATGCTCCAGATTGGTGAGAAGTGACTTTGATTGTATGGTGTCACTGTCACTTCTCCAACACAACACTAGGGGGAGCACTATCTACTCTCAGGCCTAAGTAAAGAGGACTTTATTTAATTTTAACTTAACAAAATAATTTTAATAAAATCATTATTAATTTTATTTGAGTTAATCAGATCACCTAAGGAAATGAAGTATGGCCTACAGGTAGAGCCAGACTTGTATTAAGTCTGAAATTAGAATTAAAAATTAGAATTTGGTTTCTAATTAAAATTTATGATGTTATAATTAAAATTAATAGGATTCACTTAGGATTAGAATTTACAAATGCAATCTGCAATTGAGTTGACAAACCAATATTGTTGCAAAATGTAAACAGGAAGTGTAATTAATTATTAAATGTAATTAGAATTTTCGAATTCATAATTAATTATTAAATTAATTTACAGCTTCTAAATCACTAGTTTTGGATTCCCATAATAGTAATTAAAATAATTTTCAACTTACTCATTCCTCATTGTCATTAACATCAAAAAAAAAATGTTTTTTCTTTAATAATTAATCTGTCCTAATTACTTGTAAATGAAATAAATTTCTGGCCCTCTTGATAATACTTAAGGTTTTATTGTAGTGGTCAAATTATAAGAGCGTTTATGGTTCATAAATGGATACTGTTGTTGCTGGAAGCAGGAATTGAAATAATTTTATTAAATGAAATTAATTCAAAATTAATTTGTAATCAATTGTGACATTCAATTAACAATTAAAAATTCCTAACAATAGCGCTTATCCATTGATGTGTTTTAAAATCATAAAAGCCATTATAATTGAATGAGATCAAATCACCATATTATCAAGATAATGAGGTAATACTAAATTATCTTCTAATAACCCACCAGTTATTAAGCTGGTACCCACAAAAAGGTAAAAGACTCTAATCAACTGTTTATTAAACCAACCTGTGAAAATGTCAGACAGATAAATGGGTATAACATTAACACAGCCAGTCTATTACATACGTTAGTCTTTTAAATGGGAAAATAGAGAGAGAAAGGGAATTAGTGTTAGCTGTGAACCACGTTTCCACACACACACTGCATTCAAGCTTTAAATGCTATGTGCTAATCGCTAGCCGTAATGCTACCAGCATGGCTAAAGCTTCTTTGTTTCAGTTAGCTTATATCGCGCTAGTGCTATTAGCTTACACGTGGCTAAATCTCCACGTGGCTAAACTGGTCGCTATGGCAACTCAGTGCCTGTAGGAAAAAAGGAAAATGTGCTCCACGCTTCAGATTAAACAAGCATTGTTCAGATTTGAATCTTTACAACACATAATCTCACTCGTTTAGGGCGAGATAAATTTATCTACGGGTTACTTATAAATCATCAAAGCCTCGGCGGGCTATTATGCGAATATCTGTCTGTTTAGACCGCACACATAACAACAAAAACAAAACAATTCAATCGATTGCAAAATTTCTTCTCCCTTTTCCAAACCGCCTGGTCACTCCTTTGTCTGAGCACCGTGCGTTTGAATTTCACTCGTGTGAGATCAAATAATGGCTGAGAATTACTTAAATAGCTACTTTAATATCCTACAGCCGGGAGTCACGTGGCTGGGTTTGCAGTGGAACACGCACTAACAAAACATTACCACAAAGGCCTTAAGAGAGGGGCAACAAGGAACACGCTCGTTCGCCTCTCCTGCGCTGTATAGTGACTTTTTATTAATTATTTACTGCAGTTTAATTTCTTCTCAACGAGCTCGAGTTAACAGTTACCATCTATTTCATTCAAAACGCACTGTGTTTCACAAACAAGAATGCAATATCACAAATAACCGTTTGTTTCTCTATATTTACTCAATTCTTCCGGATAAAAGTGAGAAATATTTCTATTGTCTCTGGTTTGATTATCAGATTTAAATCTTTAATGCCCGCATTCTCCACCATTCTGTAATGAAACCAGTTTAATTTTAATATAGAGCTATTGTTTCAGCTCCGGGAATTAGTTATTAAATATTTAATATTGCTTGATTAAAGTCATATTAATATTTAACCTACAGTTTACACCTTATTAAGTGCTTGTCCAGCAATCACTAAAAGGTACATTCTGTTAATCTCAATTACAATCTCGCTTCCATTCCCCGTGGCCCCGGTAACAATAAACAAGATTAATCATTTCTCAAGTTTGAGCTAGGTTGCGTTATCTTTGGGCAAATAAGGATGAAAATACTTAAAATCACATTCCAGAGACACTTCTTTATAAAATGGAAAAGGTTTATTCGTAATACTGCTATCCTAACATAAATGGATTAACTAATGATACACAAACAGAATACATGCATACGAGAGTTTTGAGGTTAACTGTGGAAAGAATTACCATTCTTTCTATTTCATAACTTAACTAACCAGGAAAAGATCACGAACAAATCTTTGCTTTGTTACTGCATTCAGATCATATTTACCAGTTCAGTCAGGATTAGGAATGCTTAGTTTGTACTTGCTTGTATTGGTTTAAAGCAGGCTGGAGGTTCTTGCTTCGTTTTCCCGCGTGAGTTCAGTTCTTTGTTTCGGGTGTCACGTGGTCGGTTCGGGCTCCTTCGGTTGCTCTCGTGTGGAGCCTTGAAACGGCTGCGTGACGTCACCGGGAAAGCTCTCCTCTGCAGTCGTTGAATTCGTTGCTCCGTTACGGCTTTGGCACAGTCTTAGACTTCCTCCGATGGTTGGTTCCGAGGTGAGCGTCCAGCGGACGCGTTGGAGGGCGCAGTTGCGAAAACGGGAAGCGTAGCTTCGACGAGTTCCACAGAGTTCAAAAGAGTCAAGAGAGAGAGGAGAGAGAGCGCGCGCTCTCGCGCGTCGTTTTAAACTGTCAGGGTTTGGACCTCGCCCACAGGCGGCTGGTCCAATCAGAGCGTCGGTACGGGACGGAGCCCCGCCTGCACGGCTGCTCTTGCAAGGCATTTTCATGTGACGAAACGAATAACTTTTTATCTCTGTATTAAAACTCTTACCAGGTTTACACATTTATAATATCGCCACATTCGTTATCTTACGGATTTATACATTTTTGCAACCATTCATAAGTCTAAACACTGCAACCTACACATTCCAGGTTAAAGCACGATTAGAAATCAGCCCACGTTTTCCTAAATAATTCATATTCCACAAGCATATGAGAGAAAGAGTACACATTAATATCCATATATTTCTTTGTGTAGATGTTTTGAAAGTCATGAAACGAACGAATGTCTTTTAGGAATGTTCACATCACATTCCTTTGTTCGTAATAGAAAGAAAACGCGCGCTTTTGCGCTGAGGCCGAGGAGGGGGTTGAAATATCCTCTAGGAATGTAGCCCAAAGGCGTTGTTAGCCATTAGTGTCTGGAGGAGACCGTACCCTAGGTCAGATAACCATCTCGCTCTCTCCAGAGGGGGGGGGGGGGGGTTTAGAGAGACGCTGATTCTTTCGGTGACGTGTAGACAGTTGAATTCCTGCCGATATATGTTACATTTCTCTAGGTTAACATCATATTGAGCGGCCATGTAAAGTTGCTGCTACATACATCTTTCAGATGAAAAGCCATATTTGAGGTTGATGAATGATAGGTGAGCGTTTGGATATAATACTTATATTATAATACTTATTATATTATACTTATTATATTATACTTATTTTCTTAAATAATACTTATTTTCCACCATAATTTGCAAATAAATTCTTTAAGAATCCTACAATGTGATTTTCTGGATTTTTTTTCTTATTTTGTCTCTCATAGTTGAGATATGCCTATGATGAAAATTACAGGCCTCTCTCATCTTTTTAAGTGGGAGAACTTGCACAATTGGTGGCTGACTAAATACTTTTTTGCCCCACTGTATGTTGGTGTTGGATAGGTGTAGTATTGTGATTAACTGCTTGCTGGTATGGCTTGTGTCCCATTAAATCCTAAAGTATTAACTGATGTGGGTGTTTGTAATGATGGTTGACCTAAATGTGAGTAGGTGAGTCTCTCTGCTGGTCTTCGATGTCTTGTAGATCTTTTGGGTTCTATTGAGGGGGAATTTTGTGTAGTTGTGTGTGGGTTAGTTAGAACAAGAGGAATGCCTCTGTCTTCATGGATACTCTCTGGTACGAATGGCTCCTCGTTTTCAGGTAAGTATTCTTCATCTTCTTGTGTTTCTGTTGGTTGCTCTTTTTGCTTGCTTTCTCTCTTTCCTCTTACAGGTCCAAGATTAGGAAGTGTAAGTTCTTCCTGTTCTCTTGTTTCCTTTGACCACATAGGCTGTAGATTTTGAGCTTTTTTCTGTGTATTTTCTGGCATCCTTATCCAGTTGTATTTATTTTCGTCTTCAGAGCCAGTCGTATCACTGTTTAATGCAGTGTCTCTCTTTGTTTTAGACCTTGTCTTTCTCATCATTCTGTTCTTCCCCTTTTCTGCTGCGGGTGGCATCGCTGATACAGGTGACAAATCAGGTAGGTCAACAGGTAAGTCATTTACAAGATGTAGCAGATTTCTGTGTAGGGTACGAATTTTTGATGGATAATTTTCTGGACTGACTCTATAAACTGGGCTGTCATTTAGTTGTTCTTTAATTACGTATATTTGTTTCTCCCAGTAAGACTTAAGTTTTTCTGGTCCACCTTTTCTCATCATATTCTGGACAAGCACAGAGTGACAAGCTACAGAGTGATTCCCTTTAACCAACGGTCATAATATTTTTTTCCTTTTTCACTTGACAGCCTGCTGTTTTCACTTGCAATTCTGTATGCCTCCTTCATTCGCGCTGCACATCTGTCAGCATATCTTGTCGGTGACTCATCTGTTTCTTCTAAGTTCAGTCCAAACAGTAGATCGACTGGCAAACGAGGAGATCGACCAAACATTAAGTAGAAAGGTGAGAATCCAGTTGCCTCATGTCTTGTGCAGTTATAAGCATGGACAACACGTGCTAGATGTTCTTTCCAATTCTCCTTTTCCTTTTCTTGGAGTGTTCTCAGCATTTGCAGAAGAGTCCTATTGAATCGCTCAGCAGGGTTGCCTTGGGGGTGATTAAGGGGTGGTCCTTCAATGTCCAACTCCAGACAGTCTACTCAAGGTCTTGAAAAGTTCATTCTCAAACTCTCTTCCTTGGTCGTGATGCAACTTATTTGGATATCCAAATCATGGAATAAAATCATTGAATATCTTTTCGGCTGCTGTTCTTCCAGACTTGTTCTTGGTTGCATAAGCTTGAGCGTATCTGGTAAAGTGATCGATAACAACCAGTATGTACTCAAAACCACCTTTACTTTTTTCCAAGTGGAGATAGTCTATGGAAACGAGTTCAAGAGGAAAAGTAGTTGTGATGCTTCCCATTGGAGCCCTCTCACGGGTAACAGGCTTCTTTTGCTTAATACATGAGCATCTTCTTGTGACATAATTTTCAATGTCATCTTTCATATGTGGCCAATAAAATCTCTCTCTTGCCAGATATATCACCCTTTCTGTACCCACATGACCCATATCATAATGTAGATGCTTCAGGACCTTCTTCTTAAATTCAGCCGGTAAGACTAGTTGTTTCTGATTAGTGGTCTTGCGATACAGCAAGCCATTGTCAATGTGCAGTTTTTGCCACTCATGTAATAACTTCTTGGCTGGGCCATGCAACCCTCTTCTGACTTCCCTGGTGAGAGTTTGGTTGTTTTCTTTAAGTTTGATTATTTCCCTAATAGCAGGATCTTCTTTCTGTGCTCTCTGTAACTCACTGTGATGCATTGTCGATAGAACCCTATGGTGTGAGAACTCTGGGCACGTGTTTGTAATGTCTGAGTCTTGAGCTGTAATGAGAGTAGCTATCCAGGCAACATCCCTTTTCTTTGCTACCTGGCTCCCTTCCCAAGTTGCACAAACTGCTTCAACTGACATTTCACCTGAACATGAGGACACATACTGTTCTATGTCCAGAGGACAACGAGAGAGGGTGTCAGCAAGACTCAGCATCTATATTTTCTTTTCCTGGTCTGTACTTGATGTCGAAGTGGAAATCAGACAGTTCTCCCACCCAACGATGCCCCACAGCATTTAGCTTGGCAGTGCTCATCACATAGGTCAGGGGATTGTTATCAGTGTATACAGTGAAGTGAGGTGCATAAAACAGATAATCACGGAATTTCTCACATATAGCCCACTTCAAAGCTAGGAATTCAAGCTTGCCAGAGTGAAAATTGTAATTTTTTTCTGCTGGGGTAAGAGTTCTAGATCCATAAGCGATAACCTTTAGCTTTCCGTTCTGCCATTGATGGAGAACTGCACCTAAACCCTTCCCAGATGCATCAGTATGGAGAGTGAATGGAGAGTTGAAATCAGGATAAGCCAGGACAGGTGGATGGGTAAGAATGTCAATCAGTGTTCCCAGGGTGTTCTTGTGTTTTTCAGTCCAGACCACTGGTGTTTTAGAAGACAGCTGATTACTTTTCCCTTCGGTTTTGTTGATTTTATTCATCACTACGTGTGCATCATTGTTCTTTACTTGCAGAAGATCATAAATGGGTTTGCCAATTCTAGAGAAGCCGTGGATGTATGATCTGTAATAACTTAATAATCCCAGCAATCTTCGTACCTCTCCAATGGTGCTTGGTGACTTTTCTTTCAGTGACAAAATGGCATTGAGGTCCTTAGGGTCAACGCGGACACCTTCACCAGAAACGAGCCGTCCCACATAGCGAACCTCTCTTTTGAAGAATTCAAATTTATTTTTGGTCTGAGTTTCACCCCATGTTGTTGTAGTGCTTTTAATACCCTTCTAAGTCCTTCAATGTGGTCTTCAAACATCTTTGCATAGCAGAGTATGTCATCCAGGTAAGGTATGCAGCAATCATCTCGAAGGGAGTCCAGCATTACTTCCATGCTTCTCTGGAATGCAGCAGGTGCATTGGTCAGCCCAAAAAGAATCCTTACCCACTCATATAACCCCCATGGTGTAATGAAAGCCGTCATTAGTCTGGATCCGTCAGCCATAAACCCTTGATGGTATGCCTTCCCTTGATCAAGGATGGAAAACCAGCTGTAACCCCCTACAGTATCTGTTATGTCTTGTTTACGAGGCAAAGGGTGTCTGTCTGGTACTGTCTTATTAAGCAAACGATAGTCAATGCAAAGTCTAAGTGAACCACCTTTCTTTCTTACACAAACAACAGGAGCAGAGTATGGTGACTTGGATTTAACAATCCAACCTCTAGCCAACAAGTCTTGAATGTACTCCTTGACTTCCTGGTAGAGTGGTTTAGGTACAGAGGCGTATGTTCTTTGCACAGGTATGTCATCCTTTAATGTGATTGCCATCTGCAGGCTAGGAATGCATCCAATGTCATCATCGTCACGTGCAAAAGCTGCTGACTCTTCCTAAAGCAATTATTTTACCTGCTCTTGCTGTTTTTTACTGAGGTGGCTATAATCAGCTGGAGGGTGCCAAAGTTTTGTAGAATTTCTTCCTTCATTCTTGGTACCAGCCAGGGAGTCCATACAGTTTACTTCCACAGACAAAGTTTCAAAATCTTCTTGAACAGTTTCAATAACTTTTTTGACTGTCTGAATGCTCCCTAGTGTTGTCTTTCGGGGCAGTGTGATGCTATGCATGGTTTGATTGCAAACAGGTATTTGAACACATGGGTTCTGTGGATTTAGAATTGTCAAAAGTCCCTCACCAACAATCAACTGGTCCAAATGTGGACTCTCCATGACAGGTTCGAACAACACCATCGGATTGGTGACATCGAAGTTGTTTGGAACACGACACTTAACATGAGTGACACAACCTGAGTGGATAACAACATCTTGCGGTCCAACATTTATCGAGACCTGGATATCCAACTCTAGCTCATTTGAAGTTTCCTGGTATTGAATTAGATTTACAAGAGCATTGACCTTATCATCTTCAATTTCCATTGCTATGCTGAGGAGGTTGGCTAGATTGAACAAGGCTTGAGTTCGATTTTTACCACCTCTTATAATCTCTTGTACAACATTAAACCCCAGAATGGGTCTTTCTAAGCCAATCCTGCTTACCAGAAAAGGAACATGTATAGCCAGTCTAGGGTCTTCATTCCCTAGAAGGTTAAGAGTAATCTCTACCCAACCATGGAAGGGTATTAGGTCCTTTTTTGCATCTCTGACCTCCAGTTCCTGTGGGTCAGTAATCTCTGTGAGTGGGCGAAGTTTTGTGTGAGGTAAGTACATTTCTTTCCAATTATAATCCATAATGCTGACCTGGGCTTCTGTGTCTAATAAAACACTGACAGGATAACCGTTCATTGTACATTTCAACAGACATTTTTCTCCTACAAGCTGAGCAACTCTCATTTGATTAGACTGGTTTGGTACGTATGGAGATGTGATGTTGTGGATTTGTTTTGACAAAGTCGAAGTAGCTGTAGGAGCTTTTAACATTTCATATTGGGATGGATACTTTACTTCGATCACTGGTTGTCCCTCTGCAGAGATCGTTCCCCGTTTCCCTGGTTTCTTGACTTCAGAAGGCAACCTCCCGTTCGGTGTCCCTCTGCGCCGCATATAAAACAATGGCTGCAAGTGGTCACATTTTTATCTATGCATTCGTTGCATCTTGACTGCCGCTGCCTTTGAAGAGGACGTCTACTTGAAGATAATTGTGTTTGGGGTTTTGACCTGTATTGATGCTGTGATGATACTGGGTCTGAGAATGCCCCTGTGTATCTGGATTGTACAGTGGCATGGCAGATGGTAGGAATGGTGTCGGATGCTGAAATTCGAAAGTGGGCTGTTGAGGTGGTTGCTGATGTCTTTGAGGTTGTGACTCAATATACTTGTGCCATGAGTTAGGACATTTTGGCATTCCAGACCGTTTCAAGGAGTCCACTGCTCTAGTTAAAGCTTCTATTTGTACCCTCAGCTGCTGAATGGTCTTATCTTTTGTCGTCTCATCCACTCTCACGATTTCTTTAGCCTCACTGTAAGACTCAAGCTGTGTGCATCTTCCACCTTATGGCGAGTAGACTGACCCAGCCGGCGTTGCCTCTCACTTTCATTACTTGTAATTCTTATTACTTGTCTCAGCAGGGTTTCATCAGAGACACTGGAATCTAAGAGGAAAGGTCTCAACTCTCGCCGAATGTCACTGTGTTTTAGGCCAATGCCTTGTGAAACAGTATGGATAAATACACAACTGTGTGGTCATCATATCTAATGTCTGAATTCACTTGTCTAGAACAGAACAGTATCTTCTGCTTTAGGCTGATCATGCGGTACAGGAACTGCTGTGGTGTCTCATGGTCATGTTGCTTGGCAATCATGAGTTCCTGGAAAAGTTCAGTACTGCTGCTTTCACCTAGATGAGACTGGAGAAAACTGTTCAATTCTGTAACAGTCATGTCATCCTTGGTTATTAACATCTTTAAAATTTCCAGGCTTAATCATGCGGAACACCCCTCGAATGATTTCACTTTCAGTGTAGACTTCCTTAATGCCTTCATCAATTTGCTTGCACAGGTTGCTGAATCTTATGTCAGACACACTGTCTTCTATTTGTCCCCCATGGATCTTGAATTCTCGACGCTGTAACATTGCAATGTCTCTGATGGAGACCATGGTGTCAGAGTGAGATGTGCTGTGGTCCCTAAATTCCTGCCTTGGAATGCTGGAATATACAGGATTATTGTTGTTTGGAAGATGCGTGTGTGACTGGGAATGTAGGAAGTGTGGTAGGCTTAGTTCTACTGGCTAAAAGTTTTCTACCTAACTCCTCATAGTTTGATAAAATTATCTGGTACTCATCCTCTGATATGTCTGTGTTATGAAATGCAATAGATGGCTGAGTAACATTTTCAGTCCTAGCACGTTTCTCTACAATTTCATCAATGCATCCATTTAAATTCATTAACACCGGTATCCCTTGGTCAGGTAGCCTAGATAATTCACAACGATGCATGTACGTGACAATGTAATTAATGTAGCTCTCTTCGTCACCATCCTTTAACGGTGTAACATCTGCATCTGGTGCGGCGCAAATGTCTTGTCAACTGGAAGAGTTCACCTGTGTTCGAAGTGTAGACTTTCTTGATGTTCCAGACAAGTCTCTTTCTTTCTTCGTCGGACATGATGCACTTTCAGGTAGATCTGGTTATGTGGTGATGCTCTTGGTCAGGATGATGCTGGTCACCTGCTCCCCTTAGCCTCTCACACACGTGTTGCTCCTTTCCTGAGGAATGTGCTTTGATGTCCCTTGGTTCAAAATCACTGGACCAGGCGTCTTCAGAGTAGCGCTGATCCCGGAACGAGCCCCCAAAAATCTGTTACAGGTCCCGGGCAGTCGGGAAGACTGTAAGCAGTAATCTTAGTAGTAAATGAGAGAGACAAGAGTTAGTGGTTGCTTTCACGGTCCTCTGTTGTCTGAGGATGCGCTGCAGTCGTCACGGTAACTCAACTCTCTCAACTGACACAAAGAATTCAGAAAATGCTGCTGAACTGTCCAGTGTAAACTCATAATACATTTAAGTAATTTACATAAAACTGAAATATATATAGAAATAGAAATAAACATAAATAAAAATGATATACATACAAATAATTTAATTTGTGACCCAAACTATATGTGGGGTGGTCACATATACAGTGGGTACGGAAAGTATTCAGACTAGGGGTAGACCGATTATCGGCGCCGATATTAAGCATTTTTACGATTATCGATATCGGCCATTTTCAAAACAGATTTGCCGATAAATTTTGTATATATTTTTTATTTATATTATGCAAACAAACATACTATTTACAGGTGACATTATTTATTGGTGAATAAATGATACAGGTAAAATTATTTAATGTTTAAATGCACTATTTGGCTCGATGCAGCCTGTCTGAGCTCAACACTCTGTGGCTTAGAGCAATCTCCGCCCACCGCTCATCTGATATGTAGGGAGTCACGAGTCCGACCAATCAAGGCGGAAAACTGAAGGCAGTCTCACACCGAAAGCACTTGCTAACTGGAGCTGCCTCAGTGATCACGCATCAGTTGTCTCTCAAAGGTACAATACGATTGCAATAAATCACAATCCACTACACTGAAGTTGCAAAACACCTCAATATAACCTATGATGTCCGCGATGCGGAAAATGCGGGCGGAATCGCAGAATGCAGTCATATAATGGAATTTACCTTATAACGCGGAATGTCATGAAATTTGTTGAAGTTTGGATGAATTAATCAAAAGTAGGTCAGTAAACTTAAATCGACTCGCGCTATGGACTAGTATCTATAAATATTAAGCCGCAAAAACACTATTTAAATATGAATCCTGCATGTTCTGCATCTCTGTTAATGAATGACACAGATGTGCGGTTTCATTTACTGCACACATAACTCGAGCGTGTGATGCTCGCCGTGTTTTCAGCATCTGCCGTCTCACTAAATGAGGACATAAATACATGAACAACATCCCCAGAACTGCTCTGAGAGTCACTTCATGAGCATTTGACCGTTTCATTTGAGTAAAACGATCGTCATATCATATAAACATAGGCTACAGAAACTTAAAAGGTCCTCATGGCAACCTGTCAAAATATAAGTTCGGTTTAGCCGAATATATTACTGTATACGTAATACAACTACAACAATTATTACAACTTTTGTTGCGAATAATCACACAATACGCTAAATACGTTTACTTTAAGTTTTACAAAATGTTTACAGAATGCTTCTGGGTGATCCCTGCACTTATGTTATTATTAATATTATTAATATTACTGTTTATTTAATGTTGTTATTATTAACAGTTTTCAGAATTAAAGACATGTTTAAAAGAATTTAAAGAGCGTTTTTTGTCAGAGCTCTTGTTATTATTAATTTTGGCATTCATTTTCATTTTTACACGTATATCGGTTGAAAATATCGGTTATCGGTCTACTTGATCTGTAATAATCGGTATCGGCATCGGCCCTGAAAAACACATATCGGTCGACCCCTAATTCAGATCCCCTTAAATTTTTCACTCTGTTATATTGCAGCCATTTGCTAAAATCATTTGTTCATTTTTTTTCCTCATGAATGTACACACAGCACCCCATATTGACAGAAAAACACAGAATTGTTGACATTTTTGCAGATTTATTAAAAAAGAAATACTGAAATATCACATGGTCCTAAGTATTCAGACCCTTTGCTCAGTATTTAGTAGAAGCACCCTTTTGATTTAATACTGCCATGAGTCTTTTTGGGAAAGATGCAACAAGTTTTTCACACCTGGATTTGGGGATCCTCTGACATTTTTCCTTGCAGATCCTCTCCAGTTCTGTCAGGTTTGATGGTAAACGTTGGTGGACAGCCATTTTTAGGTCTCTCCAGAGATGCTCAATTGGGTTTAAGTCAGGGCTCTGGCTGGGCCATTCAAGAACAGTCACTGAGTTGTTGTGAAGCCACTTCTTCGTTATTTTAGCTGTGTGCTTAGAGTCATTGTCTTGTTGGAAGGTAAACCTTCGGCCCAGTCTGAGGTCCTGAGCACTCTGGAGAAGGTTTTCGTCCAGGATATCCCTGTACTTGGCCGCATTCATCTTTCCCTCGATTAAAACCAGTCGTCCTGTCCCTGCAGCTGAAAAACACCCCCACAGCATGATGCTGCCACCACCATGCTCCACTGTTGGGACTGTATTGGACAGGTGATGAGCAGTGCCTGGTTTTCTCCACACATACCGCTTAGAATTAAGGCCAAAAAGTTCTATCTTGGTCTCATCAGACCAGAGAATCTTATTTGTCACCATCTTGGAGTCCTTCAGGTGTTTTTTAGCAAACTCCATGCGGGCTTTCATGTGTCTTGCACTGAGGAGAGGCTTCCGTCGGGCCACTCTGCCATAAAGCCCCGACTGGTGGAGGGCTGCAGTGATGGTTGACTTTCTACAACTTTCTCCCATCTCCCGAATGCATCTCTGGAGCTCAGCCTCAGTGATCTTTGGGTTCTTCTTTACCTCTCTCACCAAGGCTCTTCTCCCTCGATAGCTCTGTTTGGCCGGACGGCCAGCTCTAGGAAGGGTTCTGGTCATCCCAAACGTCTTCCATTTAAGGATTATGGAGGCCACTGTGCTCTTAGGAACCTTAAGTGCAGCATAATTTCTTTTGTAACCTTGGCCAGATCTGTGCCTTGCCACAATTATGTCTCTGAGCTCTTCAGGCAGTTCCTTTGACCTCATGATTCTCATTTGCTCCGACATGCACTGTGAGCTGTAAGGTCTTATATAGACAGGTGTGTGGCTTTCCTAATCAAGTCCAATCAGTATAATCAAACACAGCTGGACTCAAATGAAGGTGTAGAACCATCTCAAGGATGATCAGAAGAAATGGACAGCACCTGAGTTAAATATATGAGTGTCACAGCAAAGGGTCTGAATACTTAGGACCATGTGATATTTCAGTTTTTCTTTTTTTAATAAATCTGCCAAAATGTCAACAATTCTGTGTTTTTCTGTCAATATGGGGTGCTGTGTGTACATTAACGAGGGAAAAAAAATGAACTTAAATGATTTTAGCAAATGGCTGCAATATAACAGAGTGAAAAATTTAAGGGGGTCTGAATACTTTCCGTACCCACTATATATATATATATATATAGAATTACCATTTAATATTCCCTCTCAGACAGACTCTAGTGCTCCACATCCCATGCTTCCGGCTGTGGGTGCGAACCAATCCATCGCTCCTTCCCAGGCTGCTAACTTCATGAACGATGCTATAGAGAAAGCCCGCAAGGCAGCTGAGCTGCAGGCCAAGATCCAGTCCACATTGGCTTCGAAACCCGGAATCCTGGGTGCTTTGGGAAACACAGGGCCACATAACCTGGTAGCCCTGGCTAACCTGCACGCCATGGGCATTGCACCACCGTGAGTTTTGTATACATCTAAAAAATAACAGTTCTTAGACGAGCATCTTGATATTTTTGCCTTCTCTGACAAAGAATATTGGGAACAAACATAATCTTTTCTAGTAAAAAAAATTATTAAATTGCGATACGTTTTAATGTTTAGAATAATAATTCTAAACATTCTAAATAATTCATTATTAAAAATAATTCAAGTTAACAGTTTTCTCATATTTGTTTACAGTAAAGTGGAACCACGTGAGGTCTCAAAGCCAACACCCCTCATTTTGGATGAGCTTGGACGAACTGTTGATGCCAGCGGGAAAGAAGTTGAGCTCACACATCGTATGCCCACTTTAAAAGGTACCATGTTCTGCTAAAAAAAATCTTAATCTCTCTCTCTTCGTTGGTACTAATATTGTTTTTATTTCTCTAGCCAACATCAGAGCAGTGAAGAGGGAACAGTTTCGGCAGCAGTTAAAAGAAAAGCCCAGTGATGACCTGGAATCCACGTCTTACTTTGACTCACGTGTGGCCATCAACTCTGCACAGAGAGCCAAGAGAGGGTTTAGGTTCCATGAACAGGGACGCTTTGAGAAGATTGCCCAGCGCATACGCACAAAGGTGGATAACAGCATGCCTCTTTATTTTTGATTCTTAAAAGCTATAGATTAAAATGGCTTGGAGCAATAACAATTGAGAAACAATGTTATCTTCTGTTATCAGGCTCAGTTGGAGAAACTTCAGATGGAGATTGCTCAGGCTGCCAAGAAGACAGGCATACAGGCCTCCACTAAACTGGCTCTTATTGCCCCCAGGAAGGAATTGGGAGAGAGGGAGATTCCTCACATAGAGTGGTGGGACTCCTACATTCTGCCGCCCCACATAGAACTGTAAGAGCCCACAGCTTTTAGATGTCAGTAGACAACTATAAATCATGTAAGACAAATTGTATTAGAAATAAATAGTTTTAAATGAAATGGTTGAGCCAAGAGTAAATGTATTTACTTGCCATTTGAGTCATTTACTGTTTTGTAGTCATGTCATTCCTTTTGATAATTCATAACAGAATTTAGTGAAAGTGGTCTTGTTACATTTCTTCTGTTCTTTTTCTCAGATCTGCACATACACATTTTGATGAGGTGGAGATGCATGGAGTTACCAACCTAGTTGAACACCCAATTCAGATGGCCCCTCCATGTATTGATACATGCACACATCAAAACCTACAAACAGAAACTGGTTGGATTTCAAAAGATTGATCTAACCTTTTCCGTTTTTATTTCTGTCTCTCTCTTTTTGCTTATCTTTCTTAGTGGATACAGATAAGCCAGTGACTTTGGGAGTATATTTGACCAAGAAGGAGCAGAAGAAGTTGAGGAGACAAACTCGCAGAGAAGCCCAGAAAGAGTTGCAGGAAAAGGTCCGATTGGGTCTTATGCCCCCACCTGAACCTAAAGGTAAATTACCAGCTATGCACCAGTCACAAAGGAGGTTTAAAATGTATTTAATGTTAACCTACCAGTCGAAGGTTTGGGCGCACCTACTCATTCTTAATTACAGTTTTTCAGCTTTAGATATTCTTCACATCATAACTTAAGAACATGTTTATACATATTTTTTTTCTCAGTGTAGGTGCTTGATTATAGCTTTGTGCTCTATCCTATGTTTGTGTGCAGTGCGGATCTCTAATCTAATGAGGGTTTTGGGGACGGAAGCTGTGCAGGACCCTACTAAAGTGGAGGCTCATGTTAGAGCACAAATGGCAAAGAGGCAGAAGTGAGTCATTTCCGATGCACAAAGTATTGATATAAAAAGGGCTTTCTCACTGCGTAGTTCAAAGAACACAGTTCTAGGAACTAGCCAGCATGGTGGTTCCTAGAGAACCAATTTCCCCCTCGGTCGGTTTTCCTGGTTGCATTTGCACCAGTGTTAATTTCGTTGACGAAATATTTTCGTTATAATTTTCGTTGACGACAAGTTTTCACTGACGAAAACGAACGATAACTAAATAAAAATAAGTGATGATGACGAAAACTTTTAAAATATATTGAATTTTCGTTAACTAATAAAAACGAGACGAAAATGTGAGTGAGAGACAAAAGATCCAATCAGAAAACTGGTGTGTGGCACTAAACCACAGGCACATTTGAAAACAACGTATGACCCACCTGGCGAACGGGATTGCCGACATCATCCTGCATTGTTGGGTGTCTGTCTATTGGGTCATTTCACGTTTGATATCAAGACAAACAAGGCCTTGTGTAAACCGTGTGGAGCGGAAATCGCTGGTAAAAACACAACAAATCTAAAGCGACATCTGCAAGAACACAATTCACGCAAAGGTAAGCAGAAATTTTTGCAATTTTATTTTGTCAGCTTATCTCAGTCGGTGTGCTTTTGCATAACTGAAACATTATAGCCCAATTCTCAAAGTCCGGACTGTCCGTATCCGGACCGGGAGGGAATTCAATCCGGACCCGCCTCCACTTTTTTCAAGCGCACGCGTATCACTCAGACCTCCGCTCGGCTGGCGCATTGAATTACAGTCTTTTGTAAACAAAGCACATAGCAACTAGCGACATTTTATAAACCTTAGATTTCATTCAGTAGAATAATGTCACCGGTTTCGCCCTGCGAGCGCGAGGTTTCGCCTTCCCGATGCAGTCTTTCTCCACCGGCAATGGTGTATTCGGCACCGCAGCAGACTAGAATGAACGAGTACAAAACAGGTTTCCAAAAACTATAACATAATCCCAGTTTATGTGTGTTTTTTAATGCATAGAACTGTTGTAATTACTGCCATATAGCACTTACATTCTTATTGTATGTTTACAGGTCTGATAGTTTGATATTGACCTTTGCTGTCATAGAAAATAAGAAGAGTTTGTTTTTAGTTCTGTTTTATTGATAGCAGTTTTTATTTTAATATTGAATTGGCACCAAAATAATATTTAGTTTTGTTTTATTGAGGTGTAAGAAGGAAGGGGCTGTTTCAGTACATTTTCTGTTTAACATATTCCCTATGTATAAATAAACTGTTTATTATTAACAGAGCTGTTGATTCATTTTTTTCAGTTACAGTATTTGCAATGGCATTACCAAATACAGTTTTTCTTTTAAATATTTTGTGCCTTTTGCTTTAAATAATGAATTTATGCAAGTTATAAACCTATCAAATTTTTGTTTTTATGGAAAGGCCTATATTTAATGAGACTTGGTTTTATTTAATTTTAAGTTAGAATATTTTACATATTACACTAGAACTAAATTACACTTAAATTAAACCCAATATATTTTAGTACTAAATCTAAGTAGATTTAGTCAAAAATCTTATGTATTTAGGACTAAAACTAGAACTAAATCCGCCAATACAATTGGTTCTAGGAACTATAAAAAGGTTCCTCTAAACCTCATATGAAAACTTGCCGTGTTAGAATCTTCGAGGCTGAGAAAAGAACACAATCTGCAACAACAGTAGCCAAATCGTATGGTTTCTGTTTTTGAAGTAATATTTTTACACAGCTTTTTAAAAATGGCGACTGGGTTTTTTACACTTTTACTATAGAGCATCCTAATGTAATTTAACACTGGTTCCTAGTTCCTGCAATAAAATGAGTTGTTTAAAGTGGAAGCTAACATTAAAAACATGTTATTTTAGTTTGAATAAAATGAGTTGTTTACCCTGTTATTTTAGTTTCACTCCACAAGGCTCGAAATTGTGACCATTTTTGTCGCATATGCTCACAAACATGTATTATTGCTATATATACACAATCTTGCAAATTCTATCTCACCAGAGTTGCCAGCTGTTTTTATGTGCAATAATATTCAAACATTTGTCTATGATGCATTTTTTCTATTCGCAATTCAGAAGCGAGATCGCGCTCATGTGGAGGAGTTTCAGCACGCGTAACATGAAAGCCCTTTTTAATCATGATAGAAGAGTGAACTAAGCATTCAAACATATGCTCACACCTTAGGCCTGTGGTTGTTATATTAAACTAAGTTTATTTAATGTTTTTTCTTTTGGCTTCTAAGGATTATAGCTGTGTTTCTTCTAGCACAACGTCCTTCCATTCACAGCAGTGCGCATTCGTTCCTCCCTGACCAAAACTTAACGTCAGAATCAGATCAATCGATTGTTGTAAAATGCCGTCTTTACAGTTGCTAAATTGCTGGACTTGTTTGATTAATAAAACGTTGAAGGTACAATCCACACGAGATGCTGTTCCCCAAGCTGAAATGTGTGTGCGTGCCTGAGCGGCACACTCTAAAACTGACAAGCAAAGTACACTTTGAGCTTCGGGCGCATTGAAACGAAATACACACAAAATATGTAAAAACTGCTGGCTTGGAGATTATTCACTTAAACACAGTTCAAGTCTTAATGTGAACGAGAACAGTAGGGAGAAAATATGATGTGTGTCAATATTTTGTCTTAAAGTGACAGACTAGTGCTTCATCAATGTTAATCAAAGAACAAAACCCAAAAAGGAAATCACCCACAGCTCTTAATCTGAATAGTTAGTTATAGCTTTAATAAGCATTAATCTATCAATACATACAGTGAAAACTATGCAGTGTTCATTTACATTTTGATCACTTTTAGATTTCTTTTGTAGCTATTATTTACATCAGTGGTTCTCAAACTTTTTACACCAAGTACCACCTCAGAAAATATTTAGCTTTCCAAGTACCACCATTATGACCAACATTAAAATGCAGTATAAATGGCTGCCCACTGCTCCGGGTGTGTGTTCACGGTGTGTGTGTGTGTTCACTGCTGTGTGTGTGTGCACTTTGGATGGGTTAAATGCAGAGCACAAATTCAGAGTATGTCACGTCACTTTCAGTAGCACTATACACAGTAAAAAATAAAAAATATATATATATTTTTAAACGAGTCAGTTTTAATCCTTATAAGGATATTTATTATTGTCAGCCTCTTAAAATAAAGTAAATACAGTTTGAACATGAACACTGCACCATGCTTCCACGTAAATAAAAAAAAACGTAATTATTAAATTAAAATATATTGTACCTAAAAGTGAAATAAAAACTGTACTGTACTTAAATGTTAAAAAAACTGTACTTAAATAAAGATTAAATGAAAATGTATCATACTTAGGCTACTTAACATTTAAGTACAGTAACTTAGTTTTTATTTAACTTTAAGTAGCTACAATACATTTTCATTTAATCTTTAAGCACAGTACAGTTTTTAATTCACTTTTAAATAAAAAAGTACTTGATAAAAACAAAAACAAAGGCTGTATATGTAGCTGCAAGTAACAACAATCAGGCCACGTTTCCACCAAAGCCAGCTGAAAACACCCAGGTGTGAGCGCTTGAGAGGGCAGCATATTTTCGAGAAGCTGCGGTTGCTATGATATGGAATATCCGCTGAAGTAATATGGCAGACGCATCGCGAATGAAATGTTTCTCCAAGCATTATTTTTCATAACAATATTATTGTACTCCGGCAATTCCATCTGGTAAAGACATAAATACTCAGAGATAAGCAATATTAACTTCTCCATTGCTGTTAAGTTTAACACTCAATTATCAGCTGAATGCATTTCATTATTGAATTTAGTAATGGCATTGTCCAGCTTAGTTCAGTTGAAATAATATCTGTGCAATCAAGTCGATGATTGTGCTGGAAATGAAGTGTCCCCAACTAAGCAAGCCAGAGGCGACAGCGGCAAGGAACGAAAACTCCATCGGTGACAGAATGGAGAAAAAATCTTGGGAGAAACCAGGCTCAGTCGGGGGGCCAGTTCCCCTCCGGCCAGACGAATCAGTAGTTTGTTCCAACTGCAGCAAAGTCAGAGTGTAAGTGGTCCACTGGTTCCAGGGGTCTTTTCCCGATGGATGTCTAGGTGACGAGGTTCTCACTGGAGATCTGTCTCGGGCTCATCTATGTGTCCTGGACTCCGCTGACGGTCAGGGCTGTAGAGGTTGTCTCCAGGTGCTGATCCTCCATTTATGGCAGACTTTGGTTAAGTCAGTATAATCGCTGATGGTTGGCTTCCTCTGAGGTCCTCCGAGGGGTTGTCATCATCTCTTCTCAGGTGTTCGGTCATCTCAGATCGTTTAAGGGTTGGATCCAGACTGAAGCTTGTGTAATTCCTAGCTACGTGGCAGAAACATTTAGACAATTAGCGTAGCAGTTGTTCCATCCAGGGATAATCCTGGATGAAATTATCAGTATAACCCAAGCTAAAGCATAATAATGTGCATTTGTTCAGATAGACTGGCAGTACAAGATTGTGAGATGCATTATATGAATGCTTGGCTAAAGAGACGTGTCTTTAATCTAGATTTAAACAGAGAGAGTGTGTTTGAACCTCGAACGTTATCAGGAAGGCTATTCCAGAGTTTAGGAGCCAAATATGAAAAAGTTCTACCTCCTTTAGTGGACTTTGGTATCCTAGGTACTACCAAGAGGCCAGAGTTTTGCGACCTTAGGGAGCGGGTTGGATTGTAGCATGATAGAAGATTAGTTAGGTACGCAGGAGCTAAATAATTTAGGGCCTTTATAGGCAAGTAATAATATTTTGTAACTGATACGGAACTTAATAAGTAGCCAGTGCAGAGACTGTAAAAATTGGAGTAACATGATCATATTTTCTTGACCTGGTAAGGACTCTAGCCGCAGCATTTTGTACTACCTGTAGCTTGTTTATTGAAGATGCAGGACAACCACCTAGCAGTGCATTACAATAGTCCAGTCTAGAGGTCATGAATGCATGAACTAACTTTTCTGCATCAGAAACACTTAACATGTTCCGTAGCTTGGAAATGTTTCTAAGATGGAAGAATGCTGTTTTTGTAACATGGGAAATATGATTTTCAAAAGATTGCTGTCTAATATAACACCCAGATTTTTAACTGTAGAGGAAGTAACATTACATCCGTCTAGTTGCAAATTGTAATCCAAGAGATTCTGTGTACTGTTTTTAGGTCCAATAATTAATATCTCTGTCTTATCTGAATTTAATAGGAGAAAATTACTGGTCATCCAATCTTTTATATTTTTAACACACTCTGTTAGCTTAGTTTAGAGGTTTCATCTGGTTTTGTTGAGATATATAGTTGTGTCATCAGCATAACAATGGAAACTAATCCCGTATTTTCTAATAATATTACCAAGGGGCAACATATATAATGAAAATAATAGAGGACCTAGGACAGATCCTTGTGGTACTCCATACTTTACTGGTGATAATTGAGATGCCTCCCCCTTTAAATAAACAAAGTGGTAGCGATCAGACAGGTAGGATCTAAACCATCTTAAAGCCTGCCCTTGAATACCTGTATAGTTTTGTAATCGATCTATCAGTATATCATGATCTATAGTGTCGAATGCAGCACTAAGATCAAGTAAAAATAGCAATGAAATGCAGCCTTGGTCTGACGCAAGAACCAAGTCATTTGTAATTTAACAAGTGCAGTTTCTGTGCTATGGCGGGGCCTGAAACCTGACTGAAATTCTTCATAGATATCATTTTTTAGCAAAAAGGAGCACAGTTGAGCAGACACTACTTTTTCTAATATTTTTGACATAAACGGAAAGATTTGAGATGGACCTATAATTTGCCAGTTCACAAGGATCTAATTTTGGTTTCTTAATAAGAGGCTTGATAACTGCGAGCTTAAATGGTTTTGGGACGTGACCTAAAGATAACGAGGAGTTAATAATATTGAGAAGCGGTTCTTCTGCTAAAGGTAACAACTCTTTCAATAGTTTAGTGGGTACAGGATCTAATAAACATGTTGATTTAGATGCAGTGATAAGTTTATTTAGCTCATCCTGTCCTATAGTTGTAAAGCAATGAAGTTTTTCTTTGGGTGCGATGAATGAAGCTACTAGATGCTGTAGAATCTACATTTGTTATTGTATTTCTGATATTATCCATTTTATCAGTAAAGAAATTCATAAAGTCATTACTATTAAACTGTGAGGGAATATTTAGTTCGGGTGACATCTGTTTATTTGTTAATCTAGCCACTGTGCTAAATAAAAACCTTGGATTGTTTTGGTGATTATGAGTTTGCGGATATACTCGGTTCTTGCAGTTTTTAGAGCCTGTCTATAGCTGGACATACTGTTTTTCCACGCAATTCTAAAGACTTCCAAGTTAGTTTTTCTCCATTTGCGCTCAAGAATACGAGTTTCTTTCTTGAGAGAATGGGTATAACTGCTGTACCATGGTGCAGCAATTTTTCTCTAACCTTTTTTAATTTGATGGGGGCAACAGTTTCTAACGTATTAGAGAAGATAGTTCCCATGTTGCTAGTAATTTTGTCTAGTTCATCTGTAGTTATGGGCACATAGAGCAGCTGAGATAAATCCGGCAGGTTATTTGTGAATCTGTCTTTAGTGGCTGGAATAATAATTCTGCCTGGACGATAACGCGGAGCCATATAGTTAATATCAGTAATATGCAGCATGCATGATACAAGGAAATGGTCAGTAACATCATCACTTTGAGGTATGATATCTATATCAGTTAGATCAATTCCATACGATATTATTAAATCTAGTGTATGATTAAAACGATGTGTCGGCCCGGTGACATTTTGCTTGACACCAAAAGAGTTTATTAGGTCAGTAAACGCAAGTCCTAACGCATCATTTGTATTATCAACGTAAATGTTAAAATCTCCAACAATTAGTGCTTTATTAACATTAACCAATAGGTCTGAGAGGAAATCTGTAAATTCTTTTAGAAAATCTGTATATGGCCCTGGCGGTCTATACACAGTAGCCAGAGCAAGAGATAGGACAGATTTATTTTGCTTATCTGACAGTTTAACATTGAGCATAAGTATTTCGAATGAGTCAAACCTGTATCCTGTTTTCTGAGTAACATTGAGAATATCATTATATATTGTTGCGACACCGCTGCCACGACCAGTCTCACGAGGCTCGTGCTTATAACCGTAGCTTGGTGGAGTAGATTCATTTAGACAAATAATCATTTGTTTTAAGCCAGGTTTCAGTCAGACAGAGTACATCAAAACTATTATCTGTGATTATTTCTTTTACAATAACTGCTTTCGGTGTGAGTGATCGGATATTTAGGAGCCCAAGTTTTAAAAATTGTTTTTGTTCATTTATTTTGCATTTTTCTGGTTTGATCACGATCAGATTTGTACTAGATCCTGCATTAAATGTATAAGATTTATAAGATTGTATAAATTTACAAAAATGAATAAGAAAGTTTTAAGGCACGAACGGCATATACCTTGATGTAAAATAATGGGAAGAAATCACACTGTTTAAATAAAATTTAAATCTGCAAATACTGTGGAACTAAATAAATCAGAAAATTATATTTAAAAAAAAAACATCTCCTAAATCAGGGGTGTTTGACCGCGAGGGCAATGCTGGTAGATCGCGCTTTAGGTCAGTGGTTCTCAACCAGGTGGGCGAGAGATAAAACTACAATATAATATATTCACTAATATTATGACTCGCATGTTAAGTAATGTAAAAATATATAGCCTATAAATAAATAAATAACAGCATCATCTTTCTACGCATTCTGTGATATTCTGTGTTTCGGAGCAGCAAATGTTTCTCATGTGAAATACAGACTGAACGGTGGCTCAAAACCGCTGAATGAGCATATGATACGCAAACTACAGCTCTCATCTTGATTAAAAAAAAGCCAGTGTCACACTAGTAGCCTAACGTTTTGATGGATGACTATTGTAATCAAGGTAAAGATGATAACAGTGACATACAGGATCGTGCATTAGGCGCGCGTTTTGTCTGTTATAATTGATGCGCAAACGAACCGTGAATGTCACTCTGTGTATGTCAACCTGATCACTCTAACATCATATTTCTGCTTGAATACAGCTCAGTATATTCACGTAGTTAAATAGAGCGAGTGTTTATAACGGATGCCCGCATGTGTTGAAGATATTTGTGCGGATCGTGGTGTTTATGTGCATACAGGAATCAGACGCTCCAAACTGCTTGGAACTACTAATTAGGGCTGTGACGGTATTGGATTTTTCCTTACCGCGGTGATGCAGCAACAAATATCGCGGTTTGGCGGTTAATCGCACGACCCCCCCCCCCCCCCCCCCCAGTAAAAAAAATTGATGTGGTCGCATTTGTGCAAGTGCATGGTCTGCTGCTCCAAAGCCTCTGCGCGCTGCAGAGCCACAGCGCATTGTAGCAGGAGTCAGATTTCACTGATCACATGAAGAGATGTACTTTCAGAGCGAGCGCTTTGTGGGTAGAGCTACACTCACTGCATCAGCACGAGCGCGACGGTGCATGCAGCAGACTGAGCGCAACGGAGGATTTGGTTTTCAAACTAAAGTAAAAGACTGCTTCTTAAACCAGAGAAAGTGACAAATAATACTGATGAAATAGAACGGGTTGAATGTTGAACACTTTCGTTACCATATAGCTATATTAATCAATGCATGCTGATTAACTTTTATCATAATGTTGTATTAAAAAGAGAAAGTTGCGACCAGTGGGAAGAATGAGTACAGCCCTGAATGACTTGATCAAGAACGCATGCAGCTTGTAAATGAACATGGAAATGAATAATAATAAAGTCGTCGTCTTTATTCTTAAAATAGCAAATTAAATTAACAATAATAACAAAATAATATTAATCTCTATAATTTTTTTTTTTTTTCAATATCTTCTGAGTTTAATAGGAATTATGGAACAGTCTTTGTCATCGTTTGTAACCCATTCTTTGTACAACAAATTATTAAAAGAATAACAGCCTGAGCAAGCTGCAGAAACAACAAGCCGAGCTCAACATGCCCCGTGCTTTGTTCTGGTGATTTGTGCTAAACTTCGATTCATATTTCTTTAGACATTGTTTTTCGGGTAAGACTCCGTGGATATAAACGCACTTGTCCAAGCGCAACTTGTTGCAAAATGTGTTCGTTGAAACGGATAGGTTGTAACAGCAAATTAGGATGTAATTAATATTATTTGACTATTCGTTAGGCTACATTTATAATAACAACCTTTTTAAAGTGCAACATAAAAGAGGCTTTTTCTTCTTCCTGACCCGACCGTTCCCGCGAAATATATCTCGTTTCCAGAATCTCACAATGACATTTCCTCTACTGAAAGAGAGAGAGATAACAAATACAAATGTAGTCTGCACAAAATGTATTTTATTGTAGGCTATTTATTTTATTCGTCTTGTCCAGAATCAAATTAGTTTTACATTTTGTTGTCAACGTAATAATAAGTGTCGCAGAGAGAAAAAAATTATAATACTGTAGGCCAGTTTGTACAAAAATGTAAAATAGCATGTTTGTTATTTTTATTCTTCTTGTCAAAATACTAAATTTGTTTAACCTTTTGCTGTCAACACGGAAAAGTGTCGCAGAGAAAAAAAAAGACATCTGTCATTTAAATTTATATGTAAAATATGAACAAAACCGTTGGCTTACATTGCAAAATTAAATCTCTTTTTCATGAAACCAAACAATGTAACTTCCCTGAGAAGAATGTCCCGAGTCAGATTTGCCTGTCATGGGTTTCTTCACAGTAAACTGACCATTTTCAGCATCCACACTGTGCTTCATCCTTATTCTGCTCTGTCACTCATGTACAGGGCTCTGGGCAAAACACTGCCGTGCCGCGCCCACTTCGCTCAAATACGATTATAAAGATGCATGTGAAAGATTGGATAATTTGTTTATTAACAACTACATTAAAATAAAAGCAAGCACGGGCATGTGCTATTAGCAGTCAGGGCTTAATCTGAACAGACCCGGTCCGGATCGGCACCTCCGAACTCCGATCATCTCATTTAGCATATCCTCTTCCTCCAGTCAAATACGTTTGTGTCAGGGTTATTGTAGTTTTGCATTTTTAAATTCGTTTTTATTTTAATATTGCTTTCAATTTTCGCTAAAAATTTAAGTTTCATTTTTTTATTTTTTTTATTTTAGTTTTTATTTTGTGAAGTTTTCTACCCTATACAGGTTAGTTTCGGTTTTAATTTGAGTTTTAGTAATTCAAGTTTAGAAGAATTAACAGAACACTTCCAGAGCACAGACCAAAGACATTTTAATTTAAACTTATTGACGCAAACCACTAGCGACACAAAATTAAAGCATGCTGATTAGAAAATTATTAATTTGATTATTTTATTTAGTTGCTGTTGGTTTCATTTTGTTTGAGCTTGTCATTGTTTTTTATTATTCTTTCTTTCTTGTCTTAATGCCTTTATTTTTGTCAAATACAGTTCTTAAATATTTCCGTTTAAACATGTATACAACATTTCTCATTTTTAAATTCGTTTAACAAGCATTTTAGAAGTCAAAATAAAACATTTCATAGTCGCAAAAAAAACCTGATGCGGCTCGTTTAGGTGACTTGGTTTGCTTTGCATAAAATAAAATAGTTTACTGTTTTATAGATTACATGAAACAAACCTATATTTGACAAAAATAAAGTAAGTGGCACTGGGAACTGCTCTCACCCGAAGAGAAGGCAAAACTACCCAAACATTACAAAAAAATGTTTAATAAAATAACCGTGATTTTTAGAGTATATGCACACAATAAAAGCAACTAATGCAAGCTGGTAATCACTTAAGAGGGTCAACGGAGTGATTGCGCGAATGATCTCTTACCTCCATCCTCTGATGCCGGATCGATCTCCCCGCTTTATTACACAAATTAAACACTGCATATGATAACCGCTAAATATTCCACTTGGCTAAAACACAGCAAAACACGGTTTTGGGTGTACGTAAGCCTATTTAATAGATAATATTACACTTGTGTTATCTCCCCTGCGCTTTCTCTCTCACACACATACATTAGCTATAATCTTACCTTTCAGAAGCGCGTGTCTGGCTTTAAAACTAATCAGACAGCACCAGCAGCAAAAGGAATTCATGTCTGGATAGTTTTATTCGATTTGATGACATTTATGAATGAACAGTATAATGTTTTGCATGTAGAGTAGCCTATTGATGACGCTCAGTTGGGGACGGCGCGGGAGCGGCATTACTATGAAGCAAAGTTAATTTAGATGTAGAATAACTAAGCAGTGATAAAGAATGCCCAAAAGATAAACTACAAATATCTGTCCCTTTGCCCCCCTGACTGTGTTGCTGCCGAGGCGACTGCCTTGTTCGCCTATATGCACATGCAGATCGCCTGTTCTGTCAGGGTGCCGTTATGCACACGCTGCGCACTGTGCGCAATAAAACACATGACACCGAAGCACTGGTGCGTGCGTGCAGCGCGTGAGCGGTAAGAGGGAGTAAAAACACAGATATACAGTTCTGAAAGGATGTCGGGAACGGGATATTGTTAGACCGCCCCCTCTCGTTCAAATTACACCAGAGTTACCGACCGTTACCGTGTTTATTCCCACGTTGCAAGAAATTCGGTCGGATCCCGCGAAAAACAGTGCGGTGATGACCTCAACACCGCGGTTGCATCTCATTACCGCGGTAATGCGGTTATCGTCACAGCCCTACTACTAATAGGGACTATTTACTGATGGCGTCGTGAATAGTGAATAATAATAAAACTATTAGTTTTTTATTATTAAATTAATGCAATACAACTCAAGAAGCCTTTTTAATTATTTATTTAATATGCATTTTATCCACTTGGTTTATTTATTTTATTCACTTGTTAGATCTCGGTATGTTTCTCATTTGAAAAGTAGATCCGCACACAAAAAATTGTGGGCACCCTTGTCTAAGATTAATGGCAGAAGTCAACAGGCTTTTTAAAATCCTAAATATTTTTACAACAGGCGCTTTTACATTTCGTTTTGAAACTCTTCCACCACCGTCTGGTCTGTCTCACCTCACTCTTCTTGTCTGTCAGCTCTCTTCACATGATAAATGAAATCTGAAAAATCTTACATTTCTGCTGAAAGAAAGAGAGGATAGGCTAACAAATAAAAGTTTAGCCTGCATAAAATTGTATGTTATTTTATTCGGTGCCGCGGTGAGCAAGTGACGTTACGGTGTTGCAGGTTAACACCGGTATCACCGCCCACACAGTCTATCGCGGCAAACTTAGTACATATAACTGTTGTAGTGCGACCGGTTTTCATTTCTCTCCAAACGTTCACAGACTTGTGCCTTCTGTTCTATCCAACGTTACATAACTTCATCTTTACATTCTTAAATTTTATGCAGATTTTAGATTGGTTAATATTAGCTGTCAATCACCCAGTCACTGCTTTCCACTGTCAGGTGAGTTTGCAGGTAACAGCATTCCCCCACAGCATTCTACACATTTCAAGCTCGAGAGCTTGGTTAAACATGTAGAGCAGGGCTCCCCCCCTCCCCCCAGCCACAGTGTTTCTCCAACAGCAGCTTTCTCTAACAACAGCTTTTGACGTTGATGATAATTCCCATTCGGACCTTTGAATGTAAACTTTGAGAACCCCTGATGCAGAGAGTGCCAAACACAAGTGTGTGGCAAAATGTTCAGAATCATCAGGTTCAATCATTAAGTACGGTGGCCGAGAGAGCTTAACGCGCTGCAAATAGGAAAAACACCTGCCAATTAAGAAAACAACTTCATCAATTTGACAACATGCAAATGCTCACAACACAAACAAATAAAGCAGGGGTGCAGAAAGTTGATCCTGGAGGGCCACTCTCCTGCAGAGTTTAGCTCCAACCCTGAAAAACCCTGGAAAAAAAATACCTATCTGCATCCTGAAGACCTTGATTAGCTGCTTCAGGTGTGTTTGATTAGGGTTGTAGCTAAACTCTGCAGGGACACCGGTCCTCCAGGATCAATGTTCCCCAACCCTGAAGTAAAGAAGCGCACTGCAAAGAGAAAAAAAACACCTGGCAAATTAAGAAAACAACTTAATCAATTTGACAACACATGCTCACAACACAACCAAACAAAGAAACGTGCTGCAAATAAAATTCTTTGTTTGTGTTGTGAGCATTTGCACCACCTGCTGTCAAACTGATGAATATATTTTCTTGATGGTGCTTTTTCTGTTTGCATGTGTTTTCTGAAGTTGCAGTTGAGCTCTCTCGGCCACCGTAGTTAAGGCCTTTAATCTTCAGGATGCTCACATCGGGGTCTGCGATTAAAATTGTAATTGTTGTTTTAATGATGTAAGATTTGACATTATCGAGTATATTGCAAAACCCAAACAAAACACCTACAGAGAGTGCACCCACCCATTCATTTGTAAGATCGCTTACAAATAAAACTTTTATTTTAAAAGCCTATTTTATATCTCCCTCTTTGGACTTTCTCTTGTTGACGGAAACCTGGGCTAAATCAGGTAACCACAGTGTCTTCACAAAGTTCCTCCCACCTCTGTGCTGTTTTTTTTTTTTTAGCTCCCCCCGAGCGTCTGGGCGTGGAGGAGGCGTAGCTACCGTTTTTTTTGAGCCAATTTTAAATGCTGACTTCTATCTATAAATAATTATTCTTGTTTTAAACTACAGTTACTTTTTGAGTTTACATGCCCTATGTTATGTGCTGTTGTTTACCATCCTCCTAAATACAGCAAGAATTTTATTCAAGAGTTTTCTGAGTTTTTAGCTGAGGTTGTGACCAAATATGACCAACTCCTGATATGTGGGGATTTTAACATCTGTGTTTGTTGTCCGTTTGATCAATTGGCCACTGATTTTAAATGACTACTGACATCTTTTGATTTATTTCAGTTAGTGGATCGACCCCCATATCTTATTGGACACACTTTGGATCTTATTTCTCATGGGCTCTCTATCTCCCTTACTGAAATATCTGAGACTGCCATCTCAGATCACTTCCCCATTATTATTGAATTTCCAGTCCTAGCATCAACAGCCAGCAGGTCTCTCCTGCATGCTCTGATGATCTTCTTTCATCTTTTTATTCTACTTTTTTCACAATCTTGGACTCTATTAGACCGGCAGAGCGAAGATCTGTTGGCTTTTATTAATATATGTATTAGCTCAGGATCTGTCCTTGCTGCTTTCAAGTGTGCTGTGGCTCTTCTTAAAAAAAAAACTAATCTGGATCCCTCAGTTGTCTAATTTTAGACCTGTTTCCCACCTGCCCTTTCTCTCAAAAGTTTTAGAAAAAGGTGTTTTTATACGATTACATTCTTTTGTAGAAAGTAACTCTATTTTTGAGAAATTTCAGTCAGGATTTAGATTACGACACAGCACTGAGTCTGCACTGTTAAAGGTGCACAACGATATTGCTCGGTTTTTTGATGCTAAGTGCCCTGTTATTCTATTGCTACTTGATCTCATGGCGGCCTTTGATGCAGTGGACCATGAAGTCCTTCTGTCTCGCCTTAATCATGTTGTTGGCATTCGGGGTACTGCACTTCAGTGGTTCTCATCATATTTTACGAACAGAACCTTTTCTGTAGCGATTAGGGACTCGTCGTCCTCAACCACTACTCTCTCATGCGGGGTGCCACAAGCCTCTTCTCTGGCCTGTTTTATTTTCACTTTACATACTGCCTCTTGGATCCATTATAGCTAGGCATATGATATAGCTTTTCACTGCTATGCTGATGATTTGCCATTTATTTGCCTATGAGATCAAAAAATGCTGACCTAGCTAGGTCATTATTGCATTAATGACATTAAATTGTGGTTAGAGCAAAAAAAAAAACGGAATATTTTTTATTTGGAGAGTCTGTAACTTCTGACTTTGATGCGCTGACTTCCAAGCTTAAAATAACTGTCAGAAATTTTGGGGTGACTTTTGATAGTAGCCTGACATCTGATAAACAGTTTGACAGTGTGGTTAAAGCTAGTTTTTTTCAGCCATGTCTTTTGGACAAGGCCAAACCTTTTTTGAATCGCTCTGACCTTGAGAAAGCTATTCATGCTTTTATTAGTTCAAGATTAGATTACTGTAATGTTGGTGTCTCACAGTCATCCCTTAATCGCCTTCAGCTAGTTCAGAATGCTGCAGCCCGTCTTTTAACCAACACACGTAAGCATGAGCACATCACCCCAATTGTTTATTCACTCCACTGGCTTGATTTAAAAATTGTATTGTTTGTTTTTAAAGCTCTCAATGGCCTTGCTCCACTGTATGTAACTGAGATGCTGGCTTTTCGTCAGTCAAACAGGGTTCTTAGGTCAACTAATCAACTTTTGCTGGAAGCACCGAGGTCACGGTACAAACACTGGGGTGGTCTGGCTTTTCCTGTAACTGGGCCCATACTCTGGAATAAGCTTCCCCCGATATGCTCACCATTACTGACCTGGGCGTTTTTAAAACTACGCTTAAAACTAACTTATTAAATGTTGTTATTTCACTGTTTATGCGAAGAAAAAGTACATAGTGCTGCTAATTTTTATTTGTTGGCTTTTGTCATGAAATTATGCTAAAATGATTTCAGTGTACTTTTTAAATATTTCCAGCACCTTTTAACAATGGCGTGTATAACAGTTTGGACTGATAAATTATTTAAAAGATTTAAGTATGGGAATAATATGGGTAGCTCTCAGCCGCTTTCATCCTTTAAAAGTAGCTCCCAAATGAAATAAGGTTGGAGACCCCTGGTGTAGTGTCTGTGATTATTAAAGTGAAAAAACACTGCTACACTGAGAGCCTCACTGACACTGTGAGAACAATTAATAATCCTTTCATCATTTTATTTGAGAAAACCATTGTCAAATACACTGACTATTCACTACTACCCGTCTTCTTTCACTCCTTCTGAGATTTGCGGCAGCTTAGACGCTTCAAATGCGTATTACTGCCCCTCTCAGTTCACTTCTACCTGTCAAAATAAAAGTCCGCTTTTTAACTTGTCAATTTTAAGAAATTGACAGAAATGACGACTGTACTATAATGTAGCCTACTTCTAAAATAATAATAATAATTTATAGAAAACTAAGGAATATATCATTTCCCCCTCATTTTTATTTAGTAAATCTCTGATGTGCAGCCCTTTACAAAAGCATAAAAGGATAAGTTATTTTCATTTGATTACATTTTAAGACATTCATTTAATTAGTAAGGTTTATGCATTAATTTCATTACCACCATTTTTGATAGTATATTTGTATTAAATCATAAAAGTACAGAAAAATTGTCAAACCAGAATTTATGAATTATGAATTGTTATGAATTAGTAATGATGAATATAAGTTGTTAAACTAATATAATCAATGATTACATTTACTTGATTGTTTTTGATTAATGGAATTTGAAAAAACCTTGCTTTGTCAACCAAAAAAAACAAAGTTTTGATTGTTTAATACCGTATACCGTGAAACCTTGATATTTTCTGAGACCATTATCATACCGTGAAAATCTCATACTGTTATAAACCTTAGTCCACGGTAGTCCTTAAGATCAGCACAATAACACACTCAGCAAAATATTGTCTAATTGTCGTTATTGATTAAATCCTAGAAAATAGATAAAAATTTTTTGTCAATATCACACCCCCCCTAGCTGCCAGCCGTTCCACGCAATTGGCAGAGCTGAATGTAAAATTTAACACCGCATACACCAGGGATAGGCAACTTCGGTCCTGGAGGGCCAGTGTCCTGCTGAGTTTAGCTCCAATCAAACACATCTAAGAAGCTAATCAATGTCTTCAAGATCACTAGAAAGTTACAGTCAGGTGTGTTTGATTTGGGTTGGAGCTAAACTCTGCAGGACACTGGGACCGAAGTTGCCTATCCCTGGCATACACCATCCTAACCCTCGCCAAAGAGGAGCACTCTCTCTGTTTAACCAAACTCCGATTAACTTAGGTGGTTTACAAAATAAATCTGTCAGTGTTCTTTTCATTTTCTCTCGTCTTCAGTCCTTTGCATTTCTCACAGTAGTTGGCTTCCTGTCACTAAAATATGCATTAAAGTTAAGAATGTAAAGATGAAATCTGTTAATATAGCATTTGTAGTTTTTGTAATTTTTGCTGATGCTCATAACTTTTTAAAATTGGGAGCACCAGTGCTACGGAGTAAAAAAGTTCATTTCGAGCCCTGTTCTATAACAAATCCTTTAGATTTAAAGGTATTCAGAAGAGTAATGAAAAATAAGTATATATATAAAAAAAAACTAATATAGTAGCATACACTATCAATTACATTTATTATAAATTACGAGCTTAAACAAATTTAAAGGAATATTGAAACTATGGACTAGTAAACTTGGACTTATGTACCTCGTTTCACATACTCTCATTCGGCATGAATCCAAATACAAGTGTGTGTATTTTGATTGCTTGACGTTAATTGCATAATATAAGATGCTTTTCATTTCAGATGATTAAAAAAGTGACTCATATTTGGGGAAAATACAGTATTCCTTTCAAAGATGCCATTTGTTTGCTTTGATGCATTGTGTGCATAGTGTGATTGATGTTCACCGTGTGTGTTCAGAGCCCATGAGGATGCAAATGCAGCACGCAAACTCACAGCAGAACAAAGGAAAGAGAAGAAGGTGAAGAAACTTAAGGAGGATTTGAATCATGGAGTTCACATTGCTGTTTACAGGTACAAAACATGACAAATCTTCGCAAATCTTACATTTAAAATGCAGTCCAATGACACACGGCGTAAATCACAGGCTAAATAGAGTCTTGTTAGACGCAATGTAAATGTAGTCATCAGAGAATTATGCAGTGACTAAAAATATCAAACAACCCAAAACTACCTTGTACTGTACTTCAGCTTCAAAGTACCCACTAGGTTTCAACTCTGCGCTTACTCTCAACTGTGGATGTTATTTCAACCAACTGTGGTGTACTCTGAGAGTACTGAAGGAGTAAACTTGTTGTAAATGAGTTGCTCTTTGTTTTTCCCCTTCACTGTATGGTCTGCAGTTTAAAAAAACATTTTCTGTTATATCCAGTGCTAAGTTATTCTTCCCTAGTGAAAAAATATACTAAAATGTATTTGAAATGCATTTTTTTTTTTACATATGTGCTTAATAAAAATACCCTGCAATTGTACTTTGGGTATTCTAAACCGGTATACTTAAAGTCAGCTAAATTGGAACAACTAATTTTGTGCTTAGTGCACTTTAAATGTGCAGAAGTAGTGCTGACGTCAAACTGAAAGTATACTTAAGTATATTTGGTTGTGCTAAAGTGGAACTATTCCAAGTATACTTAAGGTACGCTTTAAAGTGTCATGAAACCCCCCTGTTGTAGCACTGGTCTTTCATACCTTAGATCTGAAAAAGGCGCCAGAGACGGGTGTCAAACTGTGGAAAAGAAGGTGTTAAGAGGGGAGAAAACAACCAATAAAACACTGACCTACAACACACTCATTATACAGTTAAATTAATATTAAAATATCTTTAAAACAGAAAGAATAAAGGCATAGTTACTTTTTGTTTACACTTCTTTGAATATTTGGTCTATATCATTGTTTGCTGTGTATCACAATAATCTGTGTCAGACATACCACTGTATCATTGCCCTTATTTTCACATATTTAATTTTAAGATGATGTGATATGTGCGCATACACGGTGCTGGTTCATGTTTGGAGCATGAGAGAATATGAAATATATTCACAAAACCAGAAACATATTTGCTCCGGTCTGGATATGAACTATGATCCTCGCAGCGAGTGTTGTTTAACTCATCGTGGATTTCAGTGCAGAAACCACTCTCTAATGCACGCTCCACTTGTTACATATGAAATATTATGGTCATGTTTACAGAGATGAACTGACGGCACGGCACGGAAGCTCTTTCATGTGATTTGAATTCTCCGCTGTAATACAACCTCATGCATAATACAGCGCAGTGATAGGATCATAAGAGTTCATTCTCATGAATACTTAGAAAAGCTCAAAAAACTGATGATGTACTCTCTAGCCACGGCAGCCAATCATTACTCCAAATTAACGCATATGTTACTTTTCGTGATGCTGGTTCAACTTTGCTTTTTGAACCAGAAGAATTAAATTGCTCCAAAAAAAACACCTTTTCCTTAATATTAAACATAATGAGTGCTGTTGTTGTTTTCACTAATGTGCAACCTGTTCATATGTTCAAATCCCCCAAAAATTTGTTTTAGGCTTTTAATGACACTTTAAACATCTTTCATTTTAAGACTGATACAGACTGATACATTTTAGGCATAATATTAAGAAATATTGTGTTATACAGAAATACCCCTAATAAAGTTTATTTAGAATTTTACATCATTAAGCCTTAAATGATTTCAATAAATATGTTACTGGATTTGAAGTATACTTGGTATGAAATAAACATGTTAAATGACGGCGTAGGTTTTTTTTTTTACTAGGGTCTCCACATTCAATTCAGTTTTTTTTTTTTTTTTTTTTATATTTCAGTCAACTTTTAATAGCATTGTTCTCACTGCTTGCACACAACAACATACAGTGTGGCTAGCAATGTTTTTATTTATCTTTTGCTTGTTTGCTAACAAGTAGTTTATCTGCTTTGCCCTCAGAATCCGAAATCTGCATAATCCAGCCAAGAAGTTTAAGGTGGAGGCCAATGCAAACCAACTGTACCTCACTGGTACCGTGGTACTTCACAGAGACCTCAACATTGTAGTAGTGGAGGGAGGTGGGTGAAAGTGATTAGATAATCTCTATAGATGATTCTCTTCATATATGGTTATTATTGTTATTTTCAGGATTTGTATTTATCTATTAATTAACTGCTTACTCCCTGAAGGCCCCAAAGCACAGAAGAAATTTAAACGACTGATGTTGAATAGAGTCAAATGGGATGAGCCAAATTCCAAGAGAAATGGTAAGGGAATTTAAGAGTGATAGACGATGAAGATATTTATTGATCAGCCTTTTTTGAGCTGTGGATTTATAGCTGACATTTGACATTCCATATTTATTTTAGAGCCTCAAGATTCAGATGATGAGGGTTCCAGAAAGAATAATAAATGCACATTGGTTTGGGAGGTAAATGCATACCAGATATATATATTATGTAAACCACTGAAACGTACCAAAATGTTGTAGTTTGTCAGAACTCACCATTTGTGTCACAACAATTAAATTTTCTTTACCTTTGTATGTTTTTTACTGATATTCAAGTACATACTAAGTAATATGAGAGTTTTTCTTTCTTTTTCTTATTTCTTATTATATGCTTTGTGTACTTAAATATATAATTTTCTCTCTCTCAGGGTACAGCCAAGGAACGTAGTTACGGGGAGGTTAAGTTTAAACAGTGTCCAACAGAAAGTATGGCTAGGGAACATTTTAAGAAGCATGGCACTGAGCACTACTGGGATTTGGCTCTGAGTCAGAGTGTTCTGGAGACAACTGATGACTGAGAAACAGACAGAACTCAACAGAAAAATAAGAATAACAGAGAAACAGTGGAGCCTGTGGCATGTGCACCTTACACGCATATTTTTTTCTTTACATTTTTTTTGAATAAGAGTAAAGGAAGTGGAATAGACTGACAGAGAGAAACATGTAAAATATAGTTTGAGTGGGAAAGAGAATGATTGTGTTTTCAAACCTGCAATACAAGTGTGCAAGGCTTAAACACAAGAGCTGGTGTAATGAACTAGGATGTTAACCCTGATATGCACTGCAGAACTTTACAATGCTGAAAGCTTGAATAAGAGTGGGCACTGGTTTTGTATCTCTTGTAACAATTTTATCGTTTAGGCTGTGCAGTCTTTGATCTTGTGATTTCTACCTTGGATCCACCTTGTTTGAGTCTTGCATCTTGTGCTTTTCAGTAAATAAGCCTCACTCCAGAAATAAGCTAATTGACACTGTGTAGTTTGTTACTGAATGCACAAGAGTATTGGTTTCTGTATGACACAAAACTGGTGATTCTAGTATGGCTAAAGAATGGAGAAAGATTTGTATTTGGCTCAACTATAAATGTCCAACAGGAAGTGACAACACAGTTTCTTAAATCTAAGGCACCTTTTTCATAAATTTCATGTCATGGATCAAATGGGAAAAGTGCAACTAACCAGATGCCAATGGTTATAGCTAGGGGAAAATAGATATTTTGCTTGTTTGCTGATACAGGCTTGGTTCATTTTTTGATCTAGTATATAATTTTAAGTCAGTGTATTTGTTAAAGAGAACCACCTTGGCTATTTTCAGTTCCAAAGGTGAATTCAGTGGTGGTACAACAGTATTTGGACCAAGCGTTATTTGTGAAGATGATTCAACAGGGTTTCCCAACCTTGATCCTGTTGTACCCATATAACCACACATTTTATATATCTCCCTAATAAACATACCCATTTCAACTTCTCAGTTAATAAACTCCAAGGGGACAAGGGAAGTATCCGTTGACACCCTTGACTCCTTGATTTTGTCAAAGGGAGCAGGTATACCAATTTGCATGTTTCAAGCTGCTCTAGAGTTCAAAATGCAAATGGACTGTCACAGCAGATGCCAGTGTACCTTAATATTATTATTATATTTTAGATGGCCATAGTTAAATGTGCTTATCATAGGCAAACAAACTGGTGCATACAATATACTAAATTATTAATAAGCGCCATAGCAGATTTCAAATGATCAAGAATATTTCAGTTACTTGGCTTCTAACAGTTGTGGGCGCTTAATGTAAGCAAATACATAAATCCAAATCCACAAGGAAGTTACTGAGAGAAGGGTATAAAACGTGGAAGTGATACACATCTTAAGTCCATAACCTGAAATGGGATGTTAATTCCAGTCATGCAACTGCATCCATAGCAGTATACATTATCAATTTTTAAATCAGAATAATCAAAATGACATGAGACCATGTGGTATTCCAAAAAGCAGGTTATGTGACAAACCAGGGTACACTTATTGTAAACCTATCAGTCCCAAAGGGGAAATAACTTTCAGGGTATGCAAGTAGCCATAGCAACTTGTGCTCTCAACATAACCTGCTCTGGACCTGGTTGTGTGTTCACAGTAAACATAATCTGGGTTGACTGAACCTACTCTCGGTGGAATCAGTTTACCTTGAGTAAGCACGTTTTGGGTTAATCAACCGCATGTTCAGGAAATGTGTGACATTAAGTTAACCTTTCTTTCTGTAATATACCCCATGCATGTGTTTTCACAACAGAAATGATAGCTTATTAGTGGATGGAATTCCAGCAGTTATATGGTGATTTGTTTAGATTCATATTCATCATTAACAAGATTAAGTGTCCATCTACATCAATGCAAGACATCCTCCATCCTGAAACATTTAATACTGTTCAGAAAATGCCATCACAGATAATAATTTTCTTTTTATGTGTGTCAGCTTTTTAAGTAGGTCACCTCTCCAAGCAGATCCTATATCAAGTTAGCCACCTACAAAGAGATTACAATCAAGCCACCTCCTCTGTTTGGGCACTCAAACGATAGGTTAAAAAAAACAAATGCTTAAAGGACCTGTACAACTACCCTAGCCCTTACTCCTTTAAGTAAATGATGGATGTTTAAGTCTTATGTACGTCTCCCAAACAATGTTTTGAGGCAGATGTTGCCACTCATTCTACTAAGTATGTTCATGGTGAACACACAAGACATTAGCAACATAAAGCCAAATTCAGTGAGTCACCATGGGAACGGGCACTAATAAGCTTATTTGTTCTTTCATTTAATGGCGAGTTACATTCTTTAGGGCATATCACCACTTTAGTGGTTGTGCAATAATTTATATTCTTATGGTTACATTTTTAATATTCGATCATTTTTTTTTTACTGTGAACAAGAATTCAATTGTTTTATTCTAGTTATAAATTAAAAGGTATACAATTCAGCCTGTGCTTGCAAGATAATACAGGTGCATCTCAATAAATTAGAATGTTGTGGAAAAGTTCATTTATTTCAGTAATTCAACTCAAATTGTGATACTCGTGTATTAAATTCAGTGCACACAGACTGAAGTAGTTTAAGTCTTTGGTTCTTTTAATTGTGATGATTTTGGCTCACATTTAACAAAAACCCACCAATTCACTATCTTAACAAATTAGAATATGGTGACATGCCAATCGGCTAATCAACTCAAAACACCTGCAAAGGTTTCCTGAGCCTTCAAAATGGTCTCAGTTTGGTTTACTAGGCTACACAATCATGGGTAAAACTGCTGATCTGACAGTTGTCCAGAAGACAATCATTGACACCCTTCACAAGGAGGGTAAGCCACAACCATTCATTGCCAAAGAAGCTGGCTGTTCACAGAGTGCTGTACCCAAGCATGTTAACAAAGTTGAGTGGAAGGAAAAGATGCACAACCATTCGAGAGAACCTCAGCCTTATGAGGATTGTCAAGCAAAATCGATTCAATGATTTGGGTGAACTACACAAAGAATGGGCTGGGGTCAAGGCATCAAGAGCTACCACACAGATGTCAAGGAATTTGGCTACAATTGTCTTCAGAGATATCTTACCTGGGCTAAAGAGAAGAATAACTGGACTGTTGCCCAGTGGTCCAAAGTCCTATTTTCAGATGAGAGCAAGTTTTGTATTTAATTTGGAAACCAAGGTCCTAGAGTCTGGAGGAAGGGTGGAGAAGCTCATAGCCCAAGTTGCTTGAAGTCCAGTGTTAAGTTTCCACAGTCTAATGATTTGGGGTGCAATATCATCTGCTGGTATTGGTCCATTGTGTTTTTTGAAAACCACCATCACTGCACCCGTTTACCAAGAAATTTTGGAGCACTTCATGCTTCCTACTGCTGACCAGCTTTTTAAAGATGCCGATTTCATTTTTCAGCAGGATTTGACTCCTGCCCACATTGCCAAAAGCACCAAAAGTTGGTTAAATGACCATGGTGTTGGTATGCTTGACTGGCCAGCAAACTCACCAGACCTGAACCACATAGAGAATCTATGAGGTATTTTCAAGAGGAAAATGAGAAAAAAGAGACCAAAAAAATGCAGATGAGCTGAAGGCCACTGTCAGAGAAACCTGGGCTTCCATACCACCTCAGCAGTGCCACAAACTGATCACCTGCTCCATGCCACGCCGAATTGAGGCAGTAATTAAAGCAAAATGAGCCCCTACCAAGTATTGAGTACATATACAGTAAATGAACATACTTTCCAGAAGGCCAACCATTTTTTATTGGTCTTATGTATTATAATTTGTTGAGATTTTTTGTTGTGAATTGGTGGGTTTTTGTTAAATGTGAGCCAAAATCATCACAATTGAAAGAACCAAAGACTTAAACTACTTTAGTCTTGTCATGATCTGGGTTTGCTTCCTTTTCTCTCTCTCTCACACTCTGTTGTACGCGCACACACTCACACACACACACACACACACACACACACATGCATACAGACACATACACCTCTCTCTCTCCCCCCACCTGTTTGTCATTTCAATCAGCGTTCACGCTGCTTTGCAGTGACACCTGTTCTCACTCATCTAATCATTTCCTCTATTTACAGCGGCTGTGCTTGCGGCTCCCTGTCGGATTATTGTATGTCATGCATTGAATGTGATCTCTTGCTTATCGTTGAGTTCAGTTTTCGTACCTTGTCTTGTCTCGCCTGGAGATGCTGAGAGTTTCTGTTTTTTTCTCGGTGCCCTGCTGCCGCTTCCAGTGAGTCCGGTTCCACGAAGTCTCCCTAGACTGAAGTCCCTTGGATCAGATCGTCTACAAGTTTTGTTTTGTGATTTCTCAGTTCTGTGTCTACGTACGACAGACTGCCTTGTTTTTGCTCCTTCATTTAAGACTGTGTTGACTAATCCATTTGCGTTTGGATCCTTACATTCCCATTGTGACAAGTCTGTGTGCATTGCATTTATTTAATACACGAGTTTCACAATTTAAATTGAATTACTGAAATAAATGAACTTTTCTATGACATTCAAATTTATTGAGATGCACCTGTATCCGTGCACGCGTTTGTCTTTGAGGTTGAAACGTTTTTGTATTTTCTGATTTTAAAATAAATTTTCAAAATGAGCGGTAAGAGATATCATGATGATTCACACAACTGTGCACCGGATGATGGTGATGATGATGATGATGATCAGACATCCTCGAGACCTAGACACGATTTACAAAATAACATCGACCAGTTACACGAAATTATTAACTATGAGTTACAAATGCTACCATCACATTCGCTTAATATGGTCGAAAGATTACACGAAATTATAAACGAACAGCATGAATGGTTAGCGGCATCTATAAATGACTGTGTACAGATGGGTAGCGGACTGGTTAACTTCGGGTTATGATCCGTCAGCTCCAGATATGGGCCTCAGTCGAAATTTTATAGACAGACTAATAAGCGAAGGGGGTCGCGTGGGTGATTTTACAATTATCCCGAGACAGAGATTTAATGATTTAGAAATTCGTAGAACTTTAAACTTCCGCGAAATAGTCTCTGATGATTATGCAGCATATCATATCTTTTTGCAGGATATTCTGAACGAAATTATAGATTTTTCTCGGTTGATGGCAGGCAAAACCGGTTTTATGAATGTTTCTCTGCAAGGTGAGAGTCTCCCCACAGATATCAATGCGGTTCTAACACCAGATAATAATCCTAATTTTAATACATTTATCGATCAAATCGAATGCGCGGTTCAAAGCAATGCAGATGTGGGTTGTGATTCTGTTTTACAGTTATGTGTTTCGGTGGCGCGCAACAGACAAGGCGGAGTTCGTAGAAAATTAACCGATTTAGCACACAATATGGTCATTCAAAAAAATAAGATGAATCTTTTCGTACCAAAAAATATAGCAGACAATATGTGTTTCAGTATTTGTCTAGCTCATTTTTTAAACCCACATTGTCCCGATCAGGAGCTGATCAGAATAGCCAAAAACATGCACAGTGTTACGAGCCGCAAGATAAAATTGCATTTCACGATGTATCTAAATTCGAAACGGCTCTAGACTTGAAAATAGTTATCTTTCACAGATCATCTTCAGGTAAATTGGAAGTGTATAAAAATACAGATGAAACACATCAGAACACCGTACACTTATATCTACATGAGGAACATTATTACATGATAAAAAATCTGAAGGGATTCTTAGGCTACGGTTATGTCTGCGAGTATTGCTATCAAGGATTTAACGATCGTAGATTACATTATTGCAAATTTACATGTAACGTATGCAATAGCCTACGCCTCAGTGCCACACGCACGCCAATAAATGGATACAGTGCAATGATTGCGCGAGATATTGCAGATCTGAGTTCTGTTATGAAATGCATAAACAATCGGAAAGTGACGGACCAAGGTCTAGGTGCGATCTCTAGGTTCTTTATTATTTGTCACATACACAATCATACAAGTATAATCAGTAGTGAAATGCAAGTAGAATTGAAGAAAAATACAGCATTTACATGAGGAAAGTGAGAAAAAAAAATTACCCCCAGACTATGCTCCTTGGGGAGTACAGTGTGAGAACAGGAAAAACACCTCAGCAACACTAAAGCACATACACCATGACATAGCCACAGGGGAAGTGAATCCGGCCCAGCAAGCAGCCATCTGATCCCGCAGCCACTGATCCGGCGCTGGTCAGACCCGCTTGACCAGGCCAGCGGATCGAAGCGAACAGAGGCGAATGGTCGGGGGGGGGGGCAATGTCTGTAATGTCTGTAGGGTGGGGGAGGAACGCAAGAGTGTCTAACTGCATTGCACACCCGGGGTAGATTCCAGCAACAGCCTTGCCAAGGCCACTGTAGGGGAGCCAGAAAAAGATAAGATTGTTTTGTCTTTGGGGCGAGTAAACATTCCAATTTTTGTAGGCTACTCTTTGTCCGTTTTTGTCCATTTTGGTCTCATTTTAATCAATTTCCCTTTGTAAAGCTGTGAACTTCTCCTTGGTAGAATCCATATTCCGATTATAGTCTCAGTGCTCAATGCTCAATGCTGACTGCTCTTCCCACTGCTTCAGTCATGGCGGGCAGCCTTGTGGGGCTTTGGACAGCTGTTCCCGTTTTCTGAATTCTTCGATAACCCAGGGCAAAGCCTAATCCAATCAGCAAAATACCTGTTATCATGGTTCCGAATAGGTAGATATCAATGTCCTCCACGGAAAGAGCCGCCAGACACACAATTCGCCACCTCTCCCACGCGTCCATCGTATAGCCGGCTGCGAACGTTCCGTCAGGGCAGTCAGGTTCCCCGAAACCCAAGTTTCGATAGTGTCAATTGCATTAAGAGACCAGTTAATCCATAATATTTTAGTTTGGAGAGCAGTGCAGAGAGAGTCTCTCATGAGACAAGGGAGCAAAGCAGGGAAGATAAGGGTGAGGACGGGGAGAGAAAGCGACCACCTCCGTTGAGAGCCAAAAAAAAAAAAAAAGTAAAATCTCGTCAAATATTGCGAGAAATGTTGCATACAGTATAGAACGAAATGGTCGGGCGATAAGCTATTATCACACACGTGTACACCGTCCAAATGTCCGCATTGCAGCGACATTCTGAGACGAAGGACATCACAGTTGTTATATTAAACCCCTAAAACCTAATGAATATTGCGATAAGTATATTTATTTTGATTTCGAGACAATGCATGAAAATGGAAAACATACTGCAAATTACGAGTGTGCCGTTTAGCAAGAGTGTGAAGTGTTTACAGCTGAAGGGGTTGGTTGTGTAGACCGTATGATCAAACATTTCAGACGTCCAAAATTTACAGACTTTACATTTATAGCACACAATGCTGCAGGTTTCGATTCTTATAGATTGCTCGAGTATTTCAAGTCCGGGATTGACACCGAAAATTATACTCCAAGGGTGCAGACTCGTATATATGTACGATCAAGCGTTTAAACAGAGATACATAGACAGTTACAGTTTCCTGCCTATGAAATTGTCAAAAATGACCTCCGCTTTAAACCTCGACGCCGACGAAAAAGGTTTCTTTTCCCATCATTTTAATCGTTTGCAAAATGCAGATTATGTCGGTCTATATCCGTCTAAAGAACATTACGGATATCATACCATGTCTGACCATGAGCGTGAAAAATTTGACAGATGGTATGAGAGCGTAGAAGGACAGATATTTGATTTCAAAAAACAACTCGCAATGTATTGCAAAAATGATGTCATTTTATTACGAGAGGGATGCATAAAATACAGAAAAGAGTTTATCGAGTGTACAAACGTGGATCCATTCGGTTGTGTGACGCTCGCGGCGTGTGCTATGAAAGTGTATAAAACACTTTTTTTAACCAAAGACACAATAGCCCTAACGCCCAAAAACATCTATCTTAATCAATACAAAGCATATTCCACTCTGTCAATACAGTGGCTGGAATATATTAAAGCAAGCAAAAATGTTGACGTACATCACGCATTAAATCACGGCGAAGTCAGATTTGGACCTTATCACGTGGATGGTTATTACGAGTTAACAATGACAGAATAGCTTTGTAATTCCTGGGGTGTTTCTGGCACGGGTGTAACTCGTTTTAATCCTAACGAATTCAATCCAGTGTCAAAAATACCTTTCGGCGTACTCCGAAGACAATCTGATAACAAACTGGAAGTTTTGCGTGACACTTACAATCTCAAAGTGGTTACTATTTGGGAATGCATGTGGGAGAAAGCCAAACAAAACGATCCTGATGTTATGGCTTTTATGAGTAATTACAGTGCGCCTGAATGACTTAATCCTAGGGATTCGCTTTTCGGCGGCCGTACGAACGCTCTGAAACTTTACCATAAAACTGCCGAAGACGAGAGCGTATCATATTTGGATTTTACATCGCTGTACCCTTTTGTGCAGTCACGTAAAACTTATCCAATCGGCCATCCTGAAATCATTTTAAAAGATTTAGAACCGATCGAGTCGTATTTTGGGGTTATTAAATGCACTGTGCTACCACCACATAAACTACTGCATCCGCTTATCCCGTTCAAATCCCCGCAGGGAAAGCTGTTGTTCGCGCTGTGTCACACATGCGCAGAACAGCAACAACAGGAACGCTGTCGACACAACGATGAAGAAAGATCAATTTCAGGGGTTTGGACATCTGTGGAGCTCTCGCACGCCGTGGTTAAAGGGTATAAGGTTGTCAAAATTGTGGAATAAATAAAATAAAATAAAGAAATAAAATAAAAAGTTCACATTGCATAATAGATCAGTTTTGAAAAGGTTCAAAGTGGTTTATGACAAACGCGTGCTCTTGTCTCACTACACGACATTACCATACGGATATTAACACTATGTCCAGATCGCATGTGTATGTTGAAGAAGGTTTTGACCTCCGTTTCCAATTTCCCTTTTCCGCTGTGATCTCCGGACCTTCAAGCAGCGGGAAGACTGTCTTAGTGAAAAAAATATTGTGTAATGCAGATAAGATGATCAATGTAAAAATTGATAACATTGTTTTTTTATATAGTTGCTGGCAACCTTTGTATGACGAACTCTCTTCATTGTAAATTTAAAATGTATCGAAGGCATCCCAAAATCGTAAACGGATGAAAATTTATTACCACCCAATAAGAAATCTATTTTAATTTGCGATTGATTTGATGGAAGTAGCCTATTCGAACGACGAACTCACACGAGCGTTCACAAAATATGTACACCATAAATCCATTATATTGATAACTCAGAATCAGTTTTTTCAAGGTAAAACCAGTAGAACTATTACGTTGAACACCCAATATATTATTTTGTACAAGAGTCCGAGAGATGCGATGCAAATAATGGTTTTAGGACGTCAGATTTTTCCCAGCAACACTAAATATTTCATGGAATGTTATCAGGACGCGACCAATCAGCCTTTTGGATTCCTATTGATCGACTTTAAAGCTAAAACGCCGGAGCGTTTTCGTCTCAGATCGGGTTGTTTTCAGATCATCAGGTGGTGTACGTACAGAAAAAATAAGAAAAATGAGCGATAGGCTTTGTAAAAACCTACCTCCTTTTAAAATTGTTATATAAGGCTTTGCCGAAGCAACGGAGTGTTATTTTGCAATCAGCATCAGATCAGTTGATTCTAACCTTATGCGAAATAGCTCTTAACGTGCTCTGCGAGACCATACCTCTAAACAACTCACAGTTCCGAAGATTAAAAAAGAGAAATGAGGAAATCAAATACGCTGCTAGTAAAAAGATCAACGTTGAAAGAAAAAAACGCATGATTAATCAAAGAGGGGGTTTTCTCCTGCCTCTGTTAAGCGTGGCTATTCCGTTTATCACCAGTTTAATAACCTCCAGACAACATTAGAAATGGAATATGCTGAAAAGCATTATGTAATTCCTCAGACTCAGATGAATAAATTAAGAGCTGGGAATGCGCGTGAGACAATTCAACAACTTGTGGAGAACGATTTGGATGTGGCTATAAGAAATATATTACAGAGGTCTGATTTAGATCCGCACGGAAAAGCTCAACTTTATTCCAACGTCTTGCAGAGATTTTTAACTATAGTAAAACAGGGTGATTTGGAAAGCGACACTTTAACTCTTACACTCCCGAAACAGGACGTCATTCATACCGATGCAGATGCTGGCGCAACTGTTAAAAGGAACCCCGACTAGTGCGGCATGTTGGCCTTATAAGATTAACGTAGGCGTCAGCTATAAAAATGTGATACAAAAACACTTCAAATGGTTTTGTTTTTATTAAAAAAAGACGAAAATCCGTTCACTCGTAGGCCGCCATAGTTATTTACGTCTCAATGCATTCTGGGTAGTGACGTGTAAAGGTCACTTACTGTCAATGGATTGCAGCAGTACCAGCTAGCTAGCTAAATTTTGACAGTAGCGACTAGCGAGATGAACACGTCTGCCGTTCAGCCTTTTCAGTTTGAACCCGAGCTCACCCTAGGCTTAAATCAGGAGAATAGCGCGGAAGACGATAGGCCTGAAGATTATCAGAGAGTTGAGGAAGCGAGATTGGGGCAAAACAGATGGTGTCTGTGCGGCAACTGCTTGCCAATGCCAAGCGAGAACGAGAGCGTTTGCTGTAAAGAGCTTCACTTTTTGTCAGCAGCTCTCCAGGGTAGGCTAAGTATAGGCTAGATCAGACAATCGTACTATCAGTATAAATAATTTAATAAGTCCTACCGCCCTCGTTTGCTTTATTTTCCCCAAGCAGTCACTATGTTGAACGCGCAAAAATACCCTCTCCCCCCCCTTACACTGAACAAAGTCAACACTGTTTTGCTCATCTACGTCATTTACATTTAAAATCTTACAATTATTATTATTGTTTACCTGTGTAAGTATGGTCCTTTTTTAATGAGTAACGTTAGTCCACATCAGCTGACCACTGTACCGCTGCATCCTCCGTCTGCGTTGCTGCATCGGTCATAATTGGAGAACACTGTAGACCTACAGTTATGAATTAATTAACAGCAACTAGGTGGATTGTCGGTTACCTCCATGATCGGCGTAGTGTCCGATGATTCGTCTTCCGCGACGAAAGGAGCGGGTTGTTTACATCCTAGCAGGAGAGTGTCCAGAGTCTCTTGCCTTTGACGCTTGTTAGCGCGGCTTTCACTCGCTATGCGCGGACGTTTAGGATACTTGTGGGGGAAAATTAAAGGCACGGCATTTGGTTTTAGCCTTCGCTTGTAACCAGCTGCACCTGTGAGCTCTTTTAGCCGACTAAACGCCTCAAATGCATCAGGGCTGAAGTGGCGGGAACACAGCCGTGGGTCTTTAGGAAGTTGTACTCGTCCACAAGCAACTTCCCACTCTTTTCGTATTTTTTTCTCCTTTGGAAAGCAGTGGAGGCTTACATCACTCCCCTTATTTCCTTTGGATTGGAAATTGCAACCAAACGCTGCACAATGTGGCATTATATTAACGTTTAGGATGTAGCTACAGTTTACAGCGCCATTAGCTCACCTCTCTCTGCTCTGAACGCAACCAATACACGTCATCGACCCAGAATGCACTGCGCGCGCAAAAATAATGGCTGCCTTCGTAGCTCAAATTCTGTTAAACACTTTGAGGATTTTTTAAATAACGAAAATATTTTATGTATTTATAACTAAGTATTTTGTAGGAGAGAGTAATTGTAGCATATTTAGGCCTATGTGTCTTAATAATCGGGGTTCCTTTTAATGTGCCCACCCCATCGTCTAATAGCGTTGTTGTTGTAGAAGATCAAATCGTCAACGAGATCTTACACAACGTACCGCAAAGGAGTTTAAAAAATGTCAAATTCATTTTGAATAAAATGTCTAATGCCAAACAATTGTGCACATGGACAGATTCTGGAGAGTTTGTGTTTAAAGGACGTGTAATTAACGGATCACACATGCTGGACTTGGTTAAAAGTATAACAGCGCCTCATACGATCCGTGATGAATACAGACTTCGAGGATGGAGTGAATTTCTGGATGCTTTCGCTGTTTTAAATATACCATTTTCAACCATAGCCAATCCTCAAGTTAAACGCAAAAGGAAATCAACTGCACACAGCCACCAGATGTCGCCAAAGATGCCGTCCCCGTTGAAAAAACGGGGAGGTAAAAGGGTCGTGGCTACGTTAAATGTTTGAACGATTTGTATTAACGTGTGTTGTTAATAAAAAGATATGACTGATTGCTTATTGTCTTTTATTCATACAGTACATACATTGAGGCTTTTTGAGATTACAACTCCTTTTATTAAACACATATTATAGAACTGTTCTAGGGGCATTACAGAGATTTACATATTTGCACGCACTGAATACAATTAAATGTATCACAGAGACGAGGTTTCAGTCTCTTTACAAATCGAACGACCATGGATCATTTTTTATCATCATCGTAATACTTTTTAACAATATTTTCATAAGCGTGTCCTTTTGACATGTTATACAGAAAAACACGCAATGCTGGCCGCAAGTATCTGATGTGAAATCTTGGACCTGCTTTTTAGACTATTCCACACGTATAGAATTGTTTAAAAAAAAATCATGGAGGTTCTTCGGAAAACGTGGAAATCTTTAGGAGATCCTCCAAAGCTGTCGAAAAAACAACTAACGCCAGAAAACACGTAGATTTATGTAGACGGCCACCCAGTGCTGACCCGGTTCTGTGGACGGGTCGGTATTAAAAATAACCATGGCCGGTAAATTCTTTAACAGCGTTTTCGGCAGGTAATCGCACGGAAGAACACCCAAAAAATACGTGTTGTGTGTAATTTTATCCATAACAGCCGTTAGTTGGACGGTATTCATTTCGACGGTCTCAGTAATAATCGACCAGCACCTGTCTTCGATTGGATATTTCAACAATCGAATCAAAAATAGCGTATACGATGAGGGTTATGGATCGCGCGACAGGTTGTCTGAATCGGGCTTCTAGTCTAATGTTTCCCGAACGTGTTAGCGATACGTGATTCCTGTGGCTCAGTGGTTAGAGCATTGCGTTAGCAGCGCAAAGGTTGTGGGTTCGATTCCCAGGGAACACACATACAAAAAACATGTATATCCTGAATGCACTAAGTCGCTTTGGATAAAAGCGTCTGCTAAATGCATAAATGTAAATGTAAATGTGATTCGAACAATCTTCGTCGGGTGATAAATTAAATCCGTATCGAGTATAGCCGTTGAGAAAATCCTTTCGATCTATTGCCAGAGCATGATTTTTAAGATGTCTTCCGGTAGATAATACGAGCTGATAAAAGTCCCTCACGGCAGATCCGTTCTCATATTCCGGCTGAAACGGTTTGGAAGGGATTTGAATTCCATCACGATATAAAGCCAGAAATTCCAGATTAAAATGTTTAAAGGCAAAGGGGTTTTTATCGTAAGCCCCTGAAAAACCTGCATTTTCTGTCATTGCCAAAATTATAGATTTTGGTAACGTCCCAAGAAAAAGATTTTCTTGATTAGACACTCGAGATCCTGGAGGGATAGAAAAATTATTTAGGCATACGCGTTCTATGGGGTATTTAGCCGTGGTTGATAGAAGAGCCTGCGTGTGTCCTAACCGAACACCCGGTGAAACCGAGACTTTTTTCACAAAAAGAGATGCGGAAACTATATTGAGTTTACAAGCGATTAGCGTCATCACGCATCAGACAGAACTCGTCTTTACCCCATCGTCATTCGTATTTTTATATCCGCACTGTTCAACATTATATTTTTCTTGAAAGAAAATGTCACTATGAATGGGCGCTAATAATTCTACGACATTGCTAGCGGTTGTAAACGCTGCTCGCTTCATTAACCCTACGTTTGGTCCCGCGGGGTCTGTGGCATCCATGTGCCCCGCCGTGTCTCTGTAAAACAAGCCTGCTAAAAAGACACTTTCGAGGATGTCTCTGCCGAAATTGATCAGGGCTTCGATCAAACATCTGTAAGGATATGTGCTGGAGCTCTGTGTTATCAGACGGTCGTCTAGAGAAACATCCACCTGCGAGAATATACACGCTCCGGGGTAGTTTATTAATCCGACAGGTGCACCATCCGCTATATCGCCCCCGTCCGGTCTGGTTATTTTGATCCTGGTGTATAGCAAGGTGTTATTTAGATCGATGTAATCTTCACCTGTCCCCGCAATAAAAAAATATATCGGTGACGAATCCGTTATCGCTGATAGAGGAGGTATTTCGACGTAGGTATTTTTTTCAATAGACGTCTGGGTCATAGGCACTGTAAATCAATCTAGTTCAGATTTAATACATTCCTCCGACATATTGTGGAATAGAGCCATGGTTTAGAAAATAGTATTCAGGGGTCTTTTGACACGGAGGATTTTCTTTACACGTTTCGTATGGGAGCGTTGTGAACGTTTTGCGACCGTGCGTCTCTTACTAGTACGTTTAGTTTTCTTCACACGGCCACTCCCCCTACGTATTCGTGCGCCAGGCGGTTTAAAAGAACCGCGCGACATAACCATTAATCCGTTGCCATTTTGACCATCGTTGTTAGTGTCGTTATAAGATCTTGATAGGGCACTGGTTACAACGTCACTAGCTATGTTTCTCGCTGCGGTTTTTAGATGTGGTTTTACTATACTAAAACCTCTTTTCAACAGAGGTAGCGCAGTTCTGAAAAGCGCTTTGAAAATACCTCCTATACATAACCGCCCCGTACATAACATAACCAGTTACCGGCTTGGCTTCGGTAGTATGCGACGTAGCGTTCGGGGTCCATGATTGTGTGATAGTTTGTTAAAACCTATTTCACAGGTCTGAAGTGCAGTTTGGCCACAACTTTACCGTAAGTGAAACGGACGTGTTTGTTCTAATCGTCTTTGACTTCGATGCAAATGACCGTAATATTAGATTTATTCACAGGCGCGTAATGCGGCTTATCGAATCTGACACTGGCGAAATCGTTAGACGCTCCCTCTATATGTACAGTTCTCAGTAGTGGCACATACGAATCGCCGACTGATTGATATTCGATAATGTCTGTGTATATGTACATGCTATAAAAGGCACCTCTTATATCAGCCTGGTGAGGGGCGTATATCACGACAGGTGCGTCGCCAGAATGGTCTTTACGACTTTGATTTACAGACCCTAGAGGCACCCCTGGTTTTAAGCCTAAAATAACGGCCAATTTTCCGTAAAATATCAGAGATGTATTCAGCGGTGCTTTTAGAAATGTCCTGTTTTTGACGTGATCGTAACCGATGGTCACTCTAGGAGGTAGATTTGCATTTATTTCTCTAACCAGAAACAGTACATCCTCGTAATATCCAGGTTTTAATGCATTGCATACTTTAGATATGTTTTGAAGGTTTTTTTCTTTAAAATAGATAATCACACCCTCGACCTCTTTGGGGTATTTCTCATCATACCCTAGTATGCTGGGGTCCGTGTTGATAATAAATGTTGCATCCTCATCCTTAAATGTGTACCAGGTAATCGGATAATAAAATTAGATCGAACCCACCTCCCACGGTCCTTTGAGGTTCATGCTTCTGGCAAGTCTTGTTTTGTAATTAGAAATACGATTGTCAGGGTATATGTTCATCGATGCATTGCAAGGTAGCGTGACGTAAAACCCTCCTTCGCCCATGATGTAGATTTTTTCACGAATGATGGTTATGATAGATTCGTCGTTACTTTAAGGGATTCTGTATATCCCAGATATCCCATTCTGGCAACCATGACGAAAATTTAGGAGGCCAGCCCCTCCATTTCACAAGACAGAACATCTGTTTTCCTCTCTTTTTTCGATCTAAAATCTTTTCTATTTTAAATGTCTTAACCTGATTTACTATAATCTTTTGTAATTCTTTTTCATTAAAACATCCATCGATAATATCACCATCGTAGTCTTGCAACCTGTACACCGGAGGGGTCCGTGGTACACAGGTCGCTATTGTGAAAATCTCTTTTGTGTAATTCTGCTCATACCCCTTAGAAAACACGTTTCTGACTTTAGACACCCTAACCACATCACCGATTTTATATCTAAAAATGTGTATTAACTAGTGGTGGGCCGTTATCAGCGTTAACGTGCTGCGTTAACGTGAGACTCTTATCGGGCGATAAAAAAAATATCGCCGTTAATCTATTCTCAAAGTTGGGTTGGGAGTTGGGTCTATACTACGCAAGCTATGATGACTTTCACCCTGATATTTTAGCGCGGATGTATACCTAGCCGAATTGCACTGAAGGGGGCGAGAACGAGTCTTCGAACTAGAGGCTGGCATTTTTCCGGGAATCCCGCGGGATGGGAAACAAAATCTCTACGAATTACGTGATTAGGACGGGAGAGGAAAATATTTAATCGGGAGTGGGCGGGACCGGGAATAGTAATAATACCCAACTTTACACACAAATATACCTTTTATATAAATAAACTATAAACTGTATATTTAAATTCTGAACTCAATTCTAGTTGCCCTGTCTCTTTATGCTCTCTTCCTGTTTGCTTTGGTGTGGCTGGTTAAGTGAATGACGCAGTCTGTGATGGACAGATTGTTAACGGCTGGTCTATGTGGTAATACACTCGGGCAGGACATCCAAACGCTCACCTATCATTCATCAACCTCAAATATGGCTTTTCATCTGAAAGATGTATGTAGTAGCAACTTTACATGGCCGCTCAATATGATGTTAACCTAGAGAAATGTGCGCTATTGAAGTGTTTGTGTGGAAGCGCGTTTGCTGCAGGACAGGCTCCGGTGCGCTCACTTGCTCTTAAAATCTCCGTCATTTTTGGTCATACAGATAAAAGTAGCCTAATACATCTTTCGAATCTGTAAAGACTCTACGTTTATTTGTGTGCACTCAGAATAACAACGAAACGTTGAGCTTTTAAGCAAACAGGATGCGCTTTAGGTCTCATGTGAACTTGAGCGAGAAACTTCGAAACTCCGTCTTTGAAAAATATATCTATAGAGAGTGAAATGTCAAAAAATTAGAAGACGTGTGTGCTAGCATGGATGATTTACATGAAATTTAATCTGTGCAACACTGTGCATAAGATGGCTTTCAGTTCAATATAATAACAAAAAACGACATTTTGGGTTTTTATTCAACTAATAAGGTGGGCACGCTGTGATCTGTACTATATTTTTACTGTAATTGACAGTTATCGGCAAAAAAAAAAAAAAAAACAACAACACGGGAGTGGGAGGGAATGGGAGTCATTCTTCCGGGAGTGGAACGGGACGGGATTTCCCCCCAGTTTTTTCATGGGATTGGGACGGGAAGAGATTAAAGTTTGTGATGCATTTTGGAAACAGGAGATGAGCCCCTGGTCTAATGCGCCACCTGGCTTGAGAAACCCGTTCTCAAAGACTTTTAGTCATTATTTGGGTAGCACACATATTCTGAATGCCTTCGGCAGAATTCAAATGAGCCATTTTAATCTAGATTAATTCCAAGATTACAGTGAGATTAATCTAGATTAAAAAAATTTATCTATGCCCACCACTAGTATTAACACATCAATTCACGTTTTGAATTGACAGCCATTAAAAACCGTGAGGATCTGTCCCGAAGAGTCCGATTAAAACGCTCGATTACAGATGCTTTTACGTCACTCGCTGTAGCAAAATTATGTATGTTATACTTTTTCATCAGTTGCTGAAAATGTTTGTTAAAAAATTTGGTGCCCTTATCAGTCTGTAATTTTTGTGGCACTCGGTTTTCTTTGAGTATGGAATCGAATGCTTTCGTGACCTCCTTTCCTGTCTTATACGTTTGTATTTGACAGGTGCAGTTCTGTGTAAAGTATACGCGTCCTGAGCTGCTAACCAATCCGTCACGTCTTTATTCTTCAGAGCTACTCCGTATTCCTGTAACACACCTTGTTTTAACCGTTCTTTACCTCCCAAAGATCCTGTATCTGAAGGGTTGTAGTACACTTTTTTCATTAATTCAGACATCTTACTCCGATGTTTTTTCAGAAAATAATGACCACGATGGTAGTGTCGAAGGTTTTTATTTACAATGGATGTAAAAACATTGAATACGATTGGTTACACAACATCTAGATAGATACAGAAGGAATTTCACACACATTACAATATTTTTCTCAATCACATAATCAACTAATACATCAATAATTTGAAGCACATCCGTCGATTTGTTTCTTGCCTGTATCATCACACATACATCGGTTACATAAGTACAAAGACATAAAATGTTACCTATTTTAAGACTTTCTTCAGTTTCAGACACAATTTCAATAATGTTTTTAACCACAGTGTGGATATCACACCCCTTTGCGATACATTGATTTGTCATGACATTCCACTCACTCGACATACCCCGTACAACAGACATTTGATTTTTTTATTTCATTAAACGTTTATTATCAACAAAACAATTAGCCCCATCATCGATAATCTTATGCAATAAATACATTATTTTGCTCTTAATTTGATCTTTAATTAATTGCAGAGATTCCCCACGACTCTTCAGGTTAGTCAGAATCTGCAGGTTCGCTTTCCTTCCATCTGTCAACAGCGTCGCAAACAGCTTGTTCGCAGGTTTCATCCACAAGTTTCGTCCTGAGTTCAGCCAATCCACCCACTATGTACATCTCATCTCTGAGCTCGCACAGAACGGCATCGACAACACCCTGAATCCTTTGGAGGTGCGGTGATAAACCAAACAGTTTCAAGGTTCGGGCCAGAATGAGTTTTAGACCAGGTTTACACCCTTTACCCCGCAGTTCTTCAAAATATCCAAGAAAATAGCATGCAGGGGGCTCATAGAGACACAAATGTTGCGTTTGCGAAGGATGATCGACCTCGCAACCGTAGCAATTTTTCTTCAGATGTCTGTCCACTAGATGTTCCAGAATGATCCCGACAACTGATTTATTGATTTTATGACCTGTCACACCGATGCTCCCGTCGATAGCATCCGAGACGCCCTCGGTGCCTGCAGTATCAGTCGGGACGGTTTGAGATGTTTTGTACTTTGCCAAGAATGCAAGATTGTGGTATACAAGCAGAGGCGAACCAAGATGAAGTGGGGGCCCCAGGCAAAATTAATAGATGAGGCCCTTCTAAAATATTTTGTTACTATATCTTTGTTACCTAGATATATATTTATACAACATACAAAAAGTAGTCAAAACACATAATATAACATAAATAGTTTAATTTTTTTTAAAACAATGTGCTTATTCTTTAACAAAATTTTAATCATCTTCATAGCAGAAGATACAATACTGTACAATACAATCTTGAAGATACTGAACAATCTTCATATTTACAGTAACAGATTGTCACCAGATTGATACCTGGGGTATCTTCTGTCTGAGGCAGTGATGATAGAGACTTAAGCAATACTCCTATAGAAATATATGGTTAGCATCTTAATTTATTATTAGTTTATCAACTAGCTACGTTAACTAATTTAATAGAAGAGTTGCATAATGCAAGTAAAGCTATTGATATAGTAAGTAACACTATATCTGACACTGAACTTATCATTTTCATTTTGTCAGGAGAAGGGACTGGGGAATCTGGTGATGAGTGACAGGAACTTAAGTAATGCTCCTGCATGCAGAAATATATGATTATCATTTTAATTTAATCTTTTTAATTTAATTTAAAGTTTATTAACTATTAGTTTATTGTTTGTTGAGAACTAATTATGTTAACTCAACTAATTTAATGTAGAAGAGCTAAAAAAATAATGTCAACTAAGTAAATATAATGATATTTATTTCGATTGTTTCGTGAGCTCCCCACTGGCAGCAAGACACAGTACCGAAACTTGCCAAGCGGTGATTTGCGCGTCTTTCCCGGTACCACCTATTCTAATGCAGCCTATATTAATACCTGCTAATTGCTATATAATACATGCTGCTGGCTAAGTGCAACCCTAGCTAACCTGTTTTCCAGTAACCCTATAAGTAATTGGACTAGTATTTCATATAGCAAATAATTAAACGAAAATAAGCTGGAATTAACAACAAACTCATTTGTTTGTCATATAATTATCATTAAGTCAATCTTATCTCCATCACTTAACCTACCGCTGTCATGTTTCCTCTTTTCCTCCTTTTCTTGCTTTTTTCCGCTTTTGGCTGCCAGATGGATAAGTCCTTTTCATTTTTAAAATAGCCTAGTAAATGCGCGAGTAAATGCTGTGCCAGTTTGGAAACGGCAGCCGACGCATGACGAGGGAAAAGAAAACACATCCAGCGTAACGCGAAAGATCCCCCTAGGGAGGATGCCGATATATTGCTCCATGTTACGTGTATATTTTTAATAAGGACATTTCCGATTGTTCAAATGGTCAGCTTTCGGGGGCCCCCTCAAAATACGGGGCCCCAGGCAATTGCCTGCCTTGCCTGCCCCATTGCTACGCCTCTGGTTCTGTACAAATTTTGTTTAGCCAGACAGTGTTGTCCGTAGACGATCCCGTAGCGGTTACGCCGTCATCGCATACAAAACTAGGAGTCAGTGAGGTATTTTCTTGGGACATGTTGCCGACGTTAACGGTTGAGGTTTATATCCTCTGAGAGTCCTGACGTTCTGTATTGAATGATTATAGAATGTAGACGGAGCCACGTGAACGCCTCTCCGACTGGTCACACACCATTCAGGGTGAAACAATCTTACTTTTATGCTGTTGTATCTGTCAAACGCCTCGCACCACTTAAACAATTGGTCAATTTTTCCAAATATATCTTCTAAAGCAGGTACATCTTTCCATCGAAACAAGAATTTAATGCTATAGTATTTGAGGTGATCCTCTTCAGATATTGACCAAACGCGTTCAGGCAGACCTTCAGTGTGTTCACTGCAAAGTATGTAAATGTAATCATCCGCGTGCTTGTTGACGTGATCCCCCAACACTCTGTATCGCTTTCCCGGTGTGACACCGTTCCATTCACCTATGAATAGAGGGTCGTCGCACCTGTCTTTTAAATCACGCCAAACATAGTTGTAAAATAAACACCATTCTTTCACGGTGAAAAACAAGTTTGGGTCGTTGCTGGTATCGTACGTGATCCTTTCATCACTGTCCGTGATGCTCAACCTGACCTTTCTGTTGGTTTTGTCAAAGTTGTAACCGCAAATGCTATTGCCGGATAAACGAAACTCTTGCTTAACATTATCCAAAGGTTCGTGGAGGAAGCTAGATATTAAACATATCGTTTCATCCCCCTTTGGGTCCCTCCTCCGGCGTTAGGGGTGGGACGTAGGCGTGGTCAGCCCCCGCTGTGCTTGTGAGTTCATTCTAACTTTGACCGTGCCAGAGCACGGACATCTGTACGGACACCATGAATGCGATAAGGACTTATTCTCTCATTTAACTTTTCCGTTCAGCGAAAGCTAATGATAACCTATTTGTTGTAGTCTATCTTTTGACTGCGGTGTTTTAACAAAATCCTCTGATATTGTCTTCTTTTTAGACAACGGCTAAATGCACGATTCATTTTACCTTCTTTTCACAGCTTTTCTTGTCTTCTTACTGACTACTTAGTTAGATTTTTTTTTTCATTGTCAAACTAACTAGTTTAAATTGTAATATTACAAACTTCTGACAAACGTATCTTTTTAACGACTTGATATTTATTTTATACCTCAGTAAGATAATACATTTCAAATTATTTTGCTTTTAATGTTAGACCACGAGATGTTAATATTGTCTTACTTGTTTAACTAACGTGTCTTCATTAGGGACCGAGCACCGATGGTGCGAGGACCCTATTGAATCTGCTCCGTTTATTATTAGGGCCCAAGCCAGAAAGGCGCAGGGCCCTATTGTTTTCCTCCGGAGTCTTTTTTTTTTTTTTGACTATCCGGGCATTTTTGGGGGGCAAAAACTCTTGAAAATTTGCACACACATTGGAACCCGCGGCAGTTAGGACGCCGCTGAGGCTGGGACCCGGGCGTGGCACAGAGGCTCTACAGCGCCCCCTGGAACACCATCAGAAAACTTGAAGAATAGCTCACACATACTTGCACGTATTCATATGAAACTCGGTACACATATAGATCTCATCAAGCCGAACAACTTTTGCGCTGCATGTCATGGGCTCCGCCCAACAGGAAGTCGGCTATTCAGGGCTGTTTAAAAATCACATGCTCTGGAATTTGAAATACTCCTTCCAGGATTTTCAACACAGGAGCACCAAACTCGGTGAACGTGATCTCAAGACATTGGGGATGCTAAATTGCGGAGGGATTTTTGATATCTCAAACGGTTTGCCCGTGGCGAGGCGATGAAGTTATGGCGAGAATTGAGAGACAGGAAGTGTCTAATAAAGTCCACATACATTGTCTGATTTTGATCACAATTCAGTGGTTTGTTCGGTGTATGAAGCCGATCGCATCGATGTGACAATTATGAGGCAAAGTTATAGCGCCACCAACTGGCAGCAGGAAGTGTGATTTTCAAAATGCTTTGAATTCACCATCTTTTACCCAATTTGCTTCAAACTTCATCAGAATACTGTAAAAACATGGCCGATGTGAAACTCTGAAGGGAATATTGATATCTAAAATACTGTTGCCATGGCAACGTGTCAAACCTCAATATTCTTTTTTTGGTGATTTTGAGGCTATCCGGGCATTTTTGGGGGGCTTAACATGGTCAAAAACTCTTGAAAATTTGCACACACATTGGAACCCGTGGCAGTTAGGATGCCGCTGAGGCTGGGACCCGGGCGTGGCACAGAGGCTCTACGGCGCCCCCTGGAACACATCAGAAAACTTGATGTGTAGCTCACACATACTTGCACGTATTCATATGAAACTCGGTACACATATAGATCTCATCGAGCCGAACAACTTTTGCACCGCATGTCATGGGCTCCACCCAACAGGAAGTCGGCTATTCTATTGTTTTCCTTAGGACTCTTTTTTAGTTTTTTTTTGACTATCCGGACTTTTTGGGGGGCTTAACATGGTCAAAAACTCTTGAAAATGTGCACACACATTGGAACCCGCGGCATTTAGGACGCCGCTGAGGCTGGGACCCGGGCGTGGCACAGAGGCTCTACGGCGCCCCCTGGAACACATCAGAAAACTTGATGTGTAGCTCACACATACTTGCACGTATTCATATGAAACTCAGTACACATATAGATCTTATCGAGCTGAACAACTTTTGTGTCACATGTCATGGGCTCCGCCCAACAGGAAGTCGGCTATTCAGGGCTGTTTAAAAAGCACATGCTCTGGAGTTTGAAATACTCCTCCCAGGATTTTCAACACACGAGCACCAAACCCGGTGAACGTGATCTCAAGACATTGGGGATGCTAAATTGCGGAGGGATTTTTGATATCTCGAATGGTTTGCCCGTGGCGAGGCGATGAAGTTATGGCGAGAATTGAGATACAGGAAGTGTCTAATAAAGTCCACATACATTGTCTGATTTTGATCACAATTCAGTGGTTTGTTCGGTGTATGAAGCCGATCGCATCGATGTGACAATTATGAGGCAAAGTTATAGCGCCACTGGCAGCAGGAAGTGTGTCATTTTCAAAATGCTTTGAATTCAGCATCTTACTTTTACCCAATTTGCTTCAAACTTCATCAGAATAATGTCAAAAAACGGCCGATGTGAAACTGTCAAGGGAATATTGATATCTAAAATATTGTTGCCATGGCAACGTGTCAAACCTCAATATATCTTCTGGTGATTTTGAGGCACTTAAGATGTTTAGAATTTCATAAAACTCAACACACACATCAGTATTAATTATAGATAGACACTGGCAAAAGCTCATAAACGGGCGTCGAGGAGGCACTCTATAGCGCCACCTTTTGTCAAAACATGGGGGGTTAATTTTAGCTACAGTCACCAAACTCAGTACATATATTGTTCTCATCAAGCCAGACAACTTTCTAATTTACACTCATTAGCTACGACCAACAGGAAGCCGGCTATTTTTGTTTTAATGTCAATTTCTGGAATAATCAAGCTGCAAACTAATTCATACTCCTCCAAGAAGAAACAAGTAGTTCACACCAAACTTTGTCAACATGATGCCAAGACACTGAAGATGCTAAATTGCGAACGGCTTGCGGATAGCTTGAACGGTGTTTAAATAGTGGTTTATTAAAGTGAGGGTAAAAAAAGATAGCAGAAATTTTCTTATATCTTTAAAGTGCAGTTTACAAAAACTTTGAAACTTTTTACACGCAGGGAAAAAGTCATTCTGAGGAAGTATGTTTAGTTTGATGACTTTACAAAACTCTATGGATGAGAGAAAATTAAAAAACTATCAGGCATTTCATCTCAGTCTACTCTCTTCTATGAGTGTGTGTATATGTGTGTGTGTGTAGGGCCGGCCCTGTGTGTGTGAAGTGGAATGGAGGGGGCTGTCTTTTCAGTGTGACAGTGAGGAGGGTTGAGGGAGGGAGAGGGAGAGGGAGAGACAGACAAACATGGCTTGCAGAGATTGTGTTCACACTGTGACCTGAATCAGATGGAAACAGAACTGCACTTCCTAACAGAGTGCTCCAAATACACAGATATACGGAGAGTGTACTACGACAAAATACAGCAGATCCATCCCACATTTACAACTCTTCCAGACCAGGAGAAACTAGCGTATCTGCTGGAGAACACAAGACCTGCTGTGTGTTTGCTGCTCAATATGTGTCTCTCTGTCACCATAGAAGAGAAGACACCCCGTCTGCCCTGAGCTGATGTTTCCAGCACATGTAGATTATATTATGACATATTACCCCTTTATATTACTTAAATGTATATTTTGCCTGTATAAATCCTATACTGTACCTTATTTAATTTTATTTCTATCACATACTTAAAATAGTCATTCATTTTGCACTACATATTTAATACGGTTTAAATATTTGTTTTATTACTAGTATTGGTTTTATTTTTATTTCTGTTAATTCAAATGTGCACTACTTGTGAGCAGCCCAGCTGCAATTGCTTTGGCAATAAAAATGTACAGTTTTTGTCATGGCGAGAGAGAGAGAGAGAGAGATGAGAGAGAGAGAGAGAGAGAGAGAGAGAGAGAGAGAGAGAGAGAGAGAGAGAGAGAGAGAGAGAGAGAGAGAGAGAGAGAGAGAGAGAGAGAGAGAGAGAGAGAGAGAGAGAGAGAGAGAGAGAGAGAGAGAGAGAGAGAGAGAGAGAGAGAGAGAGAGAGAGAGAGAGAGAGAGAGAGAGAGAGAGAGAGAGAGAGAGAGAGAGAGAGAGAGAGAGAGAGAGATTTCAAACTCCATTTTATTACAATACAGTATACAAATGAAAGTCAAACATCCATCTTGCACAAGCTTAAATTACCTCACATGAATGGAAAAACACAGCTCTTCTTCCACTACTTCGCAAATAATCCCCTTTAAACACCAAATTGTTTCAAACCTTAGAAGATCATGCATTGATTTATAATACAAGAAATCAATTAAAATTCGAGATTTTACAAGTTTTGAGAAAACAGCTACTAAACTTTTGTTAATATTCATGTCAACTTTTTCTTTTCTAGTGACATAAATTGCCATTTTTGCTTGCCCCAACAAAAAATTAATCAACTGAGACTTATAACACCTACTTTTGACATACTTAAAACCACAAATGAACACTTTCATTGAAAACATGACATTGAAATAATTAAAAAGTATCTCCAGCATATCAAAAAGGGGTTTCAGCCTTTCACAGTACATAAATGCATGAAAAAGGGTTTCTCTTTGTAAACAAAATGGGCAACAATCAGTACCGTCAGACTTAAACAGAGAGATAAAAACATTTACCGCAATGGCACCATGCAATATTCTCCATTGCAAATCCCCAGTTTTCTTTGCCAAAGGTGACTTATATAAAGCTCTCCATTCTGGTTTTTCCTCTATACTAAGCTTAAGTACATCCCTCCAAGGTGTGTCAGACTTATTATTCAAAAACGTTTTGTTGAAAGCTTTTACACAATTTTTATATAAACATTTGCCAGGTGCAATTTCAGATCCCACAATTATTAACTCATCACAATCTAACAGCATACCATTACATTCACCCATAATCGGACATATACTTAAATTTGGAAAAGGGTCATTACAATTAAAATGAATAGACCCCTTTGAAAATTGGTCCAAAAGTTCTTTTTCCTCTCCAGTCAGAGCCGAACTCCAAATTTCAAGAGCTTTTTGCACAACTCTACAAGATCTGAATCTCAAATGTCCAGCGATTGCAGTCACATTTTTAAAATCAGGTCCTGCTATTTTATACAATTGATCCACTGTTGTCACTCCGGCAATCCGCAAAGTTCTTTCTGGTATAGCAAACGATGTATCATGTGACAGATCCAGTCGCGAACCGCAGACTAAAGGTTCTTGCAGAAACCAGAAAAGAGAAATGCCATTGTTTCCTCTATTAATCCTGAACAGAGACCAGACTTTAAACAAATTTCGGTAAAAAACTGGAGAATCACAGAGTTTTAGTCTTTGAGGATCCAGCCAAAACAAAGCTTTGTCCAGGCCTAAACCTTCAATGTTCCGGAGAATTGCACAGGCAACACTCGCCCAACTTGACTCCATAGGAGATGATAAAAGTCTTTGGATATACTGAAGGCGAAAAGCAGCCGTTCTGCTCTGCAAATTGATTAGTCCAAGTCCTCCTTCTTCTTTTGACAGGTACAACACACTTTTCTGCACCCAGTGCAATTTATCCCAGAAGAAGTCAATTAAAATTGACTGGATTTTTGCTAATACATCAGCTGGAGGGTCTATACAGATTAAACGGTGCCACAGTGCAGAGGATACCAAGTTATTAACAATCAATATACGACCCTTATAGGACATTTTTGGGAGTAAATACTTCCACTTATCCAGTCGTCCTTTAACTTTCTCAAGAATGCCTTCAAAATTCTTTTTTACAAAATTTGCATTTCCCAAAAACACGCCTAAATATTTAAAACCATCTCTATTCCACTTCAAACCATTAGGAAGCCTTGGTTCCCCATTTAACCATTTAACGAACTCCTCCCAGAGATTTATTCAGATGAACACCAAAATTGGTCATTGTAATCTAAAGCCCTTTGTGACGTTAAATTGCGAAGATCTAGAGTTTTCATCGGAGGGCGTGTCCGTGGCGTCCTGTCAAATTTCGATGATTCGCCATGAAACTTCAGGAAGTTGTTATAACTCACCTGCCAACAGGATGCACATGTCCGATGTGCACCAAAATTCCCATGTTTGATAAGACTCCTGACCTGAAGAGATCTAGGGTTGACCACATTCATATAAATTAATAGCGCCACCTGCTGGCAACAGGAAGTGATATGTTTTACTCTGCAACTAACTCCTCCTAGCAAATGTAATGACATCAACATAATTTTTAGTTCAGTCTAATCTAAAGGCCTTTGTGATGTTAAATTGCAAAGAGCTTGAGCTTTCGCTAATTTGGGCGTGTCCATGGCAGCGTGACAAAATTCGATATCTCGCCATGGGAATAGAAGCTGTTGTTACTCAGCCATAAAATGTCCGATCTGCCCCAAACTTCACATGGTTGATAAGAGCCATGGCCTGAAGACATCTACGTGCTAATGTTTAGTTATAGACATAGCGCCACCTGCTGGCTAAAGGAAATTGCTTGTTTTACACTAACTTAAACATGCAATGTCCAATCTGCATCAAACTTCACATATTTGGTGAGAGTCCTGGCCTGAAGACATCTAAATGGCAATATTCAGATGTAATCATAGCGCCACCTGTTGACAACAGGATATGCCAGGCTTTACACTAACTCAAACATACCATATTCAATCTGCACCAAATTTCATATGTTTGATAATAGTACTGGTTTGAAGACATCTAAATGCCAATGTTAAGTTATGGACATAGCGCCACCAGCTGGCAGCAGGTTTGGCACTTATAAATGACTTTGACGTATTCCTCTATATTTGCCTTTTTAAATGCATATTGCTCACTGTTCCCTGTCATTCTGAAGCCACCGGTCGGCGGTGCTGGGTGCGAGGTCCCTTCCATCGCTGCTTGCAGCTTTAATTATTATTATTATTATTATTATTATTATTCTTCTCCAAACTTAATCGCATTTTAGAGGACCTAAACATGCTCGAAAAGTCAGGAAACTTTGCACACGCATCAGAACTGGTGAAAATTTACGTCTGATATGGGTTTCAGAAGTAGGTGTGGCAAAATGGCTCGACAGCGCCACCTATAAATATTCAGCGGAGTGCGCCTCGAGCTACGTTTCACGTACATGTACGAAAATTGGTACACTCATGTAACATAACAATACCTACAAAAAAGTCTCTTGGTACGAAATCCGAAACCCAACAGGAAGTCGGTTATTTTGAATTTTCTTGTCATATTTTGTGTCATTTTTGCCATTTTCAGGTGTCATACTTTAACGAACTCCTCCCAGAGATTTATTCAGATGAACACCAAAATTGGTCATTGTAATCTAAAGCCCTTTGTGACGTTAAATTGCGAAGATCTAGAGTTTTCATCGGAGGGCGTGTCCGTGGCGTCCTGTCAAATTTCGATGATTCGCCATGAAACAGGAAGTTGTTATAACTCAGCCATGCAATGTCCGATGTGCACCAAAATTCCCATGTTTGATAAGAGCCATGGCCTGAAGACATCTACGTGCTAATGTTTAGTTATGGACATAGCGCCACCTGCTGGCTAAAGGAAATTGCTTGTTTTACACTAACTTAAACATGCAATGTCCAATCTGCACCAAACTTCACATATTTGGTGAGAGTCCTGGCCTGAAGACATCTAAATGGCAATATTCAGATGTAATCATAGCGCCACCTGTTGACAACAGGATATGCTAGGCTTTACACTAACTCAAACATACCATATTCAATCTGCACCAAATTTCATATGTTTGATAATAGTACTGGTTTGAAAACATCTAAATGCCAATGTTCAGTTATGGACATAGCGCCACCAGCTGGCAGCAGGTTTGGCACTTATAAATGACTTTGACGTATTCCTCTATATTTGCCTTTTTAAATGCATATTGCTCACTGTTCCCTGTCATTCTGAAGCCACCGGTCGGCGGTGCCGGGTGCGAGGTCCCTTCCATCGCTGCTTGCAGCTTTAATTCTTATTCTTCTTCTTCTTCTTCTTCTTCTTCTTCTTCTTCTCCAAACTTAATCGCATTTTAGAGGGCCTAAACATGCTCGAAAAGTCAGGAAACTTTGCACACGCATCAGAACTGGTGAAAATTTACGTCTGATATGGGTTTCAGAAGTAGGTGTGGCAAAATGGCTCGACAGCGCCACCTATAATTATTCAGCGGAGTGCGCCTCGAGCTACGTTTCACGTACATGTACGAAAATCGGTACACTTATGTAACTTAACAATACCTACAAAAAAGTCTCTAGGTACGAAATCAGAAACCAAACAGGAAGTCGGCTATTTTGAATTTTCTCGTCATATTTTGTATCATTTTTGCCATTTTCAGGTGTCATACTTTAACGAACTCCTCCCAGAGATTTATTCAGATAAACACCAAAATTGGTCAGTGTAATCTAAAGCCCTTTGTGACGTTAAATTGCGAAGATCTAGAGTTTTCATCGGAGGGCGTGTCCGTGGCGTCCTGTCAAATTTTGATGTTTCGCCATGAAACAGGAAGTTGTTATATCTCAGGCATGCTATGTCCGATCTACACCAAACTTCACCTGTTTGATAAGAATCCTGACCTGAAGAGATCTAAGTGACCATATTCAGTTATAGTCATAGCGCCACCTGCTGGCAACAGGAAGTGACATGTTTTACTGTGTAACTAACTACTCCTAGAGATTTAATGACATAAACATAATATTTAGGTCAGTCTAACCTAAAGGTCTTTGTGATGTTAAATTGCGAAGATCTAGAGTTTTCGTTAAAGGGCGTGTCCATGGCGGCATCACAAATTTCGATGTCTCGCCATGGGAATAAAAGTTGTTGTAACTCAGCCATAAAATGTCCAATCTGCCCCAGACTTCACACGTTCGATAAGAATCCAGGCCTGAACACATCTAAATACGAATATTTCATTATAATTAGAGCGCCACCTGCTGGCAACAGGAAATGACTTCTTTTACACTATCTTAAACATGCAATGTCCAATCTGCACCAAACTTCACATATTTGGTAAGTGTCCTGGCCTGAAAACACCTAAAGGCCAAAAATCAGATATAATCATAGCGCCACCTGCTGATATATCATGCTTTACACTAACTCAAACATACCATGTCCAATCTGCACCAAACTTCACACTTTTGATAAAAATATTGGTCTGAAGATATCTAAATGCCAATGTTCAGTTAAAGATATAGTGCCACCTGCTGGCAACAGCAAATTACTTCTTTTAAACTAACTCAAGCATTCAATCTGCACCAAAATTCACGTATTTGGTAAGAGCCCTGACCTGAAGATATCTAAAGGCCAAAATTCAGATATAATCATAGCGCCACCTGCTGACAACAGGATATATCATGCTTTACACTAACTCAAACATACCATGTTCAATCTGCACCAAACTTCATATGTTTGATAAAAGTATTGGTCTGAAGACATCTACATGCCAATGTTTAGTTATAGACATAGCGCCACCTGGTGGCTACAGGAAATTACTTGTTTTACACCAACTTAAACATGCATCGTCCACTCTGCACCAAACTTCACATATTTGGTAAGATTCCAGGCCTGAAGACATCTAAAGGCCAATATTCAGATGTAATCATAGCGCCACCTGTTGACAACAGGATGTGTCAGGCTTTACACTAACTCAAACATACTATGTTCAATCTGCACCAAACTTCATATGTTTGATAAAAGTGCTAGACTGAAGACATCTTCATGTTAATGTTCAGTTATGGACATAGCGCCACCAGCTGGCAGCAGGTTTGACACATATAAATGACTTTGACACGTTCCTCTATATTTACCTTTTTAAATGCATATTGCTCATCGTTCCCTGTCTTTCTGAAGCCACCGGTTGGCGGTGCCGGGTGCGAGGTCCCTTCCATCGCTGCTTGCAGCTTTAATTCTTATTATTCTTCTTCTTCTTCTTCTTCTTCTTCTTCTCCAAACTTAATCGCATTTTAAAGGGCCTAAACATGCTCGAAAAGTCAGGAAACTTTGCACACGCGTCAGAACTGGTGAAAATTTACGTCTGATATGGGTTTCAGAAGTAGGTGTGGCAAAATGGCTCGACAGCGCCACCTATAAATATTCAGCGGAGTGCACCTCGAGCTACGTTTCACGTACATGTAGGAAAATCGGTACACTTATGTAACTTAACAATACCTACAAAAAAGTCTCCAGGTACGAAATCAGAAACCCAACAGGAAGTCGGCTATTTTGAATTTTCTCGTCATATTTTGTGTCATTTTTGCCATTTTCAGGTGTCATACTTTAACGAACTCCTCCCAGAGATTTATTCAGATGAACACCAAAATTGGTCAGTGTAATCTAAAGCCCTTTGTGACGTTAAATTGCGAAGATCTAGAGTTTTCATCAGAGGGCGTGTCCGTGGCGTCCTGTCAAATTTTGATGTTTCGCCATGAAACAGGAAGTTGTTATATCTCAGGCATGCTATGTCCGATCTACACCAAACTTCACACGTTTGATAAGAATGCTGACCTGAAGAGATCTAAGTGAACATATTCAGTTATAGTCATAGCGCCACCTGCTGGCAACAGGAAGTGACATGTTTTACTCTGTAACTAACTCCTCCTAGAGATTTAATGACATCAACATAATATTTAGGTCAGTTTCATCTAAAGGCCTTTGTGATGTTAAATTGTGAAGAGCTTGAGTTTTTGCTAATGGGCGTGTACTTGGCGGCATCACAAATTTCGATGTCTCGCCATGGGAATAAAAGTTGTTGTAACTCAGCCATGCAATAACCGATCTACCCCAGACTTCACACGTTCGATAAGAATCCAGGCCTGAACACATCTAAATACGAATATTCCATTATAATCAGAGCGCCACCTGCTGGCCACAGGAAATGACTTGATTTACACTAACTTAAACATGCAATGTCCGATCTGCCCCAAACATCACACGTTTGATAAGGGCCATGGCCTGAGAGGACATCTACGTGCCAATGTTTAGTTATAGACATAGCACCACCTACTGGCAACAGAAAATTACTTGTTTTACACTAGCTTAAACATGTGAAAGATTACAAATGTTATTTTAAATGTTTAATTTAGATACTTTTCTTACTAAGAAAAGTGTATCAGGAAATTCAGGTGTTTGAGATCGCTTCCTGACCATTTGAGCTCGACACCTGTGCCTTTGTCTCTATGATAATGGCAAGATCAATGAACCTTTGATCTGCAAATGACTTTGTCCTGGCCAGATGGGGATTCGTTAGGTTTATTGCCCTCAGATGTATGTTTATTTGATGTTTTGTCTCAACCTGTAAAAGCTCCTCCTCCAATTCTGTCTATAAGATACCCTGTAAAAATGACTTAAGAAGAGATTTTCGATGACTGCAGATAACAACACATGTCATAGAATAAAGAAATTCTGCTGACAATCCAATCCGAAGTCTCCTGGTCTTCTCTTCTGAGTTTTCTACACTTTAGAAGAACAAAGTTTCAACAGATGGTGCCGTGACCCGGATAGAGTTCCAGCTTTCTCACCTGAAAGACTTCAAGCTCAAACAAAGATCTGCATCTTTTGGAATCCAGCGAAACTTCAAACTGAACAAGGATTCCCAGACTGAAATTTTCTCTCTGGTGAGTGCTGTCTCTAATCCGAAAGAACCTAAGACCAGTACAAATTTTTGTATCCTCTGTGCCGTCAGAGAAGAGTTAACATACATCTGTAGGGTTTGTTTAACTAAAGTTTATCCTCTGTTTTCAGACAGGGAAGAGTTTATCCTCTGTTTCTTGTAAGCAGGGAAGTTTATCCTCTGTTTTCAAGCAGGGAAGAGTGTATCCTCTAAAGTTTTTTATTTTAGAGATGAAAGTTTATCCTCTGTTTTCAGGCAGGGAAGGTTAGCATTACGTGCTAATTTTTGTTTTATCCTCTGTTCTTTCAGGCAGGGAAGGTTGGCATTACGTGCTAATTTTTGGTTTATCCTCTGTTCTTTCAGGCAGGGAAGGTTGGCATTACGTGCTAATTTTTGGTTTATCCTCTGTTCTTTCAGGCAGGGAAGATTCTAAAAATGAGTTATCCTCTGTTTCAGGCAGGGAAGGTTAGCATTACGTGCTAATTTTTTGGTTTATCCTCTGTTCTTTCAGGCAGGGAAGATTTTTTGGCATTACGTGTTAAAAAACAAGTGTTTGTTTTGTTTGTGTGGTACAGAAGAAACTTGCAAAATGGTCAGAAGGAATGCTAGGCTGATTCCAACCACAGAAAAGAGTGGTCTTGCGACTCCTCTGTGGTCAGATAGTGAATTCAAAACACTGTTAGGGGAACATATGGACCTAATAGTCACTGAAAAAGTTAGACAAAAACTAACGCAGAAATATGAGATTCATCCAGACAAGACTTGGTCGGTAGATGAGTGTAAAAAAGTACTAGGAGCAAGTATTCGTAAGAACAATGTGAAAGACATTATCTGTTGTCACAGGGAATTCAGTGTAACGCTAGCGACACAACAGTCTCAGCGTAACGCAGAGCTAGAGAAACAGAACAATGAACTCCGTGCTAGAATATACATTTTGACCAAGAAATTGAACCTCAAGAAAGAGGCAAAAACTGATGTGGAAGTAAGTCAGCCTGATAACTTTTCCCCTGATTTACAAGCGTTCTTTGAAACAGATGTAGCTCTCCAATCAGTAACTGATGTGCCTGTAAATTCCGTCCATGTGTGTGGGGCTAGGAGAAGATCTCAGGGGATTGAGGACACTGATGGTGTTCCTCTCCATTCTTCTGTTGTGCAAATACAAACTGCTGCCAAAGCTTTATGTCCTAAAGATATAGAGAGACTATCTCAGAGTTTACCGTCAGCACGCACACATTTTTCTGAATTTAGAAGAACATTGATCAGTAAAATGCGTCTTTATGACATGTCGTTGACAGAAGTCACGCAGCTGATGTCACAAATACTAACTGAATCTGAATTCAACAGTTTTGAATCTGCTGTCACTTCTGAACTGCGAAATGCCAGTAAGGGTGATTTAAGAGAAGGTATTTTGAAAATCCTAAAGAATATCTTAGGACCCAAAATAGATTGGTCTAGAATTACTACCTGTGTGCAAAGGAAAGAAGAAACTGTGAGTGAATATACTGAGAGATTTTGTCAGTCAGCTGTAATCTACAGTGGAATTGTTGATGACCCTGAAAGTGTGCTAGATGACAAGGGACCCTTGGTTCGTATCTGGTCAGATGGCCTTGTAGCCGAATACAGAAAAGCTTTACCATTCTTAGATCTAACTTGGTCTAACAGAACTCTCAGAAGTAACCTAGACAGGTTAACTACATGGGAAAGAGACGCTGATGTCAAGGCAAAAGTAAGAGTAGCAGCAGCTACGTTTAACACAACGAAACAAGACAATAGATGGTCTAAAAGAGAAAGCAAATGCAAATACTGTGAAAAATTTGGACATTGGGAGAAAGAGTGTAGGAAGAAGTTGCAAGATAGTAAAAGAAATGCTATGCATAATTCTGCTCCTTCTCAGCCTGCACACAACCCGGAAGTAGTTCCGCCAGTGACCACTGAAACTATAGGACAGTTAGTTCAGGCTCTTCTAAGAGCACAACAAGACCAGGAAAAAAACTAATTATTGGGGCTGTGAGTAGCTACCTTTCCCCTGTAATCCAACACAATGACCAAAGAATTTTTGTGAAAGGTAGCATAAAAGAGAAAGAGATTGATTTTTTGCTTGATACAGGTGCAGAAATTACAGTAATTCCTACAAAATTGGCATCAGGAATGGTGTTAGGTCAGACTGTAAACGTAAAATGCCCTCACACAGTGTCCGCACTAATGAATCAAGCAAAAGTCACTTCTGTCACCTCCTCCCGTTGGGGAAATTGGTTAGCAACTCTCACAGCCCCGAATATTGTTATACAGCGTGCACCAGTCACGAACCCATCCTCATGTATGATGTCTGCAATGACTGAATTTGTGTTAGAGGATGAAGGCGAAATGACTCATGATTGTGTTACGCTTACATATGCAGCGACAAGTGAAATAGCAGAAACTCCCATAGAGAACGCAGAATTGGAGTTGTTTGTTGATGGTTCAGCTCAAGTTATTGAAGGTAACAGACGAGCAGGATATGCAGTAACTTCCACCACTGAAGTAGTTGCTTCAGGTCGTCTTCCAGATCATTTTTCAGCTCAAGCTGCAGAACTAGTAGCCTTAACTAGAGCATGCACGCTAGCTTCAGGATCGGTTGCAAATATCTACACAGATTCCAGGTATGCTTTTGGGGTAATTCATGATTTTGGTGTCATTTGGCAAACCAGAAAATTTCTAACTTCTGCTGGATCCCCCATTAAGCATGCTGGATTAGTGAAAGATTTAATGTTTGCCATGAAACTCCCAAAGAAATTAGCAGTGATCAAAGTGAAAGCACATCTCACAACTAATACTACGGAAGCTAAAGGTAATGCTCTTGCTGATGTAGCGGCTAAACAGGCTTGTTTCTATGCAACTGTACAAGTGTGTTCAGGTAGTACAGCACAGAAGATAATTCTACCTCCTGAATCAATCGTTGATCTGTATAAAGACGTTCCTCTATATGAAGCATGGACATGGTTAGACAAAGGAGCCACTGTGGATTCATCCGGCTGCTGGACCAAAGGGGGAAAGTATGTTGCTCCCGAATCACTGTTGCCATATTTGGCTCAACAAATACACAGTTTGGGTCATAGTGGTCCAGCAACAATGAATCACAGGTTCTCAAATCAATGGTGGAATCCAAAATTCAGAAACGCAGCCACTGAAACAGTCAAGAGATGTGTTACATGTCAGAAAAATAATGATGTACCAGCAGCCATTACACCAGCAGCACATACCCCAGCTCCACCAGGGCCATTTCGTCACCTGCAAGTTGATTACATATCGTTGCCCCCTTGTAAAGGAAAAACTGACGTTTTGGTAGTAATAGACAAGTTCTCAAGATGGGTAGAAGCTTATCCAACAGGGCGCGCTACAGCTGCACACACTGCTAAATGTCTTGTCACTGATTTCATTCCCAGATGGGGATTACCAGATTGCATTGACTCAGATCAAGGTACCCACTTCACAGGACAGGTAGTCAAGGAAGTGTCTAGAATGTTGAAGATTAAGTGGAACCTTCACTGCCCCTATAGGCCACAAGCATCAGGACAGGTTGAACGATCAAACAGAACAATCAAAACCAGGCTAAGCAAAATGCATCAGGAAGGAGTACCATGGGTTGAAGCACTGCCCGCAGTACTGTGTAGTATGAGAGCATCACCTAACAGATCAGTAGGACTGAGCCCTCATGAGATTATTACTGGACGCCCAATGCAGATGCCAGGTGTGATTGATCTTAGAAATGCTGATGTGCACATTGCTTCAGATGCCCTGATCGCTTACTGTGAAAACCTCACAAAGGCAGTGCAGAGTGCCAAAGAGAGAGTTGAGTCGTGTTGGCAGACTCCACCAGAAGGTGGACACACAATCGTCCCAGGTCAATGGGTCATGATAAAGGCATTCAAAAACAAGCCATTAGAGCCTAAGTGGTACGGACCACATCAAGTGATGTTGATTACAGCAGCTGCAGTATTGTGTCAGGGAAGGAAAACTTGGACTCATGTGTCACATTGTAAGGTTGTTCCTCCCCCTGCAGGGATAGGATAGGGCAGACACAAGAACCAGTGAGGAGCCCAGGGAAGAACCGAAAGCAACAGGCTTCGGGGGCCAACCCTGAGGTGAAGATTTCCTCATAGGCCTTTCCCCTCCATTAGTCCATCCTTTCCTCACTGTTCTTTAGGTGTCGCAGGAATTAAGAAATAGGGAAAGAAGGAACAACCATAGCAGACTATATTTTGAACAGAGGATACAACCCTAATGTATGCAGACTCTACAAATACTGCTCTGTGCCGTTAGTTCTCTCTTGTTTGTGTTTCTTTCTTCCTCTGTGCAGATACCATTTGATGGCTGTCCTGAGATCCATATGCACCACCCTTCTCACCTGCGGATAAAGCCACAACCTCTAGAAAACAACTAGACCCATTACCGAGCCAACTATCACAAAAGAAAGAAGAAGAAAAAGAATAAAAATACACAACGCAGAGACTATTACCCGTAAAATCTTCACGGACCCTAATTGCATGTTTTGTTTCTGTGTCAGCATGCAATTACAAATAAGCAACACAGAACATGTACTATGTGCCTGTAACAGATTACAAGTTACAAGAATTAACTTTTAACGATTACAAGTTACAAGAATTAACTTTTAAGTGTCTAAATTTGTATTTTGTGAGAGTTATTAGAACTCTCAAAGGGGGAATTGAAAGATTACAAATGTTATTTTAAATGTTTAATTTAGATACTTTTCTTACTAAGAAAAGTGTATCAGGAAATTCAGGTGTTTGAGATCGCTTCCTGACCATTTGAGCTCGACACCTGTGCCTTTGTCTCTATGATAATGGCAAGATCAATGAACCTTTGATCTGCAAATGACTTTGTCCTGGCCAGATGGGGATTCGTTAGGTTTATTGCCCTCAGATGTATGTTTATTTGATGTTTTGTCTCAACCTGTAAAAGCTCCTCCTCCAATTCTGTCTATAAGATACCCTGTAAAAATGACTTAAGAAGAGATTTTCGATGACTGCAGATAACAACACATGTCATAGAATAAAGAAATTCTGCTGACAATCCAATCCGAAGTCTCCTGGTCTTCTCTTCTGAGTTTTCTACACTTTAGAAGAACAAAGTTTTCAACACATGCAATGTTCAATCTTCACCAAACTTCATATGTTTGATAAATGTTCTAGACTGAAGACATCATGTTAATGTTCAGTTATGGACGTTGCGCCACCAGCTGGCAGCAGGTTTGGTACATATAAATGACTTTGACATATTCCTCTATATTTACCTTTTTAAATGCATATTGCTCACTGTTCCCTGTCTTTCTGAAGCCACCGGTCGGCGGTGAGCCGGGCGAGGTCCCTTCCATCGCTGCTTGCAGCTTTAATTATTATTATTATTATTATTATTATTATTATTTTCCAAACTTAATCGCATTTTTGAGGGCCTAAACATGCTCGAAAAGTCAGGAAATTTTGCACACGCATCAGAACTGGTGGAAATTTACGTCTTATATGGTTTTCAGAAGTAGGTGTGGCAAAATGGCTCGACAGCGCCACCTATACTCATTCAGCGGAGAGCCCTCGGGCGACGTTTCACGTACATGTATGAAAATCGGTACACTCATGTAACATAACAATACCTACAAAAAAGTCTCCTGGAACGAAATCCGAAACCCAACAGGAAGTCGGTTATTTTGAATTTTCTCGTCATATTTAGTGACATTTTTGCCATTTGCAGGTGTCATACTTTAACGAACTCCTCCCAGAGATTTAATCGGATGAACACCAAAATTGGTCATTGCAATCTAAAGCCCTTTGTGACGTTAAATTGCGAAGATCTAGAGTTTTCATTGGAGGGCGTGTCCGTGGCGTCCTGTCAAATTTCGATGTTTCGCCATGAAACAGGAAGTTGTTATAACTCAGGCATGCTATGTCCGACCTGCACCAAACTTCACATGTTTGATAAGACTCCTGATATGAAGAGATCTACATGACCATATTCAGTTATAGTCATAGCGCCACCTGCTGGCAACAGGAAGTGACATATTTTACTCTGTAACTAACTCCTCCTAGAGATTTAATGACATAAACATAATATTTAGGTCAGTCTAACCTGAAGGCCTTTGTGATGTTAAATTGCGAAGATCTAGAGTTTTCGTTAAAGGGCGTGTCCATAGCGGCATCACAAATTTCGCTGTCTCGCCATGGGAATAAAAGTTGTTGTAACTCAGCCATACAATGTCCGATCTGCCCCAGACTTCACACGTTCGATAAGAATCCAGGCCTGAACACATCTAAATACGAATATTTCATTATAATTAGAGCGCCACCTGCTGGCAACAGGAAATGTCTTCTTTTGCACTCTTAAACATGCAATGTCCAATCTGCACCAAACTTCACATATTTGGTAAGAGTCCTGACCTGAAAACACCTAAAGGCCAAAAATCAGATATAATCATAGCGCCACCTGCTGACAACAGGATATATCATTGTGACGAGTGGGGCGGGGCCGAGAGCCGTGGGAACGGAGCGAGGCCGGTGGAGTAATTGGTAATGAACGACACCTGGACCACTCACCGGTCTCGAGTCCCACGGAGGAGCTTCGGAAGGGTTAAATGAGGAGTGACAACAGTGGAAGACGAGAGAGGACCAGGCCTGGGTTTTAGTTTGTGTTTTGTGTGTGGCAGTCGTCCGTGAGGGGCTGCCGCTTTTCTGTTATGTTTGTTTATTTGATTAAATGTGTTTTGAATGTTCGCCGGTTCACGCCTCCTTCTTCCCGTACCTACTAACTTCATTACATTGGCATTTAACCCTTCCGAAGCTCCTCCGTGGGACTCGAGACCGGTGAGTGGTCCAGGTGTCGTTCATTACCAATTACTCCACCGGCCTCGCTCCGTTCCCACGGCTCTCGGCCCCGCCCCACTCGTCACAATCATGCTTTACACTAACTCAAACATACCATGTTCAATCTGCACCAAACTTCATATGTTTGATAAAAGTATTGGTCTGAAGACATCTACATGCCAATGTTTAGTTATAGACATAGCGCCACCTGGTGGCTACTGGAAATTACTTGTTTTACACCAACTTAAACATGCATTGTCCAATCTGCACCAAACTTCACATATTTGGTAAGATTCCTGGCCTGAAGACATCTACGTGACAATGTTCAGTTATAGAGATAGCGCCACCTGCTGGCAACAGGAAATTACTTGTTTTACACGAACTTAAACATGCAATGTCCAATCTGCACCAAACTTCATATGTTCGATAAAGGTGCTAGCCTGAAGACATCTATATGTTAATGTTCAGTTATGGACATAGCGCCACCAGCTGGCAGCAGGTTTTACACATATAAATGACTATGACACGTTCCTCTATATTTACCTTTTTAAATGCATATTGCTTACCGTTCCCTGTCTTTCTGAAGCCACCGGTTGGTAGTGCTGGGTGCGAGGTCCCTTCCATCGCTGCTTGCAGCTTTAATTCTTATTATTAGGGACCGAGCACCGATGGTGCAGAGGACCCTATTGAATTTGCTCCGTTTATTATTAGGGACCGAGCACCGATGGTGCAGAGGACCCTATTGAATCTGCTCCGTTTATTATTATTATTATTATTATTCTTCTCCAAACTTAATCGCATTTTAGAGGGCCTAAACATGCTCGAAAAGTCAGGAAACTTTGCACACGCATCAGAACTGGTGAAAATTTACGTCTTATATGGGTTTCAGAAGTAGGTGTGGCAAAATGGCTCGACAGCGCCACCTATAAATATTCAGCGGCGTGCGCCTCGAGCTACGTTTCACGTACATGTACGAAAATCGGTACACTCATGTAACTTAACAATACCTACAAAAAAGTCCCTAGGTACAAAATCAGAAACCAAACAGGAAGTCGGCTATTTTGAATTTTCTCGTCATATTTTGTATCATTTTTGCCATTTTCAGGTGTCATACTTTAACGAACTCCTCCCAGAGATATTTCCAGATGAACACCAAAATTGGTCATTGTAATCTAAAGCCCTTTGTGACGTTAAATTGCGAAGATCTAGAGTTTTCATCGGAGGGCGTGTCCGTGGCGTCCTGTCAAATTTTGATGTTTCGCCATGAAACAGGAAGTTGTTATATCTCAGGCATGCTATGTCCGATCTGCACCAAACTTCACATGTTTGATAAGAATCCTGACCTGAAGAGATATAAGTGACCATATTCAGTTATAGTCATAGCGCCACCTGCTGGCAACAGGAAGTGACATGTTTTACTCTGTAACTAACTCCTCCTACAGATTTAATGACATCAACATAATATTTAGGTCAGTTTAATCTAAAGGCCTTTGTGATGTTAAATTGCGAAGAGCTTGAGTTTTCGCTAATGGGCGTGTCCTTGGCGGCATCACAAATTTCGATGTCTCGCCATGGGAATAAAAGTTGTTGTAACTTAGCCATACAATAACCGATCTGCCCCAGACTTCACACATTCGATAAGAATCCAGGCCTGAACACATCTAAATACGAATATTCCATTATAATCAGAGCGCCACCTGCTGGCCACAGGAAATGACTTGATTTACACTAACTTAAACATGCAATGTCCAATCTGAACCAAACTTCACATATTTGGTAAGACTCCTGACCTGAAGACATCTAAAGGCCAAAATTCAGATGTAATCATAGCGCCACCTGTTGACCACAGGATATATCATGTGTTACACTAACTCAAACATACCATGTTCAATCTGCACCAAAATTCATATGTTTGATAAAAGTACTGGTCTCATAATATCTACACGATAATGTTTAGTTATAGACATAGCGCCACCTGCTGGCAACAGGAAATTATTTGTTTTACACTAACTTAAGCATGAAATGTCCAATCTGCACCAAACTTCACATATTTTGTAAGATTCCTGGCCTGAAGACATCTAAAGGCCAATATTCAGATGTAATCATAGCGCCACCTGTTGACAACAGGATGTGTCAGGCTTTACACTAACTCAAACATACTATGTTCAATCTGCACCAAACTTCATATGTTTGATAAAAGTGCTAGACTGAAGACATCTACATGTTAATGTTCAGTTATGGACATAGCGCCACCAGCTGGCAGTAGGTTTGACACATATAAATGACTATGACACGTTCCTCTATATTTACCTTTTTAAATGCATATTGCTCACCGTTCCCTTTCTTTCTGAAGCCACCGGTTGGCGGTGCTGGGTGCGAGGTCCCTTCCATCGCTGCTTGCAGCTTTAATTATTATTATTATTATTATTATTCTCCAAACTTAATTGCATTTTAGAGGACCTAAACATGCTCGAAAAGTCAGGAAACTTTGCACACGCATCAGAACTGGTGAAAATTTACGTCTGATATGGGTTTCAGGAGTAGGTGTGGCAAAATGGCTCGACAGCGCCACCTATAAATATTCAGCGGAGTGCGCCTCGAGCTACGTTTCACGTACATGTACGAAAATCGGTACACTCATGTAACTTAACAATACCTACAAAAAAGTCTGTGGGTACGAAATCAGAAACCAAACAGGAAGTCGGCTATTTTGAATTTTCTCGTCATATTTTGTATCATTTTTGCCATTTTCAGGTGTCATACTTTAACGAACTCCTCCCAGAGATTTCTTTAGATGAACACCAAAATTGGTCATTGTAATCTAAAGCCCTTTGTGACGTTAAATTGCGAAGATCTAGAGTTTTCATCGGAGGGCGTGTCCGTGGCGTCCTGTCAAATTTTGATGTTTCGCCATGAAACAGGAAGTTGTTATATCTCAGGCATGCTATGTCCGATCTACACCAAACTTCACATGTTTGATGAGAATCCTGACCTGAAGAGATCTAAGTGACCACATTCAGTTATAGTCATAGCGCCACCTGCTGGCGACAGGAAGTGACATGTTTTACTCTGTAACTAACTCCTCCTAGAGATTTAATGACATCAACATAATATTTAGGTCAGTTTAATCTACAGGCCTTTGTGATGTTAAATTGCGAAGAGCTTGAGATTTCGCTAATGGGCGTGTCCTTGGCGGCATCACAAATTTTGATGTCTCGCCATGGGAATATAAGCTGTTGTTACTCAGCCATAAAATGTCCGATCTGTCCCAGACTTCACATGTTCGATAAGAATCCAGGCCTGAACACATCTAAATACGAATATTCCATTATAATCAGAGCGCCACCTGCTGGCAACAGGAAATGACTTGTTTTACACTAACGTAAACATGCAATTTCCAATCTGCACCAAACTTCACATATTTGTTAAGACTCCGGACTTGAAGAGATCTACATGACCATATTCAGTTATAGACATAGCGCCACCTGCTGGCAACAGGAAGTGACATCTTTTACTCTGTAACTAACTCCTCCTAGAGATTTAATGACATCAACATAATATTTAGGTCAGTCTAATCAAAACGCCTTTGTGATGTTAAATTGCGAAGAGCTTGAGTTTTCGCTAATGGGCGTGACCATGGCGGCGTGACAAAATTCGATGTCTCGCCATGTGAATAGAAGCTGTTGTTACTCAGCCATAAAATGTCCAATCTGCCCCAAACTTCACACGTTTGATAAGAGCCATGGCCTGAAGACATCTACGTGCCAATGTTTAGTTATAGACATAGCGCCACCTGCTGGCTACAGGAAATTACTTGTTTTACACTAACTTGAACATGCAATGTCCAATCTGCACCTAACTTCACATATTTTGTAAGAGTCCGTCCCGAAAACATCTAAAGGCCAATATTCAGATGTAATCATAGCGCCACCTGTTTACAACAGGATATGCCAGGCTTTACACTAACTCAATCATACCATGTTCAATCTGCACCAAACTTCATATGTTTGATAAAAGTATTGGTCTGAAGATATCCAAATGCCAATGTTCAGTTAAAGACATAGCGCCACCTGCTGGCAACAGGTTTGGCACATATAAATGACTTTGATACATTCCTCTATACTTACCTTTTTAAATGCATATTGCTCACCGTTCCCTGTCTTTCTGAAGCCACCGGTCGGCGGTGCCGGGTGCGAGGTCCCTTCCATCGCTGCTTGCAGCTTTAATTCTTCTTCTTCTTCTTCTTCTCCAAACTTAATCGCATTTTAGAGGGCCTAAACATGCTCGAAAAGTCAGGAAACTTTGCACACGCGTCAGAACTGGTGAAAATGTACGTCTGATATGGGTTTCAGAAGTAGGTGTGGCCAAATGGCTCGACAGCGCCACCTATAAATATTCAGCGGAGTGCGCCTCGAGCTACGTTTCACGTACATGTACGAAAATCGGTACACTTATGTAACTTAACAATACCTACAAAAAAGTCTCCAGGTACGAAATCAGAAACCCAACAGGAAGTCGGCTATTTTGAATTTTCTCGTCATATTTTTTATCATTTTTGCCATTTTCAGGTGTCATACTTTAACGAACTCCTCCCAGAGATTTATTCAGATGAACACCAAAATTGGTCAGTTTAATCTAAAGCCCTTTGTGACGTTAAATTGCGAAGATCTAGAGTTTTCATCGGAGGGCGTGTCCGTGGCGTGCTGTCAAATTTTGATGTTTCGCCATGAAACAGGAAGTTGTTATATCTCAGGCATGCTATGTCCGATCTACACCAAACTTCACATGTTTGATAAGAATCCTGACCTGAAGAGATCTAAGTGACCATATTCAGTTATAGTAATAGCGCCACCTGCTGGCAACAGGAAGTGACATGTTTTACTCTGTAACTAACTCCTCCTAGAGATTTAATGACATAAACATAATATTTAGGTCAGTCTAACCTAAAGGCCTTTGTGATGTTAAATTGCGAAGATCTAGAGTTTTCGTTAAAGGGCGTGTCCATGGCGGCATCACAAATTTCGATGTCTCGCCATGGGAATAAAAGTTGTTGTAACTCAGCCATACAATGTCTGATCTGCCCCAGACTTCACACGTTCGATAAGAATCCAGGCCTGAACACATCTAAATTCGAATATTTCATTATAATTAGAGCGCCACCTGCTGGCAACAGGAAATGTCTTCTTTTACACTATCTTAAACATGCAATGTCCAATCTGCACCAAACTTCACATATTTGGTAAGAGTCCTGACCTGAAAACATCTAAAGGCCAAAAATCAGATATAATCATAGCGCCACCTGCTGACAACAGGATATATCATGTTTTACACTAACTCAAACATACCATGTTCAATCTGCACCAAACTTCATATGTTTGATAAAAGTATTGGTCTGAAGACATCTACATGCCAATGTTTAGTTATAGACATAGCGCCACCTGGTGGCTACAGGAAATTACTTGTTTTACACCAACTTAAACATGCATTGTCCAATCTGCACCAAACTTCACATATTTGGTAAGATTCCTGGCCTGAAGACATCTAAAGGCCAATATTCAGATGTAATCATAGCGCCACCTGTTGACAACAGAATGTGTCAGGCTTTACACTAACTCAAACATACTATGTTCAATCTGCACCAAACTTCATTTGTTTGATAAAAGTGCTAGACTGAAGACATCTACATGTTAATGTTCAGTTATGGACATAGCGCCACCAGCTGGCAGCAGGTTTGACACATATAAATGACTATGACACGTTCCTCTATATTTACCTTTTTAAATGCATATTGCTCACCGTTCCCTTTCTTTCTGAAGCCACCGGTCGGCGGTGCTGGGTGCGAGGTCCCTTCCATCGCTGCTTGCAGCTTTAATTAGGGACCGAGCATCGATGGTGCGAGGACCCTATTGAATCTGCTCCGTTTATTATTAGGGACCGAGCACCGATGGTGCAGAGGACCCTATTGAATCTGCTCCGTTTATTATTATTATTATTATTATTATTATTATTATTATTATTATTCTCCAAACTTAATCGCATTTTAGAGGGCCTAAACATGCTCGAAAAGTCAGGAAACTTTGCACACGCGTCAGAACTGGTGAAAATTTACGTCTGATATGGGTTTCAGAAGTAGGTGTGGCAAAATGGCTCGACAGCGCCACCTATAAATATTCAGCGGAGTGCGCATCGAGCTACGTTTCACGTACATGTACTTCTTATTCTTCTTCTTCTTCTTCTTCTTCTTCTCCAAACTTAATCACATTTTAGAGGGCCTAAACATGCTCGAAAAGTCAGGAAACTTTGCACACGCGTCAGAACTGGTGAACATTTACGTCTGATATGGGTTTCAGAAGTAGGTGTGGCAAAATGGCTCGACAGCGCCACCTATAAATATTCAGCGGAGTGCGCCTCGAGCTACGTTTCACGTACATGTACGAAAATCGGTACACTTATGTAACTTAACAATACCTGCAAAAAAGTCTCCAGGTACGAAATCAGAAACCCAACAGGAAGTCGGCTATTTTGAATTTTCTCGTCATATTTTGTGTCATTTTTGCCATTTTCAGGTGTCATACTTTAACGAACTCCTCCCAGAGATTTATTCAGATGAACACCAAAATTGGTCAGTGTAATCTAAAGCCCTTTGTGACGTTAAATTGCGAAGATCTAGAGTTTTCATCAGAGGGCGTGTCGGTGGCGTCCTGTCAAATTTTGATGTTTCGCCATGAAACACGAAGTTGTTATATCTCAGGCATGCTATGTCCCATCTACACCAAACTTCACACGTTTGATAAGAATCCTGACCTGAAGAGATCTAAGTGACCATATTCAGTTATAGTCATAGCGCCACCTGCTGGCAACAGGAAGTGACATGTTTTACTCTTTAACTAACTCCTCCTAGAAATTTAATGACATAAACATAATATTTAGGTCAGTCTAACCTAAAGGCCTTTGTGATGTTAAATTGCGAAGATCTAGAATTTTCGTGAAAGGGCGTGTCCTTGGCGGCATCACAAATTTTGATGTCTCGCCATGGGAATAAAAGTTGTTGTAACTCAGCCATACAATGTCCGATCTGCCCCAGACTTCACAGGTTCGATAAGAATCCAGGCCTGAACACATCTAAATATGAATATTTCATTATAATTAGAGCGCCACCTGCTGGCAACAGGAAATTACTTCTTTTAATCAGGAAATGCATAAATGTTTTACACTATCTTAAACATGCAATGTCCAATCTGCACCAAACTTCACATATTTGGCAAGAGTCCTGGCCTGAAAACACCTAAAGGCCAAAAATCAGATATAATCATAGCGCCACCTGCTGACAACAGGATATATCATGCTTTAGACTAACTCAAACATACCATGTTCAATCTGCATCAAACATCATATGTTTGATAAAAGTATTGGTCTGAAGACATCTACATGCCAATGTTTAGTTATAGACATAGCGCCACCTGGTGGCTACAGGAAATTACTTGTTTTACACCAACTTAAACATGCATTGTCCAATCTGCACCAAACTTCACATATTTGGTAAGATTCCTGGTCTGAAGACATCTAAAGGCCAGTATTCAGATGTAATCATAGCGCCACCTGTTGACAACAGGATATGTCAGGCTTTACACTAACGCAAACATACTATCTTTAATCTGCACCAAACTTCATATGTTTGATAAAAGTGCTAGACTGAAGACATCTACATGTTAATGTTCAGTTATGGACATAGCGCCACCAGCTGGCAGCAGGTTTGACACATATAAATGACTATGACACGTTCCTCTATATTTACCTTTTTAAATGCATATTGCTCACCGTTCCCTGTCTTTCTGAAGCCACCGGTTGGCGGTGTTGGGTGCGAGGTCCCTTCCATCGCTGCTTGCAGCTTTAATTAGGGACCGAGCACCGATGGTGCGAGGACCCTATTGAATCTGCTCCGTTTATTATTAGGGACCGAGCACCGATGGTGCGAGGACCCTATTGAATCTGCTCCGTTTATTATTAGGGACCGAGCACCGATGGTGCGAGGACCCTATTGAATCTGCTCCGTTTATTCTTCTTCTTCTTCTTCTTCTTCTTCTCCAAACTTAATCGCATTTTAGAGGGCCTAAACATGCTCGAAAAGTCAGGAAACTTTGCACACGCATCAGAACTGGTGAAAATTTACGTCTGATATGGGTTTCAGAAGTAGGTGTGGCAAAATGGCTCGACAGCGCCACCTATAAATATTCAGCGGAGTGCGCCTCGAGCTACATTTCACGTACATGTACGAAAATCGGTACACTTATGTAACTTAACAATACCTACAAAAAAGTCTCCAGGTACGAAATCAGAAACCCAACAGGAAGTCGGCTATTTTGAATTTTCTCGTCATATTTTGTGTCATTTTTGCCATTTTCAGGTGTCATACTTTAACGAACTCCTCCCAGAGATTTATTCAGATGAACACCAAAATTGGTCAGTGTAATCTAAAGCCCTTTGTGACGTAAAATTGCGAAGATCTAGAGTTTTCATCGGAGGGCGTGTCCGTGGCGTCCTGTCAAATTTTGATGTTTCGCCATGAAACAGGAAGTTGTTATATCTCAGGCATGCTATGTCCGATCTACACCAAACTTCACACATTTGATAAGAATCCTGACCTGAAGAGATCTAAGTGACCATATTCAGTTATAGTCATAGCGCCACCTGCTGGCAACAGGAAGTGACATGTTTTACTCTGTAACTAACTCCTCCTAGAAATTTAATGACATAAACATAATATTTAGGTCAGTCTATCCTAAAGGCCTTTGTGATGTTAAATTGTGAAGATCTAGAGTTTTCGTTAAAGGGCGTGTCCATGGCGGCATCACAAATTTCGATGTCTTGCCATGGGAATAAAAGTTGTTGTAACTCAGCCATACAATGTCCGATCTGCCCCAGACTTCACAGGTTCGATAAGAATCCAGGCCTGAACACATCTAAATACGAATATTTAATTATAATTAGAGCGCCACCTGCTGGCAACAGGAAATTACTTCTTTTACACTATCTTAAACATGCAATGTCCGATCTGCACCAAACTTCACACTTTTAATAAAAATATTGGTCTGAAGATATCTAAGTGCCAATGTTCAGTTAAAGATATAGCGCCACCTGCTGGCAACAGCAAATTACTTCTTTTAAACTAACTTAAGCATTCAATGTCCAATCTGCACCAAAATTCACGTATTTGGTAAGAGCCCTGACCTGAAGATATCTAAAGGCCAAAATTCAGATATAATCATAGCGCCACCTGCTGACAACAGGATATATCATGCTTTACACTATCTCAAACATACCATGTTCAATCTGCATCAAACTTCATATGTTTGATAAAAGTATTGGTCTGAAGACATCTACATGCCAATGTTTAGTTATAGACATAGCGCCACCTGGTGGCTACAGGAAATTACTTGTTTTACACCAACTTAAACATGCATTGTCCAATCTGCACCAAACTTCACACATTTGGTAAGATTCCTGGCCTGAAGACATCTAAAGGCCAATATTCAGATGTAATCATAGCGCCACCTGTTGACAACAGGATGTGTCAGGCTTTACACTAACTCAAACATACCATGTTCAATCTGCACCAAACTTCATATGTTTGATAGAAGTGCTAGACTGAAGACATCTACATGTTAATGTTCAGTTATAGACATAGCGCCACCAGCTGGCAGCAGGTTTGACACATATAAATGACTATTACACATTCCTCTATATTTACCTTTTTAAATGCATATTGCTCACCGTTCCCTGTCTTTCTGAAGCCACCGGTTGGCGGTGCTGGGTGCGAGGTCCCTTCCATCGCTGCTTGCAGCTTTAATTTTTATTTGTTTTCTTACACTGCATTTTACCTAATTTTTTAAACAACGCTTTCTGGAAAATACAAACATTGCTTATTTTACGTGTATATACGGTGCATTTTCTTCATATGTATGTGTATGAAAAACTTTAATAACTTTCCTTTCTCCCCATTTTACACAGTTTCACACTTAAATTGTTTAAAAAAGCACATTACAATGAACACACAAAAACAAGTTTTTTTTCACAAAAACATTCCCCAACTCCTCCCCCCTATTATGCAGCAGCACCCAGCGGCAGGTGTCAGTCACTACCGAAGGTGCGACACGCAGCGCGACAATGTGACACAAGACGCAGTCCATTGACATGTCACAGGTTTTTGGCATGTGCCACTGAAAACCGGAAGTGCCATGGAGCATAGTGGCATGTGCCAATGGCGTCTGTGCGTCTGATGTCATGTCATGTAATGTTAAAACTGCTTCTGGCTCGCTGGCTGCACTCATCAACTGTGGCTGAACGGAACTTCTCAACAAGTGCGGGTCATGCTCATCAAAGAGCGTAATAGTAGCTGTGGCGGTACACGCGCTGAAACGGGGAGAGCCTCCAACACAACCGCAGCTTCCACCTTATAATCAACCCAGAGCGTCATTACCAAACAAGAATAAAGTTAAGCATAAACATATAGGCTACTATATACAAATAAAGTGTGGGTATATATGCTTTTATCAGTAAGTGTTTTTGATAAAAAATTACTCAAGATAACAGTGCGACTACACTCAAAAAGCTTTATTGTTATAAAAACACAGATTTGTGAGCATTATTGGAAATTACTTGTTAGAATAAACACACGCAACACACCTTGTGCATGCCATCACAGAATCTAACCAATGAGAATAAAGTGTGTTGTCATTAAGGCTCTCACCGCAGATTTTGAGCAACTGCATCGCCTGACCTTGGTGGCTGGTCTCGTTTTGCTCTCGCGGTACTTTGATGGCACGTGATCATAAAGGCGGCTGCAGCGCCGATCAAAGTCGGACAAATGGTCTAACCAGAATGCATTGCTTTTGTCAAGCGGCAGCTGTCCCAAATGGCACCCTAAACCCTCGCAGTCTTCCTCTGAGTTCATACTTTTGTGACGTAATGCAGCTTTGACTGTCAGGTAGATGTCTGCTGCGGAGCTTGCCCCAGTTCAGGCTCGGCAGAAGTACGGATCGAGGGCGCATAACGTCCGCAAAGGGGGCGCTCGCGAGCACCCTGCTGAACGCTAAAATGAGGAATGGGACACGCTACGGTCTCGTGGACTTTACAGACACACGCACACGGCGGCCATTGTTAGCCCGTAAGACCGCAACTGCACATGAAGGGCGAATTCCAAATGAAAGTGAGCAGCCCTATGCCTTAATCCCTTTGAAGTGATTTCTACGAAGGGTGTAGGGCATTACCTTCTCATATAAGCGTTTGGAACTCCCTTGGGGAAGAGAATGACTGACCAATATTACCTTGACAATGTTGCACGATTTTCCCTTCGCTAACGGACTTCAGGAAAGACCCTTCATAAAGGGATTCAGTTGTTCTCTTTCGTTTAGAACGTCCCTACAAATGGCGCCCCCTTTCCGAAGTGCCATTCAAGGGCGCAAAAAATCCATTTGTAATTTGCCCGAAGTGTTCCATTTCAAGCCTAGCTTGAAGTGTCGCTAGATGACTTCATTCACGTTGTAGCACTTGAGTGGACAGGCCCACCTTAGCATGGACTTTCACACATCAAAGAAACATGATAAGATTATTTTGTTTAACATTTGCGAGTCATAAAAATCAACCAACTCCAATAATGGTGCTGCTCCGCCTGGAGGACCCCTTTGCTAATCTCTGAAAATGACACAGGAAGGGAGAGATTTATAGAGCCACATCCTGGAGCGAACTAATAACTGACATTTGCTCCCAGATCCACATAGAAACAGAACTTCAATGTTCTTCCTGACTGGCTTACAAATAACGTTAGAGTAAGCAACAGTACAAAGAACAGTGTATCTGGAAAATGTTCCAGCGGCAGACACTCCCGGGATCCCCTGATCGTTGAACAAAATTTTTGATTTAATCAACAACGAGGGATATATGTTGATGCAGACGCTCAACAGATCTCCACGGAAATGACATTCCCATGACCTTAGGACACCTCCCGTTTCTCTGTTGCATTCCAGAAAAAAGGCTCTCTCCCGTTCTTGAGCAGACAAAGTATGAGCAAACTGTTATGGACTTTATGCTAAAAGACTATTAATAATTCCTGCTACTTTTAAAGCAATATAGTCGAGAGACAATATATATTAAGGTTATATTTTCTTCTATAAGCATGATGTGTTGTTTTCTAATCTAATCTTTTATGTTTTAGCAGGAAAAGCTATGAACGTGTGTGAAATATGTTGAATTTGATTTCTCACGGATGGTCATGATAAATACGAATGAGTGGTGCAACAGATTTGGTGATATTATAAATGGGTAAGCATGTGATAACACTTTACATAAGTATTAAACTCTTAGAATACTCCACATAGAAGATCACGGAGTAGATTAGGTGTGTCCAAAAGGAACAAAATAGGGGCGGGCTCCACCCCACATGAACAATCTGATTGGGAGAAGCCTCTAGTGGGTGTACTGAAATCAATCTGTTAAAATGGACACAACAGCTTTTAGCTTAGATTTTTCTTCTCACTCGCTGCTCGCCGACTTGCTGGAAGCTTTGGCTTTGTCTTCACAGGTCACGCTGATAGCGCTCGATCACCGCCTTACCATCAGGCTGACTTGCAAAGACTTTGGCTTCGTCTCACTGATCACGCTTCAAGCGCCCATGACCGTAACATCTGGTCGATAATTTAACAACACTACAAATACTTAGTCAAACTCCTGAAGTAACCTTGAAAGCCTGAAGCTACGTGGAAGGAACTCAGAGAAGAACTTCAAGGGTCGCCTCTCTCAAAGAACCAGCCAACCGCCAATCGCAGGAGGGGTTCCCTCAGTGACATCACGCAATGAGCCAATCAGCCTCCGGGATTCCCTCAGCCATCCGAAGGAAACACGCAGAAAGATCTGCGGCCAACTCAACTGAAAGCAAGTAGACCGAACAAATCTCTATTCTTACAGAGCTGATGAATTCTGCTGTGATCTTCCTCTAGTTAAAATGACGAGATAGCAAAAGAGTGCTAGCCTTAAAACTCTCTTCAAACTGCAAAACTCCTTATGTGTGTGTGCGTATGTTTGTGTGTATATGTGTTTTATTAAGTTTAGTCCATGTATTGTAGAATAACAGTTAGCAAATAAACCTTGTTTCATTTATAAAGAATGATGTCTTGGGCTGTGTGATTTTCAAGTTTTAAACTATTTGCCAAAGATTGCGTTACCTAAGGTAAGATGGTAAGAGACTTTCTCTTTGGCTCTCAACGGAGGTGGTCGCTTTCTCTCCTCGTCCTCACCCTTATCTTCCCTGCTTTGCTCCCTTGTCTCGTGAGAGACTCTCTCTGCACTGCTCTCCAAACTAAAATATTATGGATTAACCGGTCTCTTAATGCAATTGACACTATCGAAACTTGGGTTTCGGGGAACCTGACTGCCCTGACGGAACGTTCGCAGCCGGCTATACGATGGTGCGTGGGAGAGGTGGCGAATCGTGTGTCTTGCGGCTCTTTCCGTGGAGGACATTGATATCTACCTTTTCGGAACCATGATAACAGGTATTTTGCTGATTGGATTAGGCTTTACCCTGGGTTATCGAAGAATTCAGAAAACGGGAACAGCTGTCCAAAGCCCCACAAGGCTGCCCGTATGATTGAAGCTGTGGGAAGAGCGGTCAGCATTGAGACTGAGACTATTAACCGGAATATGGATTCTACCAAGGAGAAGTTCACGGCTTTACAAAGGGAAATTGATTAAAATGAGACCAAAATGGACAAAAACGGACAGAGAGTAGCCTGCAAAAATTTGAATGTTTACTCGCCCCAAAGACAAAACAATCTTATCTTTTTCTGGCTCCCCTACAGTGGCCTTGGCAAGGCTGTTGCTGGAATCTACCCCGGGAGTGCAATGCAGTTAGACACTCTTGCGTTCCTCCCCCACCCTACAGACATTACAGACATTACAGACATTGCCCCCCCCCGACCATTCGCCTCTGTTCGCTTCGATCCGCTGGCCTGGTCAAGCGGGTCTGACCAGCGCCGGATCAGTGGCTGCGGGATCAGATGGCTGCTTGCTGGGCCGGATTCACTTCCCCTGTGGCTATGTCGTGTATGTGCTTTTGTGTTGCTGAGGTGTTTTTCCTGTTCTCACACTGTACTCCCCAAGGAGCATAGTCTGGGGGTTGTTTTTTTCTCCTCACTTTCCTCATGTAAATGCTGTATTTTTCTTCAATTCTACTTGCATTTCACTACTGATTATACTTGTATGATTGTGTATGTGACGAATAATAAAGAACCTTGAACCTAGCTCAAATTGGATAAAGTACAAATTTTGTTTGTTTTATCGTTGGCCACGAAGCAAGACAAACAAAATTGTTAAAGATATACAGATATTAATGATCGCCGGACAAGTCATTAATAAAGTATAAATCATAAGTTAAAGATTAATATCACTTTAATCAAAGCAATATTGAATCTTTAATAAATGATTCCCCAAAGCTGAAATAATAGCTTCTAAATGTATTACAGCGTCATATGCATAATTAGCATATTCATGACATCATCATGTAGTATTGCCTTTTACATTTATCTCTCTGTGCTCATACTGTATTTTAATGCAGCCAAATTCTCAATAAAACTGTTTTACTTTATATATATTTTACTGTTTATCTTGTCAGTCAATGGGATAAATATGAAATAGTGACTGAAACACAGCCCTTTAAGAATACATAACCAGCTCTCACTTCCAAAAAGCTAGTCTGCACAAAAATCCTAATTTATAATTTTATTGAGCATTTGTCTGATGAAATCAAATAATACATATTATAAGACAAGACAATTCATGTGCTGTGATATTGGCTATACTTACATGTAAACTCAGAGAAGCAATAATATCTCTTTTAACTGAATGGACTGCTACTCTCAGACGCTCACTGAACAGAGCAGATGCAGAGAAAGAGCTGCGTGCGTGCTGATCTCGCGCCGTTGCGGCGATCACACAGACACTCATAGAGACTTGCTAAAGTTTGTCCAAGAAGTCGCTAGATTTGCCACTACTCGCTTTTATGGGAAAAAAATTCGCTAAAAAATGCGATTTTTTTTTTTTTTTACATTTCACTTCTGATTATACCCTGTATAATTTATTATGTGACAAATAAAGAAACCTTGAACCTATGGTGGTCTAAAAAGGCGCTTAATCGAGCAACGAAGTCACTAAGTTGGCAACACTGCACACATCTCTACTACTCACCTCTCTCTCTGTCTGACTGCAGCAGCACACGCAGTGTTGCCAACTATTTTCAATGGAAAGTAGCTAAAGTCTGCTCGAAAAGTCGCTAGATTACGTAATGCGTACATTTGCATATTAATGACGTAATCATGTCCTATTATATATTTTAGAGTGTGACATTTCAGCTATTTTAAACGTGTGTAATATTCTAGCTTTGTGTATTTGTATTATGTATAGGTTTTTTATATTTGTATTGTGTATTTATATTTTATATTTGTGTATATCCTTAATAAAGTGGTATTTAAAGTTATATGTATATGTGCTTTTTATGTGTATATGAGTTTAATAAGTTTAATTAAGTTTATTGTTGTGTATGAGTAAGTACAATCACGTACAGTCTCTCAGTCGTAGCCCAGTAAACGATCTCAGAGGAGTTCAGAAACCGGAATGAACTAAAGCTCTATGAGTGACAGTGAGGAATATAAGTGCATGAGAAAAATGTACAAAAAAAAAGAAAGAAGAAAAAACGGTCAAATTAAATAGTTGTATTTCAAACAAAGGAGAAGCAGGCAAGTAATTGGTCCATGGCAACACCGTGTGCACATGCGCAGCTCATTGACATCTATGTCAGCTGCCGTGCGGTCAGTGGAATGTGCTGCTCCTCTCAGCCGGAGCCAGCGCTCACTGATCAGAGCAGACACAGGGAGAGGTGTAACTCAAGATCTCGCGCTCGCAGGACAGTACTGGCTACATTTGGAAAGTTGCTAAGGTTTTTCCAAAAGTCGCTAGATTTGTCGCTAGGCGCTTTAAAAAAAAGTCGCTAAAGGGGTCTGAAAAGTCGCTAAATCTAGCGACAAAGTCGCTAAGTTGGCAACACTGAGCACACGCACTTACACACACATACAGGAATATCTGGATCATGGCCAATCAGATGGGGTGTCCACCCTTCACAATCTCTGATTGGTTTAGATCATGATATGAGCCTAATATGTGTCTGTTGTTGAACATCAGGGAGACTTTCAGAGTCGCAGAGACTTTTTTTTTCTCGAACTGCTGGTCGCACAGGTGCAACCTCAGATTTTTGTTAGTTGCACCATTGAGAAATTAGGTATTCTAGAGCCCTGTAACGACAAAATTTGCGAAGTCGTTAACACTGGGCGGAGTTGGATCCACATCTAGGGTGAGGAGATTGGTAGGTTTAGGGGTGGGAATGGGTGTGTTTAGGGATCAAGGGGTGGAGACGGGTAGGTAGGTCTATGTAAGGTGGGAGAAGTTAGGTCCAACTAAATCCGCCCCCTGGATCTTATGAGGTGTGTTCGACTTCATGCAGTGCCATGAAAACCGATCGCCAGCTGACTTGAAGCAGTGCATGCCGGTTAGAAAATTTGTTCGACTTGAACCGACACTACATCACTGTCACGTGTGGCATCAAAGTATCGCAATAGCGTTTCAAGAGCAGCCGGCTCACTCAGCCAAGTAGGTATCGCTGCAGCCCAGAGACCTGGAAGTGGGAGGAGCTTGAGAACAGAAGGTAGGAGGAGTGTATGCCGCTAGGCTGGATTTCATCGTAGTTTAAAATTATATAAATATAACGTAGTTTCAACTGAAATTCTTAGTTTTGTCATTATTGTTTGTATCCAATACCATTCTCTGTCAACATTGAAAGCATGTATTTACACCTTTTGCCATGCTTTGTGATGGTCTCATTCTAAATACTTTAACTGTAGTAATTTAAGCATATTTCTGTTTATTACATTTTACTTCTACAATTCTTCTACAGTAGCCTACCGAGGAACATTAAAGTGAGATGCAATTGCAATTAGGAAGTAAATGTGTGATACATAAAGAAAATGTTGAGTACTGTTAAGAAAATGTTGTTACCATTTGCCTGTACTGCACATTTTTTATTTTGCATATTTTTTTAATCAAATTACAGTAAATGACAAATCTTCTTGAGAACATGTTACACAAATCAATGTATTAATTTGAAATCTCAGTGTGGGTAAATAATTGTATTTATAATTAATCAAATTATGTACAATCATTCATTCAGCACAATAGATTTGCATGCAGTGGACACGGCTAAATCCCAGATGCATTGCTTCTGAGTAACTTCCACGGAGCTCGCCTCGCTTGCCCTTCCCAACATAAACTGTGGTGGTACACAAGAAGCACAATGAGCATTAGGGTTAACCCACATTTAAAACATTCTCCCCATACCATCCAAGATACGCATAACTTTATTCTCTTGTTGAAAATGTACAAACATTTCAAGAATAATTTCTCAGCTCTGTAGGTCTATGCTATGCAAGTAAATGAAATGTTAAGGGACGACATTAGGCCAAGTAAATTAGACTTTATAACACTTTTTTAACTAAGTATTCCTTTTTATATTCTAGTTTATTCACCATTAATTTACACAAAACTGATTATTGATTATTATTATAGTTTAAGGCCCGGCTCGATCGACCCAATGACGGCAGTCGTTCAGCGGGTGAAGGGCGTTGCGTATTACAGTCTTTCCTTTTCACGACACAACAAGAACATTAAAATGGAACACTTTTTCTTATATATTTTGTCTCGTTATTTCATCTGACTCCATAAATGAAAAGGTTTTAATGATATCTGTGCATCATTAAAACATGAACGAATGATTGATTATTCTTTTCAGCTCCTTTTAATACTTTACCCGCTCAGATGTAGGGAAACTATATCGCTCAGAGGCCCTGTTTTTCACAGGTCTCACGGACACAATCTCGTCAGGCCCGGTCATCAGTCAGAGGTAAATTATGGTTATGTATCTAAGATTTGCCGTTAATTCACACGTACACAATCAGAGACATCGGATAACCCCTTGGAGCCCCCTCAGAACTTTAGTTCAATCGTTTACTTCAGTAAGGGTTTTTGGCCACTATCAGATATGTTAGCAGATCAATGTACTACATTCGTAATAGCTTTGGACTGGTCAAATCCTTGTTTAAAGTAACATTAAATCAAAAGTCAGAGGTATGGGCGTACCCGAGTTTAGTCTGATCAGACGGCGTTCGCCGTCCCTAAATGGAATTAACCCGCCCCTGCATCCAAGTACACTTAAAAGATGCCGGATATTAGCCGTCGCTAAAACTGACGCAGGCTTGCGGAAATATACGGATCCGCTACTCTAATAGGGAGAAAGCAATCTTTAGAGGCAGTTAGAATAGAATCAAACGTTACAATTTATTGACCAGGTAATCGAAGCAATAATTCAAAACTCAAATGTTACAAGAATAGAATCATCAGTTAACCATACCTGGCAATGAAGACTACACACAAGTGGTTGTGTGGGCAATCAACCTACAGACGCCCAGAACTTTGTGTCCCCTTTCCTTATAAACCCAGATAATTCAATAAACCTACCAAATGGTGGTATTATAATTAGACTTTAGAATTTGCAACCAAATGGCTCCTGATATCCTGTGGCAGAGAATGCTTATTTACATACAGGAGGTGGTCTGAATAGAGGATCAGGGGGAGGGCACATCCCTAAGCTGTACACTATACTTCTCAGATTTTAGAACTTCTTTTAGCTTTTCATTATGATTGGGAGAATGAGACCATTTTACCAGGCGCACTGAGACATTTCAAATGATATCAAACATGTATGGTTACTTTTTTGTACATATTACATTGCATGGGTTTTTCAGTGAATTCTAGGACATGAGGGGAGGGGGGAAGATGATGAGACCATCAGTACAGGGTGTAGACCACCCGGTGAGTTGCATCTTGGCTGTTAAATATGCAAGAGATAGTTCCTGTTGATTACTGGCACCAGGCTTACAATAGTATGAAATAATTTTTATTCATTTAAACCATGTTTTAATTATATAACATTGTGGATTAGGAGATTATGAGTTGTGATCTAGTGCTTTTGAAAATGTACCTTATTCTTTAGAAAATGACACCGTGAAAAATGATTGTATTGAATTTGTAATATTTTTTTAAGTTGATCCAACTGTTCACTTATTACAGTGTTTCTATCATATGTATTAAAAACAGGTATCTATTTACAAACAATTAAGACATTTACATTTATTTATATCAGTGCAGTTCAAAATGTAAAAAACACTTTCTATGAAGCCCATATTTATAATGCATTATAAGGGAATTCTTAAGGCATTATAATGAATGCATAATGCATTATAAAAAAATGTATACAATGTTATATCGTCTTAAATAATCATAACAACAATTATAATACATTATAATGCTTACACATTTGTGCTTAGAACTTTTACGATTATGATTATTTATACACAATGAATGTATAATGTTATACACATTATTCAATCTACTTTAACATTGATAATGGGACTATATATTTTGAGATTATTTCATATCTGCATAGTATCTTACTACAGTACATCTTGTAAGTGGTTAGGTGTGGAGTGTTATTTGAGTGTTCCCTTTGAGGCTAATTTTGATGTGAGCTAGTTAATCATTTCAACTGAAAAAATGCAATGTTTATATGTTAAGTTACATTTAATTTTGATGTCCCCTTAGTCTATTGACTACAAATAAACGTTGCAGCTATATGTCAACTAACTCTCATTAGAGTATTAGTAGGCTTAGGTTAAGGTTAGGGTAGGTACAATGTTGACGTACTTGCAAAGTTGCTTACAGTCAGTTTGTCTGTTGGGCAACCATCAAAATAAAGTATTAGCATATATTTATCAGACATACGGTTTGCCCACCCATTTGCAGCTGGCTCCGACCTCCGTTTATACCCATCTCCACTCAGCTGGCGCAGTTTCTCCAGATCGACTGCTGATGACGACACAGCTGTTTCACGATTGGCCAAATTCACCCCATGACAACAATGATGTGTGTACTGCTCACAAATCATATTTTACTTTGAAATACTTTAGATAAAATTAAGATCAAAAAAGCAAGAAGGACCTATGAAGCTTTTTGTTAGTTTAAAATCTTGTAATTTTACCCCTGGCATGAATTGTTTCACTTTATATATTCCTATGAATTTGTTTTTGTACTTGTGAGTTGTATATGTTGTACAAACCTTTGTATATTTTTTGCTTAAAAAAAATACTGCTCACAAACCTTTTTTTTTTTAACTGTAAAAGCCTTTTAACTGTAGTCGCAATGTTATGTTGAGTCACATTGAATAAAAAATACTGATACCCCACTTTATTAGTATATAAATAGTATATGTTTATGTTGAACTTTATTATTGAACAGATGGCCCTGTATTAAGCAGTAGCATATATAAAAAGTGCTTCTGTTGCTCATTAAAACATTTCTGAAACGTCCGTGCATTTGACAAATATTGCATGTTATTCACTTCATCCGTGATAAGAGTATGCAAACACCGCGAGAGCATCACTACCGGGAGCAGAAAGAGCCCGACTTCACGTCTACGCTTTCAATTCCGCCCCCGACTGCAAGCGGCAACTTTCGGCGATAGGTCTGTTTGGCGCTGCATGAAGTCGAAAAGTGTACGAATTCATTCACTCCTTCAAGTGAACAGTGACTAGTCTGCCCTATACCGTATAGAGGGCGATTTTGGATACAGCGCTTATTAATTGCCGCACCAAATTATGCCTACATTAAACTACAATGTTATAATCCGATTATAATAAAATATACCATATTCGTTTCAAACTTAAAATTAAATTTAGTTTATTACGTGATTTACTGTGGATTATATTTAACTCTACAACAATTGAAAAATATATTATTATTATTTTAACTAACTTACATCACTTTTCAATCCGGCAATCTAGAGCGGGCAGCTGGGGCCTTTGCCTGGGGTCCTCAGTCAACGTGTTGTCGAACGTTTGTATGTGCAATGAGCTGATGGGCTTGTTTTGGTTGCACGTTTTAGATATTTGGAGGTACGTGTACGTTTCCGCTAATATTTCTGAACTAATACCATGATGCCGGGGGAGAACCAGTCCAAAGCCGTAGGAATCGCCTATGAAGCGACTTCTGGCACTTGTCAAAACTGCACTGTTTTAAATCAGGTGAGAACTTTAACGTTAGTCCTAACAACAAGACAGTGTCCACACTATTTGAAATCTGACTTCACGTTAATTGGTTACCCAAGTAATAATGGGTGTTTCATGAGAATTGGAGCAGATAAATAATGCAATTTGTTAATATAACATTTATTTGTTAGTTTTAATTAAATGGATGGCAATTGAGTATATAATACGATGTTATATATTACGTCTATCCTAGTCACTGTTGATGGTAATTATACAGTCACATCATATAAATGTGATTTACAGATAGTGCTACGCAACTGAATATTGGTTGATGTTATTTTATTAATTTGGTGTTTAATGCAGGTATCAACTGTCATCTCTCTATTTATTCATTATACATTATACTTATTCATTATAAATAAAGCTGATTTTGTATGTCTGTGATTCTACGTTTTCCAGAGCTTAGATGAATATGTGGCTGCTTTGTTAACTCTGAAGCAGAAGATCTTTGACACAGAGTGAGTTAAAAAAAATATATTATTTCAAGATGTTTACCTCACTTGCAGGGCAGCAGCACAGTTATTGCATGGTAGCAAAATAATAGTATTAAGATATTACATAGGCTTAGGTCTGACTTTGTTTTTTTCTGTATGAACTGCAGTATTAGAGTCGCTTGTTGTTATTACACTAAGAATTTGTGTTATTTTGTGGCTATAAGGAATTGGGAATTTGCAATAAAATTTATGCAATTCCTTTGTAAGTATCCTAATAAGCATTAAAAGCAATTGATGACACCACAACTTTCAATTCAATTTGAAAGTTGATTGTCGACCAAGTCAATCAGAGATTTTCAAATTGTAATCATACATTACTTATACATATTACAGTAAATTAATCTAAAAGCTTTTTAGGAAAGGATAACTTGTTACTTGATGATTTTTTTTTCTCTTTAGTGTCAAAAACTGTGAAGGTATTTATTATATCTAGTAACTCTTTTTTGTGCTTATTTTCAGCCGTCTCTTGAGTGAATACAAAGAGAAGTGTGATGATATCCTTTATAAAGCTATGTAGATGATAACTTTATACTTGTTTTTTGTCATTCTCTCTGTTGATTTACTGATTGATTTCATTGTAGTCTATAAGATTTCATTGTAGACTGATTTTGCTAATGAGAGACTGTTGGGTCCTGATTCTGAATTAAGCAATATCATATGGGCATGAGTGCTGTTTTATTGAATATCAGCCCAGCCACATTAAGCTTCAGGTAATCACAGCCATACTGATATTCTTTGCAACTGCATGGTTGTGAAAATATTACTTTTAAAAATCAGTTCAAGAAACAAAATTTGTATTAAACAGGAATTAGAAACTCTTCTTGTTTCGTTTTGATTAATTCTAAGTAGGGGTGCACCGATATCGTCTTTTCCAGTACTCGCCTGATACGATACTTTTAGTTTTGTTACTTTCCGATACCGAGTACCAATGCTATTTTTATTGCACTTAGTATTAGGGATGCATCGATCCTCGGTATCGGCTCCGATCCAGTCATTTTCTGCGGATCGGGTATCGGTCAGACGAGACCCGATCCAAATCCGATCCTGTGCTTTTAAGCTTATACTATTCTGTGTTGTTATTAAGCCCAACGGAAGCCACAAAAACACCATTAAGCACCATACAGTTTTCATGCATTATATTTCAAGTGTTCTGAAGCTGTTCCATAGTTCTGAGGTACAGATTAATATTTAAGTCTTAAATTCAAGTCCACGTGAACTTCTCTCTCCGCTGCGTCTGTCTGTCATCCTCCGTTCAGCATTCAAACTGCGCGTCGTGTTCGGTTACTACAGTCAAACTCTTCAAGAGCGCACAGTTATTTTTCTGCACTTTTCTGCAATGTCGCGTGTCGAGTCATGCTTCCGCGCATCTTACAGACTGTAACTTACAATCACAACTTTATTGTGCTGTTACTCTTTTCCAGCAGAATTTCTCAAGATTCAAGATTATTATTTGTCACATACATAATTATACAGAATATAACCAGCAGTTAAATGTAATTGGTCAGCTCCCGACAGCATCAGGTGTTTTATTAATGGTGAGTAGAATTATTTATTTAAATAAATGCAATCGTTTAGAAATCATAATATTTAGGCTATAAAAAATATTATAAATCTGGTGGTGACTAATATGTAAATGACATAGGTAGAGAACCACTGATTTAAACATATAGCCTACAAAATGACACGAAGTGAAAATATCATGGTATTTGTTGGTTATGAAAACAACCAAGGGAACTGTTAATGAAACGTGGAAACTGATCCTGAATAGAAAGAATATCACACCGTCATGCAAATCCTTCCGAGCAAACACACGCAGTACAGTAATGTGATTTGTTGGTGCTGTAGGCTACTTTTATTGTACTGTACTGCACTGCTGCATGCTTGTAGTTTCTGTGCTTTAGTGAAGTTATATAACGTTACAGCGCGGCGTCCGCGCGTGCTATAGAAGAGCGCGTGCCACCAGCACACTCATCTGACAGGACAGTTTTTTTTTTTTCTGAGGTGAGAGACTTTTTAATTTCATAACAAGTTACGAAAATAACTATAGAATAATGCCACTGACATTAAACCTGTCAAAATCTCATCTGACCTCAGATATTGAATTGGGACAGAGCCTTTTTCTCAGGCACTCTTTCTTTCCTTGGACTGCCTCAGAGTCAGATGATCTGACAGAAGTGTCAACGGCTTTCATGCACGTCTTTTAAAATAAAAGTCTTGCATCAGAAAAGCATTTAGAATTACGTTTTTTGTTGATGTCGTTTCTTTGGCTGTAAATAATCTGCGACCCACTCAGAACAGTCTCGCGACCCACTTTTGGGATAAATACCCAGCACTTTTGACCAACCAGTTGAGAAACACTGTAATAGATTATGTTTAACACACAGAAGAGTGACGATTGGGTCAACACCGAGAAGTATAGAAATTCTAAGTTACATAAAAAAAAAAAAAATCAATAATTTTTTGTTTGGAGAACAAAAAAAGTTTTACTCAAATTAGGGTGATGCAAAAATGAGTACACCAGAGAAAGTCTCTGGAGCAAAGCTAAATTTTAGACTACAAATGTCTAATTTAACAAGAATTCAACCACAGGTGAGTCTAATTATTCATTACACAGGCGTTCAGCAGACAGTTGACTATAAAAGGGTGTTACTTAAAGAAAACCCCTTCCCATTTCATGCTGTCAGCAATGGCACCACATGGAAGAGAAATGTCACAAGACCTGAGAAAGAAAATAATTTATTTACACAAGAAAGGTGAAGGCTACAAGAAGATCAGCAAAGCTTTACTTATCAGTCAGAATACTGTAGCAAAAGTGGTACAAACATTAAAAAAATATGGAACTGCAACCATCTCACAGAGACGTCCAGGTCGTCCACGGAAGTTAACACCTCGTTAGGAGTGTCTTCTGATGAGAAGGGTTGAAGAAAATCGACATGCAAGTTCACTGCAGTTATCTAAAGAAGTAGAAAGCCAAACTGGGGTGACTATTTCCCGTGACACAATACGGCGTACACTGCAGAGGAATGGCATGCATGGGTGCCGTCCACGAAAGAAGCCTCTCCTAAAGCCCAGGCACAATAAAGCCCGCCTAGAGTTTGCCAGGGCCCATGCTGACAAAGATGAAGACTACTGGGACTCTATACTCTGGAGTGATGAGACCAAGATAAATGTTTTTGGAACTGATGGCTTCAAAACTGTATGGCGTCGCAAAGGTGAGGAATACAAAGAAAAATGCATGGTGCCTACAGTGAAACGTGGTGGCAGTGTCCTTATGTGGGGCTGCTGGTGTCGGGGAGCTGCATTTCATTGATGGCATCGTGAATTCACAAATGTACTGCTCTATACTGAAAGAGAAGATGCTACCATCACACCGTGCCCTTGGTCGTCGTGCACTTTTCCAACATGACAATGATCCTAAACACACATCTAAGGCCACTGTTGGATTTCTGAAGAAGAACAGGGTGAAAGTGATTCAGTGGCCAAGTATGTCTCCTGATCTGAACCCAATCGAACACCTATGGGGAATTCTGACGAGACAAGTTGAGCATCACTCTCCATCCAGCATCCAATCTCTAAAAGAGGTCATTCTTGAAGAATGGAAAAAGATAGATCTGGCAAAATGTCGCCAACTTGTTCATTCCATGCCTAGAAGACTTGGTGCTGTCATTAAAAATCATGGAGGCCATACAAAGTACTAGATTTAGTAGTTTTTGTTGTGGGGTGTACTCATTTTTGCATCACCCTAATTTGAGTAATACTGAAAAATGTGTAAGCTAAGTTATATTATTAACCTTACTTTCATGTTATAAGTTAAACAGATGTTATATTAAACTTAGTCTTGTCAACATTTTGGAAATGGTTTTTGTGTTCATTGAGATATTGTTTAAAATTTTACTTTTCAAAGGGGATGTACTCATTTATGGTGAGCACTGTATATATAGATATAGATTTATATTTTTATTTATAAAATCTAGTGAAACATTTTTATTTACAAATAAAAGTGAATAAGTCTACGAATAAATCTTACTCTTTGTATTATAAAATGCATTTAAAAAACAAGCAAATACATTTATATATAAATATTTAATATAAAATTAAAAAATAAACGTATTTTAAATGTATAACACAATAATAAGGCAGCAACATATTATAGACAAGACAGAACAAGAAAGACTATTATTACCTTTCATTGCACAGAAGTATTATAAAACGAAATACTCCATTACAGAGCCCATTCAGTAACTGCATTCTTGAAGAGTTTGACTAGTAACCGAACGCAACGCATGGTTTGAATGCTGAACGGAGGATGACAGACAGACAGACGCAGCGGAGAGAGAAGTTCACGTGGACTTCAATTTAACGAATTTAATATTCATCTGTACCTCAGATTAAACTATGGAACAGCTTCAGAACACTTGAAATATAATGCATGAAAACCGTATGGTGCTTAATGGTGTGCGTGGCTTCCATGGGGCTTAACAACAGCACAGAATATTATAAGCTTAAAAGCACATGATTGGATTTGGATCGGGTCTCGTCTGACCGATACCCGGTCCGCAGAAAATGACTGGATCGGAGCCGATACCGATCCTCAGTATCGGATCGATGCATCCCTAGTATGTATAATGTTAATTTGTAAACTTCATTTATCAAATAGATGCAGTCAAACCAAAATGTATTCAGACACCTTCAACATTTCTCACATTATCACAGTTTATTCGCTATGGTTTAGAAAATGGTGTTAGAATATGACAAGAACTCAGTTAAACTGTGTCAGAACAAACTAATCTTGATAATGGCGGATAACTTTAATAGAAAGGTATGCAATGGATTACAATCAACCAACATTATTCAGACCACTGTTAATATGACTATATTTTCACAACTAGCAATAATTTGTCGGGCAACCCTTAGCATTAATGACAGCCTGTAGTATCCTGAACTTAATTTTTTTATTTTTGAATGAATAATATTTGGTCCCAAATTTGTATCAGTTTTACTGGTAGTCCACCGTATGAAGGTTTTTTGGGTATAATAATATGTCACAGTTTACTTTATTTTGCTATCCTCACTTACATAAATAAATGTCCTGCACCCACAAGTAAAAAAAAACTAATATTAGATCTGGTCTCTGAATATTTTTTGGTTTTACTGTATATCCTTCGGTTATTGTCACTCTTAATTATTTCCATTAAAATGTATTGTACAAGTTTTTGTTACTTAATTTTTTTTGCTCTGTTACATAATCTTTAATTTATTAGCGTTAGAGATGCTCCATTGCAGCGGCCTAGTACTGTAATCAAGTTTTTGCTGTAATGCAGGGAACCACTTGTTATAAATCTCCTAACTGTAAAATAAGTCACATTTTTTTCATCTGAAACGTGCTGTGATTTATATTCCAAAGCCACTCATATAATGCCAGAAACACTTAAAGCAAGCAGAACATGTAGTTGTACTGGTGCAGAATGATAGGGACAAGTAAAGATTGTTGTTTATAGTGAATGCCACTATAAATTGTCTTATATTTACGATTTAGTTGCAATCGAAATTATGCGTGCTAAGTGAGGGAACATCAATACAGATCACACAACAGAAGTTCTGTCTCTCTCTCTCTCTACCGTTAAGATCACACAATAGAAGTTCTCTCTCTCTCTCTCCACCGTTAAGTAACTTGTGCATTGTTTTACTTGTTTTTGACATCTGTGAGAAAGGGATCTATTCTGCGCCGTCGCACGCTCAATCCACTCAGCGTGCTTTGCTTCTCAGCTCGTGCACATCTGAATGTTTAACATTATATTCATTGCATACATGTACTTCGTAGACAACCTTAATCTCTAATAACTAAATTCTGTTGTCAGTGTTTCTCTCTGAATATGGCACTTATCACATGCTGTGTGGTGTCGGGGCATTTTTACGAGTAGTACAGGAGCTCTGTATCGGTGCATCCCTAATTTTAAGAACAAATTATATTTTTACTGTTATATTTTTTGTAGTGAACTAGAAGCAGGTGTCACTTGAACCCTAGCACATTTAAGTTACAAATGTCTGTGGATACAGTCACTGTTCTCTAAAGCTAAAGCTCACGTGGCAAAGAGGTGGTATGTGTGAAACCCACCTTGCCCTCAGGCAATAAAATCAGCCAATATAAAAGTGAATAAAATGAACAATAACAATGCCTTTAACCAGTTATCAGCATAAAAAAACAACATTTTCACTTTGGAAAAATGTAAAAGTTTTTTTGATCCTGTTTTCTGTTACATTTAACAAAATAATTGTTTTTAAATTGTATTAAGCCATTTTTAATTTCTGATATCAAATAAATTACGTTAAAGACAAAATTTTGTCAATTCATAGTTCCAAAAGAAAGTGTAACACGTTGCATGCTAAAGAAAAACAAAGTCTAGGACAGTATCCTTTCCCATGCCATTAAAAATTGTATCTTTGTAATTAATTATTCTGTTCATGCTCTACTCCAGGGGTTTTCAAACTGTGGGGCGCGCCCCCCCTAGCAAACCTTTATCCATCCACTAGGGGGCAATCTGACTCCCGCAATCTGACTCCCAACAGAGTTGGCTGGAGTATCAGTAAGATGATTTACGGTTAGTCGTGTCAGAAATCAAACTACGGATTGGCATGTTGTTACTTCAGACACAGACATCACATTGAATCAGGTAAACTGGTTATATTTTTATGTTTCAGTATAATCACGCACGCTATACCAGCAGGGGCGGTTCTAAACCATTTTTAGCTGGGTTTCACCCCCCCAAAACTATATTAATGATCAGGCCAGTGCTGCTTCCTCAAGAAAGTGTTTTGTCTTGTCAGTTTAAACATAAAAGTAATTTTAAGCCCAAGACATCTCAATGCGGTAATCATGCGCTGTGATAGAGCGTTTCTATGCTCGCCGCGCGCACACCCGAAGCGCCCGAACAGACAGCAGGTGAATAATATACCAATGACTTGAGGCAGTGGTTCTCAACCTTTTTTTCCACCGGGCGCACTATGGTCCAAGTGCAAAAATCACGGACATGTTATTAAAATATTACGTCATCAATACAAACCAGAAATTAGACAAATTTGGGGGGGCGCTTGTCCTAAAAGTTTGAAAACCCCTGCTCTACTCCATGCTTGCTGGTGAGAGAAATGTCCGATCTCGGAGCGAGAAAACATGCAGATACTGCAACTTTAATACCAACTGGCTTCAAACACATTTAACGCAAAGCTTGAAAATGTATTTTATTCTCTATGGATCCATCTTTGTATTCCTTGACAAAAAGTCACAGCTTCAGAAATCCCAGAGGTACTGTTTATTTTCTGTTTCACTGCAGTTACATTACACACTGTGTAATATAAATGTTTCTAAGCTGACATTTATATTTTAACCAGTTGCTGTTTACCAATGTAATTTACAGTACAAATTTGCCAGGCTGTTACCAGAACTGGTGACTGAGAATACACAATGCATGTGACCCTAGGCCTTAAATTGCGTACCCATAACAACGGCAAAGTTATTGTACTACTTATCATGTTTTAACTAAATTAATGCAAAGCCTGGATACTGCTGTACAAGTACATTACGCTCAGTGGCAGATAAGTTCCTTAATACATGCACAGGTCATTTGGTTTCAGTATTGCTTTAGAAGTTTGGTAATGTGCACAGTATCATAATTTTGGGCAAAAAATTGTTGATTGAGATTCAAGTATGTATGTGACTAAATTAACGACTTGAAAACATTATGATGTTTTTCAAAGAGAGAGCAGCAAACTACACAAACAGCTAGATGAGGTGTTGCTGAAGCTTGAGCCCTTAGAGAAACAGACAGTGGAGTATGAACAGATGAAGACGGAGCTCGAGAAAACTAAGGTCTGTGTTCAAACCCTAATTTTTTACCATCACTAGAATTCAAACTTTTAGCAATTGCAACTAGGGATGGGTCACGATTTTCGAATATTCAATTAGTCGATTTAATTATAGAATATCAATTAGGTTGTGGGATTATTTTCTAAAGGTGTAACAGGGCTTGGCAATAAAGACTTTTCAATGGCATGAAGGACGCTCAGATGTGTCACTTGCCAGATCGGGCCACTGCAGCGTCGTCACGAAACTATATCATTTGCATGCGTTTTTAAGCCTTGTTTGTTTAAAAATGTAAGCAATTAAAAAGGATTTGGGCGTGAAAGACAACTCCTTTCAGTACATGCGCATTGTGTTCTGTTCCGTGTGAAAAGCGCGAGCATATACAGCCACGTCTCTGACATGCGCGAGCCGCCTGAACGGGCAAATACATGAAGTATGTCAAACTACCCCTCTTGGCAAGTAACTTTAGCAATAATTAATCTATATTGAATTTATATACTGGAGTACAGATGCACCGATCAACAAGATATTTGTTTGTTTTATTTTAGAGCATCTTCTGTTCCGTACTTGCACACAAACTGCACTGTCGGCACTCGGGCGCGGCACATAGTGTGAGCACTAACCACGCCGGAGAACGGAACTTCTGATAAGTGCAGTCTAATTGCGTGAACAATAGACCAGTTAAGCAATATATTGTGAGAGGGCCGTTTGCTACTGCGTCCCAAACAACTCAAAATAATAAACCACAAAGTTAACAAAACGATGCACGAGAGTGCTTCTCTGCCGCCTTCACGTCCTGTTTCCCACTTAGGCAGCCGTGAGCTCCATGCATTCATATTATTAGTTTTTTGTTGAAAGAATAATATAATATTCCACTGGTTGATAACCATAAATATTTATATGCAAAATATTTGTGTTGTTTTTCGTGTTAAATGTGAAGAATGACAGGTTGGATGCCACACTTATTTTTTCTTTTGGGGGGGGCAGAGTATACAGGTGTAATTTTAACTTTAACTTCAGGCAATGTAACATGATTTTATGATTGTAATTTTGACTTTATTCTTAAAATATTATGACGTTAATCTTATTTATTTATTTATTTGAGCAGAATAAACCGATCAAACTTGCGCTGGCCGCTTGGTATTTTAAAAAACAAAAACTTGAATTTAACAAAAATAAAATGTTCCAATCATATTTCTAAATTAAATTAATAAAGAAAGGAAACAAAATAATGACCAATTTGCTATTAAAAACCAAAACCGGACTATTTAAATGGCTGCAACAGTAGCTTTGTAACGGGGAGGAGAGATAGAGAGAGAGAGACACGGGCTCTGGTCGGACTCAGGCGGAGAATTCTGATAAGCTGCAGGGCTCTATATTCGTTCCCTTGTTTCAATTCAAAGTTCACCGAACTAATTGTGAACAACACTCCCGTCTTCTTCCCGAGCATGAGAACAAATTAATTTAATATATATATGAAATAGGTTATTGTTATGAAGACAGACGTTAAAATGAATGTTCACATAATAAGTGCCGTCATTCAGGCGGTTCACAAATTATGTTTTTAGCGCGTAATATGTTTTAAGAATGATATTCTGTTTAGCGAGCAATATGTTTTAAGCCTAATATTCATTGATGCATTAATCAAATTTAAGATTTTCTTTTTAATAATATGAATGTTCATGTTCATTTTTAAAATAGAAATGTCCTAGCCTTATGAGCAGTTGATAATAGACGGACTGTTCTGTTCATAAATGCCATCATTAGGTTAAGTTATATTAATATGTTTCAGCAATCATACTTTACAACCATTAATTTTCTTGGGTTAAGATAGACTATTCTCTAGGGGACACTTCACTTGCAGCACAATCATCGACTTGATTGCACAGATATTATTTAAACTGAACTAAGCTGGACAATGCCATTACTAAATTCAATAATGAAATGCATTCAGCTGATAAATTGAGTGTTAAATCCTGTCATTTTACATTATTGACACAATTTGCCTATTTTGATATTGTGCAGTGCTTTGTTACAATTTGTATTGTTAAAAGCGCTATATAAATAAAGGTGACTTGAATTGACTCTAATTAATTAAACAGTTTGTTATCATACAGATTGAAAGCCTGGATGGTCTCTCTCCCCCTCTCTCTGTTTATGTGTGTGCGTGCGTGTGTGTGCATATGCGGGAGGGGTGCGATTTTTCGAATAGTAATCGAATAATACCCAGCGATTATCGAATATTACTTTTGCTTAAAATGCCCATCCCTAATTGTAACCAAGACCAGTGAAATTCTTTGATTTTCTTAACCAATTTTAGTACACATAAAAAACTCACTTTCATTTAAAAAGTGAAATTTTCATATAAACATTAACCAATGTTTCCCACGGTGTAAATATTATTCCTTATGGGATTTGTATTAGTGAACAAAGAAATAACGTTAAGGGTTCACCAAATTTGTTTGTAATTGTTCCCTTTCGAGCTTTCACGAGACATCACGGAGAATTTCTCCGTTATGGGAACTCCTTCCCTCCAACCTTTCCTGAAGACCTATTGGCTCACGCCAGTCCAAATGACTGGCCAATTGTCGCGAAGCATGCAAATACGAGCTCGAGAGGCAGTATAAATGTTTACTTTTTTGCCCAAAAAGTGCATTTTACTATTCATAATTGAAGTTGCATTACCACAAGGCATGAGCATGCTTCAAATAAATGTTAACTATCTACCTACTCATTGAGATTAAAGCAATTGAATGACTGCACTTTTGTGTTGAATTTGTCGGCACTATGTACTACCAATGCTGTAGGAAGATGGTAGTCATTCATTGCATAGTTTGTAAAGCTGACTCCAACTGGACTAGAAATATGTGCATGTTAATTTCTCCTTTTTTTTTATTCAACAGGCTGATTTGAAATCATATCAGCTAAGGTGTGAAGACGTTGACAGGCTAAAAGCTGATAAAGCTCAGACACTTACTCAGTAAGACCACTTTACTGTAGTATTATGGTGGTATAGTTGCTATTGTGATTGGTCTCCTACTTCACAGTATTTGTCTGTCTGTCTTCCCAGGAAAGAAAAAGTTGAAGAATCCTTAAGACAAGCAGAGGGTACATGCATCACAAATTATTTTAGGTTAAGATTAGAACGGAGCCTATAGATAAAGACTGCTGATCAAATTAAAGGGACGATTCACCAAAATAGGAAAATTCTGTCATCATTTCCCTTCCCTCAAATGTGCGCTAATCTGACTTCCATAGTTCTCTTGTTGAGCTGAAAAGAAGGTATTTTAAAGAATGTTTGTGCCAATTAGTTGATGGTAGCTGTTGGCGTGCATACTATGAAAAAATATACTATGGATGTCAGAGGCTACCGTCAACTGTTTGATTACTAACTCGCTAAGGTTTGTAGCAACTTGAAGGTTGGTAAATGACAATTTTCATTTTTGGGTGAACTGCCTCTTCAGTCTAAGTACAAACAATCAAAACGGGAACCAACAATGTAGTGTACACTGGATTGTTTTATTTGTGTTGCCCATAAACATGTTGTTTTCACAGATACTTTGCAAAGGCAAAACCTGGATAATGAGAAACTCAAAACTGAGAAGAAATCATTGGAGGAAGATCTACAGAAAACTCAGGTTAGGTTCTTTAAAGTTACCTCTGTAATAATAAAAAAAGGCTCTTAAAATGAATACTTGGTTCTAAATGCAAGTTTTTGATTCAGTTTCTCCTTAGATTGTCTCTAAAATAACAGGGTTAATATACAATTTTTCATTTACTTTTTTGATTTATATTTCATTGATTGTCATTTGTTCCCTGATCGATATTTTATGTTTTATTTCAAGCATTCCCTCAGAAAATATCTTCAGACTGTAGAGGAACATGAAAATCTCAAGCTGGAGAATGCCAAGACACTCATTCTGTAAGTCCAACTTGGTCTGTTATAGTCATAATAAACTGTGCTGCTGTGTTAATTAAATGTTGCTTTGATGTGTTGGTTATGTTTTCTATAAACACCAGGGCTCTAGAGTGCGACCTAATTTCTCAAGGGTGCGACTAAAAAAAATCTGAGGGCGCACATGTGCGACCAGCCGTTCGAGAAAATAAAAAAAATGATCCGCGACTCTGAGTCTCCCTGTGGTTTAACAACAGACATTAGGCTCATATCGTGGTCTAAACCAATCAGAGATAGTGAAGGGCGGACCCCAAACTTTTGTCTATGATGCATTTTTGCTATTCCCAAATCAGAAGCGAGATCGCTCTCACGTGGAGGAGTTTCAGCACGCGCAACATGAAAGTCCTGTTTATGATAGAAGAGAGAACTGACCATTAAAACATGCTTACACTTTAGGCCTGTGGCTGTTATATTAAACTAAGTTTATTTAATGGGTTTTTATTTTATTCTGGCTTCTAAGGATTATAGCCGCGTTTCTTCTAGCACAACTTCCTTCCCTTCACAGATTAAGAGATGTGAGTGATTTTCTCTTTGTATTTTGTTCTTTGATTAACATTAATGAAGCACCAGTCTGTCACTAAAACAAAATTGCGCAAAAAAGCGCATTCGTTCCTCCCTGACCAAAACTTTACGTCAGAATCAGATCAATCGTTTGTCGATTGTTGTAAAATGCCGTCTTTACAGTTACTAAATTGCTGGACATGTTTGGTAATAAAATGTTTAAAGTACAATCCGCACGAGAGACGCTGTTTCCCAGGCTGAAGTGTGTGTGTGTGTGTGTGTGTGTGTGTGTGTGTGTGTGTGTGTGTGTGTGTGTGTGTGTGTGTGTGTGTGTGTGTGTGTGCGTGTGTATGTGCCTGCGCGGCGTGCTCTAAAACTGACAAGCAAAGTACACTTTGAGCTTCGGGTGAGTCAAAACGATCAAATACACACAAAGCATGTAAAAACGGCCGGCTTGGAGAGTATTCACTTAAACACAGTTTATGTCTTAAAGTGAATGAGAACAGTTGGGAGAAAATTGTGTGTGTCAATATTTTGTTTTAGTGACAGACTGGTGCTTCATTAATGTTAATCAAAGAACAAAATACAAAGAGAAAATCACTCACATCTCTTAATCTGAATAAAGTTATAGCTTAAATAAGCATTAATCTATCAATATATATATATAGTGAAAACTATGCAGTGTTCATTTATATTTGATCACTTTCAGATTTCTTTTGTAGCTATTACTTACCTGAACATTAATGTTAGTAGACCTTCATGGAAAAATTAAATCACTGTTTTTTGTACATTTGTTTTATGGTATGACAAATGGTATATTTGTCAGTTTGTTTAACTTTGTTTCTTTGTTCATGTTCTTACTGTATCTTATGTATATAAATTAGTGGTGGGCCGTTATCGGCGTTAACGTGCTGCGTTAACGTGAGACTCTTATCGGCGATAAAAAAAATATCGCCGTTAATCTATTCTCAAAGTTGGGTTGGGAGCTGGGTCTATACTACGCAAGCTATGATGACTTTCACCCTGATATTTTAGCGCGGATGTATACCTAGCCGAATTGCACTGTAGGGGGCGAGAACGAGTCTTCGAACTAGAGGCTCGCAGTCCGTGATGGACAGATTGTTAACGGCTGGTCTATGTGGTAATACAATCGGGCAGGACATCCAAACGCTCACCTATCATTCATCAACCTCAAATATGGCTTTTCATCTGAAAGATGTATGTAGTAGAAACTTTACATGGCCGCTCAATATGATGTTAACCTAGAGAAATGTGCGCTATTGAAGTGTTTGTGTGGAAGCGCGTTTGCTGCAGGACAGGCTCCGGTGCGCTCACTTGCTCTTACATCTCCGTCATTCTTGGTCATACAGATAAAAGTAGCCTAATACATCTTTCGAATCTGTAAAGACTCTACGTTTATTTGTGTGCACTCAGAATAACAACGAAACGTTGCGCTTTTAAGCAAACAGGATGCGCTTTAGGTCTCATGTGAACTTGAGAATTCACTCCCCTGTCACCCTCTGCTTCGAACCTGTGTGTATGCCTAACGTTACTGTGAAATTACCACATCAGACGTGACGTGCTAACATGGATGCAGCTATGAAGCCGCCGGGTTTGCTTCAGGGAAAATTAATTTTTAAGAAGCTTCCCAATGGAAACTGTAAACAGTTCATCACGACCTCTTATGTAGGCCTACAGTTCAAAATTCATGTTTAACTGAATAAACAGTTAGTAAACACAAGTACATCTTATTGAACATAGTTTATTTTCATCACCAATTATCATAGTAGAACAGCTTTCTCAAGCAGTTTGTGATGCATTTTGGAAACAGGAGATGAGCCCCTGGTCTAATGCGCCACCTGGCTTGAGAAACCCGTTCTCAAAGACTTACTTTTAGCCATTATTTGGGTAGCACACATATTCTGAATGCCTTCGGCAGAATTCAAATGAGCCATTTTAATCTAGATTCATTCCAAAATTAATCTAGATTAATCTAGATTAAAAAAATTAATCTATGCCCACCCCTAATATAAATCACAAAAAATGCCTGCACACTGGTGCATTTACAAATTGATGTTTTATATTTATTTAATTCAATATTTATTTAACATTTCAGAATATAAAGCAATGTTTATTAAGCTGCTAATCTATCATATAAATATATATGTATGTATATATGCATGTGCGTTTGTGCGTGTGCGTGCGTGTATATATATAAATAAATAAAAGTACAGATAAGAATACCGTTAAAGTACCGGATCGATAAGAGGAGTAATACCGTTAAAACCTTAACGATACCCATCCCTAATTAAAATACAGTATGAGCACAGACAGACCAGGTGTTTTTTTTTCCCTCTTTAATTACTTTTTTTTTCATAATGTTTAGTGAAATAATTTGGTAGTCTGAGGTGGGATGGGGGCGCCAGATTTTTTTATAGGTTTAAGGGGTGTTTGAGAAGCACTGCACTAGAGCATCCCTTCAGTCAGACACAGTGGAAGATCTGATAAGAATCAGTGTAGAGGGTCAAGTCTGGAAGATGTTGATGCTAGAGAGAGTGTGGCCACAGCTGGTTTAGCCAAGGCCAAAGATCAAGAAGGCCAAACTACAGGAGTTGGCCATCCGAGGGGCATGTGACTGCAATGGAGGATAGTCCATAAGACATTGAGGCTTGAGATGGTCAGTTTGACACCCTCAAAACACTTAATTTAGATTTTATTTTTATTTCATTTATCTTGAGATGTTTTAAGTTTAAGCACTTTAAGCACAAACACTTTTTCAGTAAGTTACCTTTCTTGTAGAATTGTGCTTCAAATAAAGAAAGTTATGTTGACCACATTGTTAGTTAATCGTTTACTAGTCAATATTGCCTATACGAAAATTTGGGTGCACCTAACTTTTGTGCTGGTGCACCTAAGAAAAAAAGGTAGGTGCACCAGTGCAACCAGTGCAAAAAGTTAGTCTAGAGCCCTGAACACACTGTGCTGGGGCCTGTTCTTCGTACCTCACGTAATACATCTCAGATGATATGACAGTTGCGAGATCATCTAATTGTGATAACTGATCTCTGGCTAATTTGGTTCTTCAAACACATTTTTGGATTTGATTAAATATCTGGATTAAGTTGAAGATTGTGAGATTACTGCATATTCTTGTGTGCATTGGAAAGGGCAGATGTATCGATACTCAAGACCATGAACAGCAATGCAGTGATTGGCTGGCGTCAAGACAGCAACGTAATTACATCATAATAAAAAAGAACATCACACATCTGATGAAAAACTTGATGAATTTCTAGATCTTTAAGGAAACAGCCAAGCAACTAAAATGGCAGAAACATTATTATAGATAAATGAAATGTGTAATTTCTCTTTTATTTTCATTATTTTTAGGATTTGTACAGACTTTATATTTTTATTTCAGTGTTGTAATTAGTAATTTAATTTCTTTCAAGATTTGTTATTTGACAGCACTAATTAAAGTTTCTTAGGAGTCAAAAACATTTTTCTAAGCATTTTTACGGAGTTATCTACATCAATGTATCTCCTGCACTGGATCAAGCCACTCGCATAATAGCTGTCACCGTTCAGATTAATGCATGGCTCAGACTCCAATATAATTATAAGGTAATTATTCCCTCTCAAATTAATCTCTCAATGAATGAAACTGACTGTGTCTATATTATTTTAGACTACATAACTTTATAATATTATTTTCCAATTAACTTTTAAATTATTATTCTTTGTTTAAAAGGGTACTCTTGTATAAAATTAGAAGTGGCTTGGACAGGCTTTAAGAATCATCTCCGCTTAAGTTGCAGTCTATTTTATCTTATGGCCCTGTTGCTATGACAGCAACTCTAGGATGAGTTTCAAAGAACTGAACAATCTTGGATTGTCAAATCAACAACATTAAAATCCATCTGAGTAATCCATGTACAAAGAATGGGCCCCTGGTTTTCTGTACCTATTTTTTAATTGTTTACCAATCGAAAAAATGACAGATGCTTCTCTTTTTGTTGTTGATGTATACTAACATTTTTGTTAGTGTTGACTCTGAAATTCTTAAAAATATTTTAATGTATGTTGTGTTTTTCTCTCAGGAAAGGAAACCTCGAGAATGAAATTTTGGTGCTGAAAGGTCTGTGTTATTGATCTTATATTTTAATCAAATTACAGTGCATGAGTGAAAAACTCTGCTTTAGATTTATGAAATATGGACTATTGCACATATTAAAACATATTAAACTATCATACATATTAAAGTATGTAGCATATTGGATTATTTCCTAATCTCCATACATGTTCTCCAGCAGCTGGTTTTGTGCACCATACAAGTTGGAAAAAACTAAATTAAAATGTAATTGTCTACTTGTACACAGAGGCAAATATTCAACAGGACAATGAAATCATTGTTCTAAAAAATGAGAAGAGAAGACTTAAAGAAATGCTGGACACAACACAGGTTTAAATTTTGCTTAATATATATATATTATAACATAATATATATGATATATATACAGTGGGTACGGAAAGTATTCAGACCCCCTTAAATTTTTCACTCTTTGTTATATTGCAGCCATTTGCTAAAATCATTTAAGTTCATTTTTTCCCTCATTAATGTACACACAGCACCCCATATTGACAGAAAAACACAGAATTGTTGACATTTTTGCAGATTTATTAAAGAAAAACTGAAATATCACATGGTCCTAAGTATTCAAACCCTTTGCTCAGTATTTAGTAGAAGCACCCTTTTGATTTAATACAGCCATGAGTCTTTTTGGGAAAGTTTTTCACACCTGGATTTGGGGATCCTCTGCCATTCCTCCTTGCAGATCCTCTCCAGTTCTGTCAGGTTGGATGGTAAACGTTGGTGGACAGCCATTTTTAGGTCTCTCCAGAGATGCTCAATTGGGTTTAAGTCAGGCCTCTGGCTGGGCCATTCAAGAACAGTCACGGAGTTGTTGTGAAGCCACTCCTTCGTTATTTTAGCTGTGTGCTTAGGGTCATTGTCTTATTGGAAGGTAAACCTTTGGCCAGTCTGAGGTCCTGAGCACTCTGGAGAAGGTTTTCTTCCAGGATATCCCTGTACTTGGCCGCATTCATCTTTCCCTCGATTGCAACCAGTCGTCCTGTCCCTGCAGCTGAAAAACACTCCCACAGCATGATGCTGCCACCACCATGCTTCACTGTTGGGACTGTATTGGACAGGTGATGAGCAGTGCCTGGTTTTCTCCACACATACCGCTTAGAATTAAGGCCAAAAAGTTATATCTTGGTCTCATCAGACCAGAGAATCTTATTTGTCACCATCTTGGAGTCCTTCAGGTGTTTTTTAGCAAACTCCATGCGGGCTTTCATGTGTCTTGCACTGAGGAGAGGCTTCCGTCGGGCCACTCTGCCATAAAGCCCCGACTGGTGGAGGGCTGCAGTGATGGTTGACTTTCTACAACTTTCTCCCATCTCCCTAATGCATCTCTGGATCTCAGCCACAGTGATCTTTGGGTTCTTCTTTACCTCTCTCACCAAGGCTCTTCTCCCCCGATAGCTCAGTTTGGCTGGATGGCCAGCTCTAGGAAGGGTTTTGGTCGTCCCAAACGTCTTCCATTTAAGGATTATGGAGGCCACTGTGCTCTTAGGAACTTTAAGTGCAGCAGACATTTTTTTGTAACCTTGGCCAGATCTGTGCCTTGCCACAATTTTGTCTCTGAGCTCTTCAGGCAGTTCCTTTGACCTCATGATTCTCATTTGCTCTGACATGCACCGTGAGCTGTAAGGTCTTATATAGACAGGTGTGTGGCTTTCCTAATCAAGTCCAATCAGTATAATCAAACACAGCTGGACTCAAATGAAGGTGTAGAACCATCTCAAGGATGATCAGAAGAAATGGACAGCACCTGAGTTAAATATATGAGTGTCACAGCAAAGGGTCTCAATACTTAGGACCATGTGATATTTCAGTTTTTCTTTTTTAATAAATCTGCAAAAATGTCAACAATTCTGTGTTTTTCTGTCAATATGGGGTGCTGTGTGTACATTAATGAGGAAAAAAAATGAACTTAAATGATTTTAGCAAATGGCTGCAATATAACAAAGAGTGAAAAATTGAAGGGAGTCTGAATACTTTCCGTACCCACTGTAAATGTAAAGTAAAAGGCTATGATTTTAATGTGATTAATGTTTTTACTGACTTTGTATTTATTAGCAAAGACTCAATAAACTTGAGGAGTTGTTCAACAAAGGTATGAGATGTGCATTCTAATACCTAGTAACTTGTATGTTATTTGATCCATTGTTTTCAGTCATTAAAAAAATATTTTTATTTTAGAAAAAAGGAGTATGTCTTCTCAAACAGATGCTGAGCCACTAATTGACAAAGGTATGTATTGTCTAAAACTGTTTGACTTTCCATTGTATAAAGAAATGCTTAAATATTTAAGAGAAAACAGCTTGATAACATGGCACTTGATAATGTTTTCTTCAATTGATGTTTACTTTAGGCAAAGTCAAAATGCTGCTTGAAGAGCTCTGGCATTGTGTGGAAAGTTCCCAATTGCAAGAAATTCTGTTTCTAGCTGGTAATCATTCTTGCATTGATTTAACTTTTATTTTTCTAAAATATTGTTATTATCAGGCGACCAAGATTAATTTTGATAGATGCAATGCATATTTCTTTTGTAGGAGAAGAGGCAAAACCCTTGAAAAACCAACTTCAAAGAATATCTTCTCAACCACTGCCTAACAGTCCTTTAAAACGACAGATTTCTCATCCATCTCCAGGAAATAGCAGGCCAGAAACTCCATTGCAATCTTCTAAACACTCAAGGCCTAAAACATCTCCTGAGGTCAATAGGCCTAAATCATCTCAGAAACTGATAAAGCAGAATAATGAGCAACACTTCAGTATATCAAGTAGAAAGAAGAAAGTAAGTTCAGAATCAGATGTGCTTGAACATGTGAACACTTGGACTGAAGATGCTACTAAATCTTTACTAAAGGAAATGACAGTTGGAGTTGGAGATGACTTGTTATATGGAGATAACTTTGTGGATTTGCAGGACATTAAAGAGTGGTTCAAGCCTTTGCCTGCAGCTTTATCTCCTGTGCATAGCCCCTCAACAGAGCTGGTAAGATAGAATTTGTTTAAATTACATAATGCTCAAGTGATTCAATTTCAATGACAGTCCTACTGAATCAATTAGAGTCATTATGATGAAAGACCGGTGCCGGTACCATGCTTTTTGAAAATGAAGACTTGAGGTGCTTCTCATTACTTGTATTTGCATCCTCGTTTCCTTTCCTCATGTGTTAACTCCTCCCCCCAGAAAGTGAGGGAAGGATGAGTAATGAGGGAAAATGTTTGAGGAATAAGAGGAAAACTTATATGTACATTGGAATATTCTTGATCACTCAAGCATCGCTTTAAAGCAGGGGCTTTCAAACTTTTAGGACATGCCCCCCCCCCCCCCCCCAGTTTGTCTAATTTCACTCGTGCGCCCCATGAACATAATTATTAACATGAACATAAACACAAATATCCATTAAAGATATTAAAGCAGCAAATTATTTTTATTTTGCTCTTTTTGATTAACATAATTTACATAAGAACTGCATGGATCTGTTATATTGATGTACATTTGATGTTTATTTTACTGTTTACGTTCACGCACAACAACCGACTGTGCTTACGAGGATAGGCCTACTCCTCTCAGTGGTTCTCAGCCCGTGGCCCGTCACAAATCCGAATACGGCACACCATACTGAATGTTACAGTCTTATGTGTTGAACATAAATAAAAATTAACTTTCAGTTTTACAATTAGTTTTAGTACTAAATGTACTAAACAAATATAAGCTAGTGTTTTTATGTAAAATAATTTAGTTTTTCATATATTATTTTCAGACATGAGCAGACCTATGTACTCACGTAATTAATGTTAGGCATTTAACGAACACTTGCAAGCACGGACTTTGTCAGAATTAATTCAAATAGTCATCAGCAGCCTTTAGTTCTTTATTATTACAGTAATGTTGCAAAACATCTCTGGAGAGAACTTCAAATTATTAAATTCGAAAATTATTTCCATATTTGGATCAACATAGACTACATTTGTGAACACACACTTTCTGCAATGTCACGCTTCCGTGCGTGTCGTACAGACTGCAATTTACAATCTCAACTTCATTGTGCTGTTACGCATTTCGAGCAGAATTTCACTAAATTGGTTCCTGACAGCATCAGGTGTTTTATTATTGGTGAGTAGAATTATTTATTTAAATAAATGTAATCGTTCAGATATCATAATATTTAGGCTATAAATAATATTATAAATCTGGTTGGTTTGTATTGATGACGTAATATTTTAATAACATGCCTGTGATACTTGCATTTGGACCATAGTGCGCCCGGTGGAAAAAAAGGTTGAGAACCACTGCCTCAAGTCATTGGTATTCACCTGCTGTCTGAGAAGGCTATCTGTTCGGGCACTTCAGGTGTGCGCGGCGAGCAAATGCTCTATCACAGCGCGTGAGTAGGCTACCGCATTGAGTGCGTCTTGGGCTTAAAATTACTTTTATGTTTAAACTGATAAGACAAAACACTTTCTTGAGGAAGCAGCGCTGGCCTGATCGTTAATATAGTTTTGGGGGGCTGAAACCCAGCTAAAAATGGTTTAGAACCGCCCCTGCTTGTATAGCGTGCGTGATTATACTGAAACATAAAAATATAACCAGATTACCTGATTAAATGTGATGTCTGTATCTGAAATAACAACATGCCAATCCGTAGTTGGATTTCTGACATGACTAACCGTAAATCATCTTACTGATACTCCAGCCAACTCTGTTGGGAGCCAACTCTAACTCTCGACTAACGGCGGGAGTCAGATTGCCTCCTAGTGGATGGATAAAGGTTTGCTAGCTCGTATTTATAAATTCTCAAGGGAATGTCTCTGAATTAATTGATTCTCGCGCTCCCCTTGACACGTGCTGGCGCCCCACAGTTTGAAAACCCCTGCTTTAAAGCATCATCTGCTGTCCCTTATGTTAAAGTTTAGTTAAAGGGTTCATCGGAAGCAAAATTCACTTTTACATGTTATTTGAACTAAAATGTGTCTTGGCAGTGTGTGTGCACAACCACCATATAATGATAAAAACCACCCAGTGTTTTTTTTTTTTATCCCGATAAATAATAACCCCAGATTAAGATCAGATCTCAGATCAAGCCATTCACAGATTATTGGCAGAGTGACGTATTTTTACACAGGCCCCTCCTACGATTGCTGATTGACACTAGTGATTTATTACAGACCTTAATTTTATTAATAATTGTATTAGGGTTGTGACGGTGAGGATATTTTCCCACCGGTTAATCGACCTGATGTTACACCGGTTATAACGGTATCACCGTGGTGGGGGGGTCGTTTGAGTTTTCGAACCGTGGCGTGTATGTGCGCTCTCGGTTCACTCATATTTCTGTTGAATACAGCTCAGTATATTCACGTAGTTGAATACAGCGAGTGTTTTATAACGGATGCTCGCATGTGTTGGAGAAGTTTGTGAGGATCATTGGTGTTCATGTTCATACAGGCATCAGACAGCTTGTTCTTACAGAGGAACTATTTACTGATGGCATCGTGAATAGTGAATAATAATAAAACACTCTTTTATTTATTATTATTAAATTAATGCAACAAAGATACATCACAACTGGCCTTTTTAATTATTTATTTTATTTAATATGTATTTTATAATTTATTTACTTTTCACTTGGTAGATATCGGTGAGTTTTGTTCTTAACTTAGATTAATGTCAGACTCAGAAGTCAACATTCTTAAAACGGGCGCTTTTACATTTCGTTTTGAAACTCTTCCGCAATCGTCTTGTCTGACACACCTCACTCTTCTTGTCAGTCGTCTCTCTTCACGTGATAAATTAAATCTGATCTGTGATGTAGAGGACTGTTTGAGGTTTTATTCCGCACTCACCCGCTCCCGCGATATATTCACATTTGTTCACATTTCTGATGAAAGACAGATAGGCTAACAAATAAAAGTGTAGTCTGCACAAAATTGTATTTATTTTATTCGTCTTGTCAAGAGTCTTGAATTTATTGACAGAAAAATGTCAATAAGATTTTGCTGCCAACACGGAATAAAGTTTCACAGAGAGAAAAAAAAGTTATACAAAAATTGTAATCCCTATTTTTATTCGTCTTGTCAGGATATAATTCGTTTATGCTAACATTCAGCCTACAACACAATAATAATTTGTTTTGGTTTAGCCTAATAGCTATTTTATTAGTCTTGTCAAAATACTAAATTCATTTATCATCTTGCTGTTAACACAGTGAAAAGTGCAGCAGAGAAAAAGAAATAAATTCAACAGTCTGTCATTTAAAATGATCAGATAAACATAATACAAAGAAAAAAGGAAAGACGAGTTGCACGTCCTTCAAGGACAGCGCATCCACACTCCATCTTTATTCTGCTCTGTCACTCATCACAACCTGCCTGTTCTGTTTGAGACCCGTATATTATATCTGCTAGCTTGCTCTGAGCATCGTTGCACATGCTGTGCACAGACAATAAAACGAAGCACTGGTTCATACATGTCATGCAGCGTGCGCATAACGGTCAGAGTGCAGGCTGTACCGGTGCTCGAGAAGAATAAAGTGCAGATATGCTGTTCTGAAAGGATGTCTGGAACGGGTGTCTTAGACCACCTGCTCAAGTTCAAATTGTGCCAGAGTTACCGACCGTTACTGCGTTGTATTCAGGAAATTAATCCCGCGGCGCAAGAATTCTGGTCGGGACAGCCGCGGCAATGCAGACCTAAACTGCTGTGATGCAAGACTCTCATTCGGTCGGTGCACTGCATTGAGCAGCCGCGTTCAGTTTTAATTGTAGTGTCCTCTAACTGAACAAATGTATTTTTATTACTACAAAAAAAATCTAAAGGACGGTGTGGGATGGTGCTACGGTGGGCAAGTGACGTAACGGTGTTGCGATATAACCGTCATCACCGTCTATCGCGGCAAGCCTAAATTGTATTAATTTTATGAAAATATCTGGATTAAGTTGTCTAAGATTATTGCGCGTTCTCGTGATCCCCTAAAAGGGCACATGTATTGATACTCGAAGGCACAATCAGCAATGCAGCGATTGGCTGGCGGCAAGACAGAAACGTAATGACATCATATCATTAAAAAAGACACCTGACGAAAAACATGACACATTTCTGGAAACAGCCAAGCGAACAAAACTACATAAATGTAATAATAGATAAAGTAAATGTGCACTGTTTTTTTTATTCATTATTTACATGATTCACAATTATTTATATTCATGATTTATAGTATTTGTACATTTTTATTTCTATTTTGTAATTAGCAATTAATTTAATTTAATCTTTAAAGCATATTTGTTAAGTACGGCATTAAATTAAAGTTTCTTAAGGGTCAAGATCATGTTATCTGCATCTCCTGCGCTCCATCAAGCTGCTCCCATAATAGCTCTGTCACCACTCAAATTAATGCACAACTCAGAATAACTGTATAGCATGTGTGTAAGACTCCAATACAATTATAAAGTAATTATTTCATCACAAATACATTTTTTAATGAGTAAACCTGGCTGTGTCTATAATATTGTAGATGACTACACAACATATTATTTTTTGTACTTTTTTTTCATTATTATTATTGTAAATAATTTTCTGTGGATCAGTAGGGTACTCTTGTAATAAAGTAGCGGTGGCTGGGACAGATTTTAAGTACCAATTCTGCTTACAAAGATACGATCTAATCCTGTTTACATGAAATAAGCCTGCTCCTGGGTAAGTTTAAGCTTACGGACCTGTTGCTATGACAGCAACTCCGGGATGAGCTTTGAAGAACCAATCAATCCAAGATCAAGCGAATTAGTCAACAATCAAATCCAGCTGAGTTAGCGACGTACGAAGAACGGGCCCCAGGTGTAGACAAGAATGTCTCCTTAGCAATTGAGGTGTTTTTTTGTTGGATGCAAGAATGAACATAGCAGTCATCTTTTACTCCCAACATCTGAGCCGCTGAAGATGCAGAAGATTACTTTTGTTTTTGAAGGGAATGCGCCCCCCCGATCTACCTAAATGCGTCTATGTTCGTGTGACTCATTCATTGTCCAGCTTCACCTCCAGAAGAAGAGAATCTTTGCAAATCATCTTTCCTAATAAATGTGCTAGTTATTCAGTTCCAAAACGAATGCGGCTAAAGTTTATAATCTCATGAGAATGGCTCATCATCCTACGTAAGAGGGCATTTAAATTGACATGCACCGAAACGGCTCGCTGTGAACAGAGCTGTTCTTCACAAGGTAAAAGGGCTATTGTTTTACACTAACATTGAGACATTTTAACCAAAGTATATTTTAGACTTTTCTTTAAGACCCTAAAAATATCAACTTGTGGAAAATGAGCGTCTGATGACCCCTTTAAGACATTCATAATGAATATTAATAAAGCAAGATGTTCTGTTAAAAAATGTAATATATGGTTTATTTAAACCGCAAAGAAAAAACAAATTAAAACTATTATGAGAAATGTGAAGGGGAGGAGAATTTATACATGTCAGGTTTTTCGTAAATTTCCTCACTTATGGATTTTCTGGAACCTTCCGCTCTCCTCATTCCTCGCCTCCTTATGGTGCAGTTAGAGACTTGAGATGTCCTTCAAGATTGCAAACATTGATCAGTTTCCAGGTCACAGGCTGGAGGATGGAAGAGCGAGGAAATGAGGAAGCACCAGTTTGAGTTTTGAGAAGCACAAGTGGTCTTTGACTTTGCTAGTATTTAAATACAGTGATTTATTATTGACTTTGCTTAGACTTTAGTTTATAATGTATAGCTTATAACCAATCATTCCTTCTGAACTTTTCTGTTTGAGATCAGTGTAGATATTTTAAAGAAATTAAATTTGCATTGCTTGGAAAAATATGTACGTAAAGTTTCATGAGAAATCCTTTGATATTTTCAGCCCTCAGAAATTGTGTTCATAATACAAGTCAATTATAATGTTAATGGAATGATAGTTTTAGCTAGCAATTGAGGAACATTGCATGTCTTCCCCAATATAGTGTTATCCATGGATATTCAACAATTATATTCAATGACAATTAATTGTAAAATTTGACTATAACAATGTTCCTGAGTGGCCAGTAGGGGTAAAGAGATGACAGTATGACAGTTTTCATTTGTTCTTTCAGGTCAGTGTGAATGACGACCAATCGATGTCCAGTACTAAAGAGGAATATCAATCACATAATGGAAAACAAGAAGCACTATCAAGCTTACATAAAGCTATTCTTCAAAACAACACACAATTAGAACCTTCAGATATTGAGGATCAGAGGTCATTGCTGAAAGAAGAGGTGGAAACATCTTCTGTACTTTTGTCCCCAGACACTCATGAGAAAGTAGTTGTATCTGCAGACAACATTGAAAAGACATTATCTAACAGCCATAACATGGAGGTAGAGGATGTGCCTGATGTAATGCATGGCTGTATGGGCAGTACTCAGAGTCAAACTGCAAAGTCAGGTATAGAAAATGGACACAGTGTGGAAAGTTCTTTGGAAAATGATAGCACACAAACTGAAGTAGAGATTCCACTGATTAATCAAAATGGTGACAGAACAGAGTTGGAGGATACAAAAACTACAAATAATCTTAAAAATCTGTTGGAAAACTCAGATCTGCAGCAGCATGTTGAATCTGAACTAGTGCATGCTAATTCTGTTCAGTCTGCAGAATGTGAAACTTCTCAGGTACAGCCCAATGTTCCATTGGCATCTAATGTCAAGAGAATTTCAACACTTCATGTGAACTATGATAAATCAGATAGTATTGAGAATAAGAAATCAAAGACTTCTGTTCCACCAGAAATGAAGACCGTAACCGATATATCAACACATGACATTCAGAGCAGACTGGCTGACAAGGCTGATCAGTCTGAAGAGGATAATAATCCAAAGTCTACAGGATATCAGAAAAGTTTGGATGTGAGAAAAAATAGAGGTGCTTGCTCTTCAAGACCCTCCAAAGATGAGGAGTCATCATCAGAAGATGAAGGGCTCTTTGGTTTGATGAGAAAGGTTAGGGGTGTTCACTCAAGGTCTGAGGGAAGGATCCCATCAGAAGAGTTGGACAATGTTTCTAGTAATATGCAGTGTTGCACTGCAAAGCAGATGTCCAAAGATGAGCCTCAGGAAATTATTTCTGAGAACAGAGAATTATCTCACTCTGGACTTTCCGCAGTGATCATTGAGTCTGAGGATGAAAATTATTCTGAAGGCCAAGAAAATGACAAAACTGTTCAAAATGTTTGCATGTTACTGAGTCACGAAATCAAGTTTAAGGATACTAAAGATAAGGAGTCCGAGAGCCCAAGAAAAACATTGGTGCAAATGAAAACTGAATCGTATCAGAAGGTGGATGGGATGTCAGCGGATACCCATAGCCCCGGTGTTGAAAATGTTGTCTGTGATATCTACAACAACAAGGAAATGTCAGGAGATTCTGCAGTGGATAGTCTTGAGGAGACCAGAACACCATGCCAAGGTACTCTGGATCCAGAATATTCTACCTTTGAAAAAAGTGGCAATATTTCACTTGTTCCAGGTCTTAACACAAAAAAACATATTACACCAACCTTGTGTTTATCTCTTGGAAGGGTTCGAACAGAGATGGGTCCACCCCTACCTCCAGTTGTTATGCCACTGACTACTACTCCTCCGAGGTTTGGAAAACATCACACTCCTTTAAAACCTACTTCAGTATCCTCAATATTACCAACTGATGAACCAACGATGCCGTCTGTGTCTATTTTTGATTCAGCTCTTTCAGATGGATCAAAAATGTCTCCGTGCTTGACCACTCTATCACCATCTTGTGGAGTACCCTCCTCACCATTGCAGTTTGGATCAGCTACTCCAAAACATGCTGTTCCGGTCCCAGGAAGGCTCCCATCATCTGCCTTATCCTCTTCCCCTTCTGCTGCTTCTCAGGAAAATTCCATGCAGATACTAGATACTATGTATCCTGAACTCTCTGCACGAGCCCGCACTTTAAACATACTCCGTGGGAATGTTAACCTTACCCGAGCTGGAAATGAGAATGGTACCTCTCCACCGCCTGTTAACCAGATATCAGGAAATAAAACGATCAGTTCTTCATCCACTGCCTTTACCAAAACAGAGCAGAAACCAAAAAGGACAGGTGTGAACATCCTATTGCCAAAGAGTGCTAAAAAACTCAGACTTGACAACTGTTCACCTGCTCCTCCTGGTGTTGCTTCTCCTGCTGAACAAGTAATGGATTATCAAACTGTTATTAAAAGGGAATCCAGCAAATCTATCCAAGAAATACTAAGCAACCAAGAAGAACAGATAATTGAGAAAGACAAGACAAATGACATCAATTGTCAGATCTCAGAAGTGCTGGCCAAAGTTGGATTGTCCTGCTTTGACGTATTGCCTGTTGTTAAGAGCCATGTGTTCCTTGGGAGAATATCGCAGGTGCCAATTTTGACTGATGAAGAAAAGGCTGTAATTGCTGATTTCTGTGTGAATCAGGTATGTGTTTATGCTTTGTACATTTCAGATGGCTTTTCTGGTTAATGCAGCTCTGAGGATATTAATGCACACCTTTTGTCTGTTTTTTTTTTAGTCTTCAGCAGAAAAATTCATATCTGCCATCTTGAGTAAATTAAAGACTGAGAAGAGCATTCTGAGTTATGATCACGTACAAGCTCTCTGTAGAGTCTACACAGGGATATGTCGCCAGATAGGAGACTATCAGAAAGCCCATGCCTTTGCATACAATATTCTCAAAGAGGGTGAGTTTACAGCAACTTTATTATATTTATACAATAAGCTCATTCAGCATGCTTCTTTATAGTACTTTACCCATTTTAAATGTTTATATTAACTTTAGACTTTCAGAGACGAATATGTGTTCTATACGGAGTTGTTGATTCTTTTCGGATTCTTTACTCACAGATTTTCCTAATGCCTCCAAGCTAATTTTGTTCATGGTCACAACATGGCCAAGTGTGCTCTTCCTTGAGACCTCTTTGTGCAAAGCCATTCATACAATGGCTAAGCTTAAAGCAGAAGATGACATTTTGGAATACCTGACTAAATATCTACACTGGGAGAAGGTATGCAGTGTTCGGGGCTTATTATTTTACTTGTATTCTCTGATGGCTGGAGCTAACAACACTTCCGTGATTTATTCCTTTTGCAATAATTATTATTACAAACCTATAAATGCTCTAATTTCGATCCTGACCCTGTTAACTTTCCTCTGGGCATCATATGTATAAAGAAGTGGCCACATAACAGTGTAGTTTTTATTTTAACCTTTAAATCAGTGCATGAAACTAATGTGTTTTTGTATTTTCATTATTAAGTTTAAGCATTTTATCAGTTGTCCCTTAATATTTTCTAGAGTCCACCCGATGACATTCATAAATTGATCAGCGCCACACTGAAAGCACTGCAAGAAGACAAAGATTTGACATTCCAGAAGCATGATCGTCATGGTCATGACCTTTGCCCAACTGCATGGGAGTACATATATACCTTGGATCTCTTGTGCGCACATATGAAGTGGAAATGGACACATGATTATATTATTGGGTATATTTATCTACTGTATATAGAATGTTAACTCATTATGCAACAATCATTCATAATATATATAAAAAAATAACGTAATTAATATATTTGTCATGATATATATATATATGTATTTATTTTTTAAAGCAAAGAGCTGTGGCCCATCATGAACACTTGGGTGACACAATCAAGGCTTCAGCAATCCCCAGTCAGTGATGTTTCTGTAGCAGCTGTTCTGCGATTGATTGGTACGTTGTTGAGTTTGCATGAAGTGATTAATACTGTATTTAGTTTTAAAGTAATTTTAAAGTTTTATATTTTCATTTAAATATAAAAAATACAATCTATGAAGTTAAATTAAAATAATGTTTTATACTTTTTCTAATTAATACATTTCATTTTACTTTCCAAGTATTTAATTAAAATTATTGGTTTGATTTATTAATTTTGTTTAGCTCATTGGTGCATTTCATAGCAGCACTATGAGTCAGAATGTAATAAAAAAACAATGGTGTAAAAATCCCACAAATAATTTAAAACTCCTTTTTTTAAATGTTTGTATTCTTCCAGGGCGACTTGGTCAGTTAGGAATGAAGCAGATGTTATGTAAATCAGTCCAAAATGTTGCAAAAGCTGTAAACCTCTTCGGAAAACATGGTATTACAGAAGGTACTGAACCTCTACTAATGTAACATAAATGTAAAAGCAAATTAAAAATATTTGAATACATTACTTTGCTTAGTTTTTTTTTATATATATATATAAACCCACCATGAATCACAATATAACTATTTGTTGTATGATTGCAGGTGTGCCCAATGAGGTGCAGTTGTCTGCTGTCTATGCCATTTATGACTTGGCACCCTGCAACCCCAAAGATGCCCTGGAGGCTCTAGCATCATGGCGAAGTGAAACTACACAGCCAGTACCCTCTGCTGTGACCAGCTGCATCACTCAGATTGGCTCCCTTTGTCGTCAAATTAAATCCTGAACATTTTTTCAATTTTTTTTATCACTTCAGATGCTCTTTTTGTGATCATTGGTTACTAGAAAATCAAGGAAATCATGCCGTTCTTGTACATTTTTGTATGTTATGTAGATTAAAGAAAATAACTTTATACCATAAAGATAAATTGTATTGAACTTAAAAAAATTTTTTTTTTGCCTTTTTGTTTTGACAGCATCTACATTTTAACTATATGTGGAATTTGTTTCTATTTTCAGGCGAACATTTTGAAAAAGAAAAATTATTTTCTGCTTTCTTGATACATTATCTGCTTTTCTCTTGATTTCATTAGACACTTGAGACACTTATTCCTTATGTAACGTAGCCTTTTTTTATTTTAGTTCTAGTTTTGATTTAAAAACAATAAGAGAACGGTAACCTTTATTCATGTTAGGAAGTGTTGTTAATAACAGAGTGAAGGTAAATCTTGACTGAGAAAGCAACTTGTGTTGATCATTGACTTCTAAACGGTCTCGACAGCAATAAGCGGTGATGAGAAATGTAAATTTGATATAGCAACACAGTTGAAATGATCTATGTCTGTAAGAAATATATTTAATAACTGAATTTTCCAGCTGCATACCCACTCAAAATGTGTTGCAGGCTGAACCCCGATTTAGTGTTTGTTATAATTTTGGTGTGCTAGGTTGCTTTAATTTTATTAATGTGGAGAAGTTTTTATAACATTAAATGAAAAACTAAGGTGCCAAACTGACTAAATGTGATGGCAAATTAAAATATTCATACCATTTATAGATAAAAAAGTGATATATTTTGAAATAATTCACCAAATTGCAGAATAATTTTTTTGTATAAATTCCGCTGTGAATTTTCACGTCACATTTTTATTGGATTGGGTAAATGGGTGTGGAAGTTGGAGGGGGTGTGTTACTCATCCAGATAGTTTAAATTCTCAGAGACATGCGCACTCCAGACGAGATTCCCTGCACGCCATATTGAAATGCCCTGGATTTAACAATTCGCTGAAATTCAGTTCACGTAGAGCAGGGGTTCCCAAACACGTTCCTGGAGCCTCCCCAACACTGCGCATTTTGTATGTCTCCTTTGTCTGACACACCCATTTTAGGTCTTGGAGTTGCTACTAATGAGCAGATGAGTTGAATCAGGTGTCATTGATAAAGGAGACATGCAAAAAGTGCAGTGTTGGGGAGGCTCCAGGAACGAGTTTGGGAACCCCTGACGTAGAGGATTCTCGGTTTATTTAGTCTTCCCGGGATTTTTAAATTTATACTCTGCTTCTCGTAAATTCACGTGTAAATTATTGTAACTCTTGATGACGCATGTATAGCCTTAGACGAAAGAGTGCTTGTGAGCTTTGTAACGGTTAAGTTGAATTGATCCTCGGGTGGCTTGGATTCAGCCCGAACAGAGAGGACCTGCCAACGCTTTATGGATGCACGTATCGTATGGGAAACCTCGCAAAGGCGAAACCACTGTCACTCGCTGCGGGTGAATACACCTGCGTTGGCGGCCAGTTTTATGAAGCAGTTTTCGCTGGTTCCCACCAACACAGCTGGAAAGCCTTTTAACAGCTACTCCAATCAGTCTTCTAATGATAGTGGTGCCACGAGGTCTCCAAACACATGTTCTGATCCTGCCTCTCCGTATGTCACCCCTGTCGGAGTGAACAGTTGTGATTCTTCATCACCTTTATCTTCAGGAGATTCGGAGAGTTACAGTCTGACATCAGATTCCTTTTTTGCCACTGGTGACAGTGTTAGCGCAAATCCAGCCAAACTTCACTTTAATTTTAATGAACACATGCAGATAGTGGATTTTTATCATTTCATGTCACCACGCCCAGAAGAGGAAGAAATGAGGAGAGATGTTGTCAGTCGTATTGAGGCTGTAATCAAAGACCTGTGGCCTATGGCAAAGGTGAGTCCAACACACAGATATTTGCTGTTTAGTTATATTTATTGTGATCTAGCAAGAAGATATTTGTATTTTTATTGACAAAATAATTATCAGGTTGTTGTCGGTGGTGTCAGGTAAAGGCTGAAAAAACCTTACTAGTGTATTTTAAGGAGAGGACACATTTAATCTTTGCTTTTCAAAAAGTGTTTTTTTTCTTTTGAGTTTCTGTCGCTACATGGTAAATTGCAGTTTGACATGTTTGTGGCTTTGATGTCAAAAAGGTCAGCAAAAGATTGGAATGTGAAGTAACTATGTAAAAGTGAATACTGCATGTAATATTCGATTACCAGGTCTTTTTAAAGTGCTATTTTATATTTTCAGGTTGCAATATTTGGCAGCTTCTGTACAGGACTTTATTTTCCTACCAGGTATTATATGTGATTTGTCCATATTTTAGCAGTTGAAGGATTACAAATTTTATTTTAAGTGTTTAATATTAGATACACTTCCTGACTAAGAGGTGTCGGGGCAAAGGTGCTTGAGATCGTTTCCTGACCATTTGGGCTTGGGACAGCTGTGCCTTTTGTCAATGAGTCAGACTACTGAGAGATTCAACCTTTGATCTGCAAATAGGTTTTGTCCTGGCCAGACGTGGATTCGTTAGGTTTATTGGACCATGGGAAGTTTCCCGTAACCAACTAACGCTGCCCTCAGATGTTTGCTTTCTTTGATGTTTTTGTCTCAACCTCCAAAAGTCCCTCCTCCAATTCTGTCTATAAGATACCCTGTAAAAATTACTTAAGATGAGATTTTCGATGACTACAGATAACAAGACATGTCATAGAATAAAGAAATTCTGCTGACAATCCAATCCGAAGTCTCCTGGTCTTCTCTTCTGAGTTTTCTACACTTTAGAAGAACAGAGTTCACAACACAGTGATAGTTTAATTTTTTTTTTTTTTTATTGTATTTGTTTTTAATTGCATTATGTAGTGATATTGACCTGGTGGTGTGTGGAAAATGGGAACAACCACCTATGCAGCAGCTGGACCAGGCACTCATGTAGAATAAAGTGGCTGAGCCATTCTCCATTAAACTACTTGACAAGGCTACGGTTAGTCATTATTTGTTCTTCATTGAGCACCTATAGTTCGTAATCCCTGCCTCTTTATAGGTGTGTGTGTGTGTGTGTCGTATAGAATTGTCAATTTTGTACAGGGTTAAATATGCGTTACAAGATTGCATTTAGACATAATTTATTTTACTGGGCTGCTATTGAAGTGAAAGTCCAAAATAAATACTGAATAAATTGCACTGTTCTTTAGTGGTTCACTGGTGTTTGGAGAAAAAAAAAATGTAATCATTCCAAAACTTTTTATTTATTTTCTGCCGAGAACTAAGAGGAATCAGTTTAGTTATCAGAGCCTTTTTTTCCCTTTACAGGTACCAATAGTTAAACTGACTGACAGAGAGACAGATGTAAAGGTAGACATCAGTTTTAATGTTGAAACTGGTGTCAAAGCAGCTCGGTTTATTAAGGATCATCTTAAGGTGAGAGATTCATTGGTCATTCATACTGTAATTAATTTGAATGAGCACATTGAGCCCAGATTAAGTGCTTGATGTGGTGTGGTAGAACTGAAAACATGTAGCCAATGGATTTTGTAGACGTTAAAACTGATTTGCACTGATATTGAATGATTAAAGGGATAGTTCACCCAAAATTCTGTCATTAATTACTCACCCTTATATTGCTCCAAAGCCGTAAGACCTTTGTTCATCTTCGGAACACAAATCAAGGTATTTTTGAGGAAATCCAAGAGTTCTCTGACCCTGCATAGACTGCAACGCAACTGAAATATTCCCAGACCAAGAAATGTAGTAAGGGCAGTCCATGTGACATCAGCTATTCAACCGCAATTTTACGAAGCTACCAGAACACTTTTTGTGCAAAAAAGAAAAGAAAAAGACTTTATTCAACAATTATTTTCCTTCAAATCACGTATTTCACCAAGATGTGATTTTGAGGAGTCTATGCAGAGTCAGAAAGCTCTTGGATTTAATCAGAAATAATGTTCATTTGTGTTCTGAAGATAAACAAAGGTCTTACAGGTTTGAAACGACATGAGGGCGAGTAATTAATGACAGAATTTTTATTTTGGGTGAACTGTCCCTTTAACGTATCCATAACCTGACATTTTATGAAAATGTATGATATACATGTACAGCAATTCCTTTCTTTTGTTAAATGTATTTATTTTGTTTTATGTAGAAATATTCCGTGTTGCCGTACTTGATCTTTGTGCTGAAGCAGTTTCTGCTCCAGAAAGATTTGAACGAGGTGTTTACAGGCGGTATCAGTTCCTACAGCTTTATTTTAATGGTCATCGGCTTCCTGCAGGTGAGGCATCAAGAAAAGGTATTTTTTGTGCATAGTAATTTCCAGCCAGTGTTTCCCTACTGCTAATTGGTGCCAGTTGTTTTAATTTTGTCGTTTGACCGTAATCTATATAACAGTACTTAGCATCTCTTGGCAATCTCGAACTTCATGGGTGATCAAATGTACACAACTGTTTTTCAACAATTACATTATCTAATTAATTGTGTCTTTTTGGTGTTTATTTCAGCTCCATCCCAGAATAGACTGCAGAGCTTCTATGCCTATGGAAGGCATTTTAATTATCTGAAAACAGGCATCCGTGTGAAAGATGGAGGAGCTTATCTTGCTAAAGAGGAGATCATGAAGGTCATGGAGAATAGATGTAGACCCTCAATGCTCTGTATTGAGGACCCAAACTTGCCAGGTATGGGACAAACCATCATAGATCAACCAGTTTTATCCCCTTGCGTTGGTTTAAATTAAAGTTAAATTGAGGGATTTGGTTGTTCTTGAATTTGTACTAAAGCCAAGTTTTTATTACAGACACATAATTAAAAATGCAGACTTGTGCTTGATTTGGCAGTGTAAAGTTGCAGAATGGGCATAAAAAAATGTATTTTTAATTTATTTAGAAGTTGTAGTAATAGTTACGTTGTTGATTTTATCCTTACATAAGTGAAATTAAGAAATAATTTGAGTTTTAAAAGTTCTCTGTATGTTAGGAAATGATGTTGGCCGGAGCTCTTACGGTGCCATGCAAGTGAAGGAGGTATTTAACTATGCATACCTCGTCTTGAGTCATGCTGTATCACCACTATCCCAGTACTACCCCAATATACAGTGGGTACGGAAAGTATTCAGACCCCCTTAAATTTTTCACTCTTTGTTATATTGCAGCCATTTGCTAAAATCATTTAAGTTCATTTTTTTTCCTCATTAATGTACACACAGCACCCCATATTGACAGAAAAACACAGAATTGTTGACATTTTTGCAGATTTATTAAAAAAGAAAAACTGAAATATCACATGGTCCTAAGTATTCAGACCCTTTGCTGTGACACTCATATATTTAACTCAGGTGCTGTCCATTTCTTCTGATCATCCTTGAGATGGTTCTACACCTTCATTTGAGTCCAGCTGTGTTTGATTATACTGATTGGACTTGATTAGGAAAGCCACACACCTGTCTATATAAGACATTACAGCTCACAGTGCATGTCAGAGCAAATGAGAATCATGAGGTCAAAGGAACTGCCTGAAGAGCTCAGAGACAGAATTGTGGCAAGGCACAGATCTGGCCAAGGTTACAAAAAAAATCTGCACTTAAGGTTCCTAAGAGCATAGTGGCCTCCATAATCCTTAAATGGAAGAAGTTTGGGACGACCAGAACCCTTCCTAGAGCTGGCCGTCCGGCCAAACTGAGCTATCGGGGGAAAACAGCCTTGGTGAGAGAGGTAAAGAAGAACCCAAAGATCACTGTGCCTGAGCTCCAGAGATGCATTCGGGAGATGGGAGAAAGTTGTAGAAAGTCAACCATCACTGCAGCCCTCCACCAGTAGGGGCTTTATGGCAGAGTGGCCCGACGGAAGCCTCTCCTCAGTGCAAGACACACGAAAGCCCGCATGGAGTTTGCTAAAAAACACCTGAAGGACTCCAAGATGGCGACAAATAAGATTCTCTGGTCTGATGAGACCAAGATATAACTTTTTGGCCTTAATTCTAAGCAGTATGTGTGGAGAAAACCAGGCACTGCTCATCACCTGTCCAATACAGTCCCAACAGTGAAGCATGGTGGTGGCAGCATCATGCTGTGGGGGTGTTTTTCAGCTGCAGGGACAGGACGACTGGTTGCAATCGAGGGAAAGATGAATGCGGCCAAGTACAGGGATATCCTGGACGAAAACCTTCTCCAGAGTGCTCAGGACCTCAGAATGGGCCGAAGGTTTAACTTCCAACAAGACAATGACCCTAAGCACACAGCTAAAATAACGAAGGAGTGGCTTCACAACAACTCCGTGGCTGTTCTTGAATGGCCCAGCCAGAGCCCTGACTTAAACCCAATTGAGCATCTCTGGAGAGACCTAAAAATGGCTGTCTACCAACGTTTACCATCCAACCTGACAGAACTGGAGAGGATCTGCAAGGAGGAATGGCAGAGGATCCCCAAATCCAGGTGTGAAAAACTTGTTGCATCTTTCCCAAAAAGACACATGGCTGTATTAAATCAAAAGGGTGCTTCTACTAAATACTGAGCAAAGGGTCTGAATACTTAGGACCATGTGATATTTCAGTTTTTCTTTTTTAATAAATCTGCAAAAATGTCAACAATTCTGTGTTTTTCTGTCAATATGGGGTGCTGTGTGTACATTAATGAGGAAAAAAAATGAACTTAAATGATTTTAGCAAATGGCTGCAATATAACAAAGAGTGAAAAATTTAAGGGGGTCTGAATACTTTCCATACTCACTGTAAATATGGAAAGGTTAGTCCCATACAAGTCCACAACAATTGATCAAAAGAAAGTGACAGCCACAAAAATCTGTGCTGCTTGAATGTTTTCGGCAATGATGTGCCAGTGGAGTCTTCAAGGGTTAGTTAAACAGAAAAATGAATTGTCATTATTTACTCCCTCTCATGTTGTTCTAAACCCATCAGACTTTTATCTTCAAAATAGAAATTAAGATATTTTTTACGAAACCAGCGATGTCCTTCCATTGTCCAGTTCACTTATGAATTCAAAAAGTTAATTTATTCACATATAAACATTTAATTAATGCACACAGAGCCCATTAAATGCAACACGGAAACTTTTGTTTACCATATTTGGTGTGCTTTGTGTATATTAATTTGGCTTTGGAACTACATGAAAGTTAGTAATTTATGACCAGCACTGTGCAGCACAATGGCTGTTTGCCAGAGGACATCACAATTGGCAAGTCTACCACTGGTGCCCCGTTTGCTTCATGGATAAGAGCAGATTAAAACTTGTGGTGGTGGAGAACATTATTCTGCCGGCAGAGGTGGAAAGAGTACAAAAATATTCTACTCAAGTAAAAGTACCATTACATTACTGAAATTTTACTTAAGTACAAGTAAAAGTACCAGTCTAAAAATATACTCAAGTAAAAGTAAAAAGTAGCTCATTTAAAATTTACTCAGAGTAAAAATTACTTAGTTACATTTTAACAATGAGAGGGAGGAAAAAATGGGATAGACCAAAGGTGACAAACTCAGTTCCCGGAGGGCCACAGCCCTACACAGTGTAGATATTACCCTAATTAAACACATCGGATACAGCTAAACTAATCATTTAGGCTTATTTGAAAACTACATGGTGTGTGTGTTGGAGCATGGTTGGAACTAAACTCTTTAGGGCTGTGGCCCTCCAGGAACTGAGTTTGACACCCCTGGGATAGGCCTATAAATCTCAAACTAGGTGTTTTTAATTAAATGAATCGGTTAATTAGAATAATAAGACATTTGGGCTGTTACCAGGCAAATTAAATCAGTATCAACAAAATGCATCTTTGCAATGCAGAGGAAACACAGAAGCTTCATCTGAAGTGGCATAGATGTATTTACACACTGACATGAATGCATTTAGCCTGCAGTTACAAATGCAGAAATAATGTTTTGATAAATAAGACATAAAATGTGACCCTGAACCACAAAACCAATTTCCTAAATTGCGATTTATACATCATCTGAAAGCTGAATAAATAATATTTCCATTGATGTATGGTTTGTTATGATAGGACAATATTTTAAAATCTGGAATCTGAGGGAGCAAAAAATCCAAATATTGAGAAAATCTCCTTTAAAGTTGTTCAAATAAAGCTCTTAGTTTTGATATATTTACAGTAGGAAATTTACTAAATACATGAATGGAACATGATCTTTACTTAATATGCTAATGATTTTTGGCATAAAAGAAAAATGTATAATTTTAACCCATACAATGTATTGTTGGCTATTATTACAAATATACCCCAGCGACTTAAGACTGCTTTTGTGCTCCATGCCAGGGTCACAAATGTTAAATAGTCATTTGAAATTAAAAAATAAATACATCAAAAGATACTTTAAATGTTAAATTAGAACCACCAGTAGGTGTCAGCAAGTCACTCATAAGAGAGACATTGCGATTGAACAGAATCATTTAAACGGTTAATTCAAGGAATGAAACACCGTCATTGCTCAGAGTCAGAGACGCAAAACTGTGTATGGAATTATTTTTGTTGTCGAAATAGAGCAAAAACAGGCAATATGGTGTCTAAAGTCTCTTAATTAACTTCTTGTTTTTTGAACTGTTGTAAAAAGCAAAACTACAGGCCTATGTAATCATGGTGATTTTTTTGAGAAAAACGGCATTCTTCATGTGATGTTGACTTACTATATTAAATAATATAAATATATACATTTTCTGCTTCTATATCTTCAATTTTGTGATCATTCTAAACGCATTTTAACAGACTGAATCACGCAGTGAAAGAAAGCAGTCCAGATGCACGCGGATTAGTCTAATCTAACGTTACTAGATTTCACGGCACACTGTTTACAGTGATTTGTTTGTTTTTTGGCAAAATACTGATAATGTCAAATCGCACATCGTTAAAACAACAATTATTATATTATCGCAGATGATATCGCACACCCTGCACCACTGTCTTTTTGGCTCATTTGTGCAAAACCTTTTGCTAAACCGTCAAAGCTTCATTTTAACCACCAATGCAACGATGCAAGTATTTACCTTATTTCTACATGCTTGCGAAGGGCGATGTCGATATATTTATAAGCTGCTAGTTCGGTCTCCCGAGGCAAACACAGTTTACACTGCATATTAGAGCATGAATATGGCCAGGGGTTCACTTCATATCCTTCGAGTTCAACTTCAGCAGAGTACGACGGGGTTTTGTTTTCAGCTGTTCTGCACCATTAACGTCTGTCTTGTCCGTCTGCATCTTTCTTGTGATTTTTAGCGCCAGTTTCTTCTTCTGCCCATTATTTGCTGCAGTTGTTTCCACGGAGAGATTTTTTTTTACTCAGTAACGAATGTGTTTTAAAATGTAGCGAAGTACAATACTTCCCACAAAATATACTTAAGTAAAAGTAAAATTACAGATTAAAAATATTACTTAAAAAAGTACAAGTACACAAAAAAGCTACTCAATTACAGTAACGCGAGTAAATGTAATTCGTTACTTTCCACCTCTGTCTGCCGGCAACAACATCCAATGTGTAATTATTATTTTTTGTGTATGTTCCCTTAAATTTTGTTTTGCTGTTTTTAGAACTGCCACTCTACTACATAATAGGAACAACTCTTTTCTGCTTTAATATGAATAAAACTATTAATATTGAAGTGATTAATTAGTTGTGGTTCTTTAATGGTGACACTTTTCAGTGCATTGTAGTCTGTCAGATTCAATTTCTTGGTGTTGAATTTTTTCTTTTATTTATAATTATATTTGATCTAATTATAGTTATTAATGAAATTCTCTAATCTTAAGCACACTAGGACGCATCATTAAAGTGACCCAGGAAGTGATTTACTACAGAGAGTGGATCATTCAGCGGTGGGGAAACAGACACTATGCCAGGATGATTGACTGTAAAAGTGAGTTATTCTTATCAGGGCTCTAGAGTGCGACCAATTTAGTCGCACGTGCGACCTAATTTCTCAAGGGTGCGACTAAAAAAAAACTTTAGTCGCACTGGTGCGCCCGGGCATTCGCGAAAAAAAAAAAAAAAGTCTCCGCGACTCAGAAAGTCTCTCTGCTGTTCGACAACAGACACGTTAGTCTCATATCGTGGTCTAAACCAATCAGAGATAGTGAAGGGCGGACCCCCCTCTGATTGGCCGTGGTCCAGATATTCCTGTATGTGTGTGTGTGTGTGTGTGTGTGTGTGCGTTTGAAGATGCGTGTGCTGCTGCTGTCAAACAGAGAGAGAGGTTAGTAGTAGAGATGCACGCAGCTCTTTCTCTGAATCTTCTCTGTTCAGTGAACGTCTGACAGTCCCTCCAGGATTATGCGATCGCTGAATTTATCGCAAAATCAAGCAAACTCCGCTATTTTCCAAATTGCCGCAGATTTTGCGCTTAGACGCGTCTTGTGACGTCATCGCAATGCGCATTCAGTCAAAGAAAGGTTGTTTCTCAGTTCCAAAAATGGAATGAACAGCTTTGCGTTCTCTTCATGCCTGATTTACAAGAGCTACATCGGACAAACGAACCGAAAGCGGAACAAATCCGCGCTACTCGTTTGTGCTACAGACCGTTTATCTGCTCGGACCGGAGCCGCGGGCTGCTCTCGATCACGCGACACCGTTGTACACAGCGCGTGGAGATACAGTGAATAAAGAAGAATAACATCTCTGTCAAATCTTGTGAGAAGCATTCAAATTCGGCACAGAATTATGTTAAAGCTACAGACATCAAAACAAACGCCACTGATGTGGAAACCAGGATAAACATTGTTCAATAAACACATCTCCACCATTCACCATGGATTTAATATAACTAACGTTACAGGAACAACTTGTGGCAGAAATGGTCTAATGTCTTAAACTGTTTTTAAATGCTTCACACAACTTTTCCCAGCACTTCAAACTTTTAAGTATTGCCCCATTTATAAAACTAAACGTTTCATAATGTAAGAAAGCAAACACTTATTTAAAAATAAAAAATACATTAAATTACTACTATTAGATGGCTGCAGAGAAGTACATATAGGCTTATCAGCCATTTCCACTCCCTAATATATATATATATTAAATTATATTTAGACATTATGAATGACATTGATAAAAGTTCATTTTGAACTGCATCTCAATTACCCAGACAGCACAAGTATATCTGTAAGATGTCTGCTAAAGATCTGGGAAACATCTGCTGTGTAATCTGATAAACGTCTCAGAAGCAATTTTACATGCATTTAATAAATCTCTATTTGATATTTACATCTACTGGAAACATATTAGAGATGTATTGCAGATGAGCAAACACACTTAAAAATACCTCTTGAATATGTAAATGCAGACATCAGATAGACATCTCTAAGATGCACATGTGTGATCAGGGTGAGTGCTTTACTGTCAGGTGCTGGTACCACCTTCTGTAGAACTTAAAGGCACTGGTGCTGGTGTCCTTAAATGCTAGTCTGGAGCCCTACAATGTTTCTCGAAGTTAGAAAAGTCATAACAATATTAGAAGAATGTTGTCTGTGGTATATTTTGAAGGATTTTTTTTATAGGTTTAAGGGGAGGGTTTGAGAAGCACTGCAGTAGAGCATCCCTTCATTCAGACACAGTGGAAGATCTGATCAGAATCAGTGTAGAGGGTCAAGTCTGGAAGATGTTGATGCTAGAGAGAGTGTGTTCAGCTGGTTTAGCCGAGGACAAACTACAGGAGTTGGCCACCCGAGGGGCATGTGACTGCAATGGAGGATAGTCCACATTGAGCCATGAGATGTTCAGTTTGACACCCTTAAAACACTTAATTTTTTTTTTTTTTTTTTATCTTGAGATGTTTTAAGTGTAAATCTCTGCTCAGTGAAGCACTTTAAGCACCATCACTTTTTTCTGTAAGTTACCTTTCTTGTAGAATTGTGCTTCAAATAAAGAACTTTATGTTGACCAGATTGTTAGTTAATCGTTTACTAGTCAATATTGCCTTTATGAAAATTTGGGTGCACCTAACTTTTGTGCTGGTGCACCTAAGAAAAAAAGTTAGGCGCACCAGTGCACCCAGTGCAAAAAGTTAGTCTAGAGCCCTGCTTATGGATTTAATTATAATATATTTTTTTAATGGCTCAATTTTTATGCTTTGTGAATGAGACTACGGGTTGTGGGTTTTAACCGTTTCTGGTCATTTTAAGTCCAGAATGTTGAAGGAGACCCAGGAGAGCAGACCTCAAGTGAGGACCAGCAGAGAGATTGCTTATCACCACACAGTGCAGGCTCACCTGCAGCTCTGTCCAACCTCCAGCAGCACTCTTTATCTTCCTCGTCTTCATCTTCCTCTGTGTCTTCGCTGTCTGGGAGTGACATAGGCAAGGCAAGGCAAGTTTATTTATATAGCACATTTCATACACAGTGGTAATTCAAAGTGCTTTACATAAAAGAAAGTGAAATAATCATTTACAGCAATAAAAAAAGGAGTTAAAAATAATAAAACAAGGAATTTTAAAATGATATAGAAATTGATTTAAAATGAAATTTAAAAGTTAAATAGAAAAGGATTATACATAAAATACAATGCAGTCAGTTCGGACGTAGCACAGTGCTCATTCAACAAATGCACAGCTAAATAGATGAGTTTTGAGACTGGATTTAAATGTGGCTAATGTTTTAGCACGTTTGATCTCTTCTGGAAGCTGGTTCCAGCTGCGGGCGGCATAATAGCTAAAAGAGGCCTCCCCTTGTTTTGTGTGAACCCTTGGTATTTCTAACTGACTCGATACTAATGATCTGAGTGGTCTGTTAGGTTTATATTCAGTGAGCATATCTGCAATATATTTAGGTCCTAGACCATTGAGTGACTTATAAACGAGTAAAAGTACTTTAAAATCAATCCTAAATGTAACTGGAAGCCAGTGTAAGGACCTGAGGACTGGTGTGATATGCTCAGATTTTCTGGTTCTAGTCAGAATCCTGGCAGCAGCGTTCTGGATGAGCTGCAGCTGTCTAATGGTCTTCTTTGGAAGGCCGGTGAGGAGACCATTACAATAATCCACCCTGCTGGTGATAAAGGCATGAACAAGTTTCTCCAAGTCTTGACTGGAAACAAAACATCTAATTCTTGCAATGTTTTTGAGATGATAGTATGCTGATTTAGTTACTGCTTTGACATGACTACTAAAGCTAAGGTCTGTCTCCAGAATCACCCCAAGATTTCTGACTTGATTTTTAGTTGTTTGACCCCTGGAGTCAAGGTATGCATTCACCTTGAGAACTTCATCTTTGTTTCCAAATGCAATGACTTCAGTTTTCTCCTTGTTTAACTGAAGAAAGTTTTGGCACATCCAACTGTTAATTTCATCAATGCATTGGCAGAGGGAGTCAATGGGGCTATAATCATGTGGAGATAAGGCTAGGTATATCTGTGTATCATCAGCATAGCTGTGATAGGCAATTTGGTTCTTCTTCATTATCTGACTTAGTGGGAGCATATACAGGCTAAACAAGAGAGGTGCAAGAATTGAGCCTTGTGGGACTCCACATGTCATGGACGTCCACTTAGACTTATGCTCTCCTATACTCACAAAATAACCTCTCCCTTCTAAGTATGACCTGAACCATTTGAGTGCCATCCCAGAAAGCCCGACCCAGTTTTCCAGTCTCTCTAGAAGTATGTTATGATCGACAGTGTCAAACGCAGCACTAAGATCTAGTAGTACCAGCACTGATATTTTGCCAGAATCAGAATTAAAGCGAATATCATTTATTATCTTAATGAGTGCTGTCTCTGTGCTGTGATGCACACGGAAACCAGATTGAAAATTATCCAGGTATCCATTTGAGTTGAAGTAGTTGTTCAGCTGATTTAAAAACTACCTTTTCAATAATCTTATGAAAGGAAGATTTGATATTGGTCTATAGTTGCTCAACATGGTGTTATCAAGATTGCGCTTTTTCAGAAGGGGCTTAACAACTGCAGTTTTCAGGGAGTTTGGAAAAGTCCCAGAAAGAAGTGAGGTGTTCACCACTTCTAAGAGATCTGCTTCTAAACAGTTAAGCACACTTTTGAAAAAAAATGTGGGAAGTGTGTCAAGATAGCAGGTTGACGATTTAAGAAGCTGTACTATTTCTTCCAAAATTTTGCTATCAATTGTTTTAAAAACAGACATAGTCACTTCTTTTTGAGAATTTTTGAGATTGCTGTCGAATCTGTGTGACCTCTGTATTACAGGAAGATGTGCCAATCTCCTTCCTGATATTACTGATCTTCTCTGAAAAGAAGGAAGCAAACTCATTGCATTTGCTGTCAGAGAGCATTTCACTGGGAATCTGACTTGGGGGGGTTTGTCAGTCTCTCAACAGTAGCAAAAAGAGTGCGAGTGTTGTTTAAGTTACTGTTTATAAGGTTTGAGAAGAAGGTCTGTCTAGCTGTGGCTAGTTCCAAATTGAAAGCATGAAGGCTGTCATTATAGATGCTATAGTGTATTTCAAGTTTCGTCTTCCGCCACATCCGCTCAGCTTTTCTGCATTGTCTTTTCATATTCTGAACTGCTGTTGATTTTTTCCAAAATGATTTTTGTCTGCCATTCTTCTTGCTGACCTTTATCGGTGCAATATCATCAATAACATTCTTAACTTTTGAGTTCAATGAATCCAGGAGAAGATCAACAGAGTCTGCAGAAATGCTTGGTGTTAAAGATATTGCCTTCATAAATAGCACACTAGTGTTCTCATTAATGCATCTCTTTCTGACAGAGACAGATCTAGATTCAGTGGTGACAGAGATCAATATATCAAAGAAAATACAGAAGTGATCAGACAGAGCTACATCCTTAATGACAATGGATGAAATGTTTAGACCTCTACTGATGAGTAAATCTAGAGTGTGTCCACGATTGTGTGTGGGTCCGTGCACATGCTGAATCAGGTCAAAAGTGTTTAAAACAGTTATAATTTCTTTTGTAGTTTTGATTTCAGCATTATCTATGTGAATATTAAAATCCTGTGCAATAGCAAAACAGTCAAACTCTGAGGAAATCATTGATAACAGTTCTGTGAACTCTTCAACAAAGGCTGGAGAGTATTTTGGAGGTCTGTAAATGATGATAAACAGAATGCGTGGGGCACCTTTCAGCACAATACCTAGATATTCAAAAGACAAGTACTGACCAAATGACACTTGCTTGCATTGATAAACATCTTTAAACAGAGCAGCTACACCTCCACCTCTCCTAACAGTCCGGCAGACACTTATAAAATTAAATTTTAGGAGGGGCTGTTTCAGTGAGGATTGTTGCACTGCAGTTGTCTTCTAGCCATGTTTCAATTAGAAAAATAAAATCCAGGTTGTTTGTGGTTATTAAATCATTGATCACAAATGATTTATTTTTTGTGAGCGAGTGTTTAAAAATGCTAACTTGATGGAATTACATTTTGTCTCTACAGCAATCTTAGACTGATGCATTACAGGCCGCAGATTAGATGGGTCTGCCGTACGGCTTGAGAAGGCCTTAGACCTTCTATCACGTGATAAAACAGAAATAGAGAAGGCTACAGGCATACTGGGTTCCCGCTTGTTTTGTAATCATTTGTGAATGTTGCTGCTGTAGTGCTACGTCGGCGCGAACACACATACAGAGAATTCAACCCAGCAACAGACATGAATTATTCCTCAAGTTCTCCCTCTCTGCAAAAGGGAGAAGGTCAACTGATCCCATCACTAACTTTCGTGCAAAGGTACGAATGTCTCCGGGAATGTCTCTGGACGCCTTTAGGTCTACATTCCAGAGCATATTTCAACCCCCCCCCCCATTTAACATAAAGCAGGACTCTTCTCCATCGGACAGACAAAGGAAAACCGAATTCCTGACATTTATTCCAATTATGACTATTACAACTATCTACACAAATAAATATATGGATATTTAATGTGTACTCTTTCCCTCATAGGCATGATGTGATGATTTCGAATGCGAATTATTTAGGACAATGTGGGGAATTTTTAATCATGCTTTAAACGGCATAAACTGTAATGTGTGTGTTAAAATGCGGTGTTTGATCTCTAAAGAAAGCTGGCCTCGTATGTGACAAACTGTGTTGATGACCGTTAAATTTTAGCACCCTGCATAATTATACATGTATAAAGATCGATAAGTTTATCTTTCCCAAAAGTGAAGAGATATCACAGAACTTAAATTCCAGCCCAGCAAGCCTGGACATGGGCGGGGCTCCGCCCCATACGGACAATCGGATTCGACAAGCCGCCCGTGGGCAGGGCCAAGTTGGACTGTTGAAAACAACGCGCCAGTCGCAAATCGCTCTCTTGGCTCTCTTGAACATCTCTTGAACAGCGCTCATAACTTTGCTGGTACTTCTTCGCTCTCTGCCTGCTCGCGCTCTTACCTGAACTCTGGCCTCGACACCGACTAAACCAACCATCTAGTCGAATTCGAAGGATAGAAGGCATAACATCAAAGAACAATGAATTCAACGCCTACAGACGATAGGAGAGCTTCTCTGTGACGTCACGCGGCAGCATCCACATCTCACGTGTTTCCACACGAGAGCACCCGAAGAAGCACGAACCACCCACGTGGCCTCCGAGGACAAAAGACCAGAGCAACGCATTTGAAGAAAACGAAACCAACGTCCAGCCTGCTTATTAACAAAGCAAGTATCATTTAACTAAATCTATATTGCTGATTGAACTGGTAAAATCTGATCTGAGAGCAGTAACAGAGCAAAGGCATCTGTCGTGATCTTTTCCGGTCGAGTCAAGCGTTAAAATAGCTAAAAGGGCTAATTTTAACTTTAGGAGTTTACTCCCCAAAATCCCTTATGCATGTGTATGTTTGTGTATTATTAGTTAATCCCTTTATGTTAGAATAGCAGTATTACGAATAAACCTTGTTTCATTTTATAAAGAATTGTCTCTGGAATGTGATTTGAAGTTTTATCCTTATTGCCATAAAAGAGAAAGCTACCTAAGCTCTAAGTTGACAGGATATGCTGAGGTTAGTGTTCGGTGAACGATCACTTAATACAGTATAAATAAGTTAAATATTAATATTACTTTTAACCAAGCAATATTGAATATTTAATGTATAATTCCCGGGGCTGAAATAATAGCTCTATATTAAACTTTTATTACAAATGGTGGAGGAAAACAGCTGGCATTAAAGATTAATCTGAAAATCAAACCAGAGACAATAGGGTATTTCTCACTTTTGATCCGGAAAAATGGAGTAAATACAGGAAAAAGCGGTTATTTGTGGTATTGCATTCTTGTTTGTAAAACACAGTGCATTTGAATGAAAGAGAGGGTATTTGTTTAACTCGAGTTTGTTGAGAAGAAATGAAACTGCAGTAAATAATTATGAAGTCGCTTTAAAGCGCATGAGAGGCGAACGAGCGTGTTCCTTGTTGCCCCTCTCTTAAGGCCTTCGTGGTAATGTTTTGTTAGTGCGTGTTCCACTGCAAACCCAGCCACTTACTCTCCCGGCTGTAGGAATTTTTAAAGTAGCTATTTAAGTAATTCTCAGCCATTATTTGATTTCACACGAGTGAAATTCAACGCACGGCGCTCAGACAAAGGAGTGACCATTCGGTTTGGAGAAGGGAGAAGAAATTTTGCAATCGATTTAATTGTTTTTGTGTGCTGTCCAAACAGACAGATATTCGCATAATAGCCCGCCAAGGCTTTGATGATTTATAAGTAACCCGTAGATAAATTTATCTCGCCCTGAACGAGTGAGATTGTATGTGCTATAAAGATTCACCTCTGAACAAGGCTTGTTGGTTGAGGCGTGAACAGGTTTACATGCAACGGGTGTGAGTCACCATAGCAACCTGTGTGAGCCACCCTGGTGAGCTTAGCCAGGAAGTTTTCAGAGGCTAGATCCGGAGCAGTTTACTAGTGGAGATTCAGCCACGTGTAAATGAATAGCACTAGCGCGATACAAGCTAACTGAAACAAAGAAGTTTTAGCATCGTAGCAAAGGCAATGCGGTTTGCCTTACGGCTAGTGATTAGCATATAGCATTTAAAGAGTTTGCATATGAGTGAATGCAGGGGGTGGGTGTGAAAAAGCCACTCACATTTTCCGTTTGCTCTCTCTCTCTATTTTCCCAGTTAACAGACTAACATGTGTTGATAAGCTGGCTGTGTTAATGTTATTCCCAATCATCAGTTTAACAATTTCACAGGTTGGTTTAATATACTGTTGATTAAAATCTTACGTTTTGGGGGTACCAGTTGAATAGTGGGTAGTTTATTAGAAGATAAGTCATTATTATCTCAGTACCTTGATAATATGGTGAGTTTGATTCCATTCAATTATAATGGCTTTTATGATTTTAAAACACATCAATGGATAAGCGCTATTGTTAGGAATTTTTAATTGTTAACTGAATGTCATAATTAATTGCAAATTTGCAATTAATTTCATTTAAATAAAATAATTTTAATTCCTGCTTCCAGCAACAACAGTATCCATTTATGAATCAAAACGCTCTTATAATGGGATCACTACTGTAAAACATAAATTATTATCAAGAGGGCCAGAAATTGGTAATTTCGTTTACAAGTAATCAGGATACAGATTATTATTATTATTTATTTTTTTTGATGTTGATGACACAACGAGGAATGATTAAGTTTGGAAATTATGTTAATTACTATTATGGGAATCCAAAACTAGTGATTTAGAAGCTGTAAATTAATTTAATAATTAATTATGAATTCGAAAATTCTAATTACATTTAATAATTAATTACGCTTCCTGTTTACATTTTGCAACAATATTGGTTTATCAACTCAATTGCAGATTGCATTTGTAGATCCTAATCCTAAATGATCCTATTAATTTTAATTATAACATCATACATTTTAATTAGAAACCACAAATTCTAATTTTTAATTCTAATTTCAGACTTAATACAAGTCTGGCTCTACCTGTAGGCCAGACTTCATCTCCTTAGGTGATCTGATTAACTCAAATAAAATTAATAATAATTTTATTAAAATAATTTTATTAAGTTAAAATTAAATGAAGTCCTCTTTACTTAGGCCTGAGAGTAGATAGTGCTCCCCCTAGTGTTGTGTTGGAGAAGTGACAGTGACACCATACAATCAAAGTCACTTCTCACCAATCTGGAGCATAAAACGCAACCTTCTAATTAGAAAACCCCAAAAGGCAAATTAAGGTTTCCTCAACTTAGGTCAGTTTGTTTACCCTGTAAACAGCCAAACCAACCTAAGCATATCGACTAAACAGCACCACCTTGTGCCAACGTATTAGTTTTAAATCTTGGGAATAAATCTTAATCTCTTTTCTTTTCTCCCTGTTACTAACTTCTAATTCGACTTGTTTGCTTAAGACTTGGCCAGGGGAAGATCACAAATAGAGCGAAATGTCACAATTGAACAGATGTTTATGAAACTTGAGAACTACATTCAAACTGTTTACCATTTACCCTCTATTGTGAAATCCTACCCCTCCCAGTTAAAGCAGGTGCAATGAGAAGATAGACATCGGCAACATTTTTAAACACGCGCGACACACGCTGACCAGCGTTGCGGTGGAAAATCCTGCCATTAAGGGACAAGTACTGTCATTGCTGTTATTTTCCTCCATCAAGGAGAAAATTGAAATAGCAATAACAGTCTTATTACAAAAGAGAAAACTCGCCTACAATCCTCTGATTAGAAGCGTCCTTCTAAATCAGACTTAACAAAGCGAAAAGAAGAAAATCTGCTATTAAAAAAGAGATCTGTTTAGTGCTATTGTCCTTGTGTACCCATTCTGTTTGTGTGTTTTTCTTTCTCTGCTTCCCAGCTGGGCTGCCCTTATGTGTGCTCAATAATTTATCTGCAGAGACTACGAATTAGAAGCACCTGCCAGAGGACCACAAACACAGAGACACACTCAACACTAGCATACACTACACTGTGCACATTTACACCCCTGTTTGTTTTGTTTGTGTTTTGTTTTTGCTTTGTTTCCTATTCAAGGTCTGTGTCAGTTCGGTCCAAGATCTCCCTGACCCGCCAGAACATGTCTCACAAAACAGAACATGTCGGTCATTGGGAAGGACTTGAAATGTGGCTAAGTGTTACAACAGACAGCATACTCCCTAAAGCTGCTGAAGCACTCCAACATCAGACACAGGATCAACTAGATGACAACATCGCAAGCATTATGAGACAAGACCCAAGTCAAAACTACAGTCACAAAGAATTAGCCAAGATCACCGGTTCTTTAAGCCACACACTCATCGCCACCCTCAAACTGAGCGACAAGCACGCCGCACAACGCCAGCAGGAGCTGACAAGCGCACAACGACGCATAGAGCAGCTGGAACGTGAAGCTCAGGTACGACAGGAAGGGACCGATGAGGTGGAGCAAGGCGCCGAGGAGGAGATCAACAGGCTAAAAGAGACTCTAGAAGCTACCAGCCACGAAATGCAGCAACTCAAAGAGGACTTCGCTGATCGTGCAGACAAGCTACAGTATGCAGAGAAGCTACTGGAGAAGGCAAAGACTGACTTCAGGGACAAAAACAGCAGAATCAAGGCCCTCGAAGCTCATTTGGCTGAGTCAAGAAACCAGATCAGCCGCTTAACACGACAGCTCGACTACGTCACAGAGGAGTCTGAAAGTCTCCAAGAGGAACTCAGGCATGCTTATGAACTACACCGTGAGCCGTCAAGTACAGGGCGTGCACCAACGGCACCCCTGTCAAGCAGGACTGGGTCACCTGTTCATGGACCGACACGTGAACCGAAGATAGAGGGGATGGTCTTAAAACATTCACCAGCGCCGTCGGAAGAACGCTATATCACGACGGAACCAAAAGAATCTGCTGCAGCCAGCCGCAGGTCAGTGCACGGCTTGGACCTTAAAGATCTTGACAAGCTCGCCCGAAACATCGGAAAATTCAACCCCAGCTTGCCAAACAGCCAAAATGTCCAAGCTTATCTGCAAGATATTGATTTCCATCTGGAAATGCGACCTAATGTTACGGACAAAGATAAACTATACTTACTCCGAACGACATCCAGTCCTGAAGTGCGCAGCTTCCTTGACCGGCAGCCTGTTAACACAAAGACTGACTATCAACGGCTTCAAAAGGCCCTCATTAAAGAGTTTGCTGACCCTGAGTCCGATCAAGGCTTAGTGGCTGCCCTGGAGACGAGACAAGGACGTCACGACACTCCTCAAGCTTACTACAGTCGACTCAGACAAGCATATTTTGGAACTCGTAACGAATCCGACATGGAAGAGGAACTGAACTGTAAAACTCTCTTCCTGAGGAACCTTCATCCTGGCATAAGCCACCATCTTGGCGTCCTCGCATGCCCACGAACAATGAACATTCAGCAGTTGCGAGACTTGGTGCAAAAAGCCTACAGCAAACAAAAGATGGCCTCAGAAAAGAGCGCAAAACCCCCAGCAGTTCTTGATTTCAACACTCAACACCAAGAACTGGCGCTGGAGGGCACCCAACGCCAAGACAGTGCTAAGCCACCACACAGGGAGTGGAATGCACCCCCGTCCAACAGAGAACGAGACTCACACGCTGGAACCCGACCTAAACAGAGGTATGACCGATGGGATGGACCACGTGGACGTCAACGCTCACCTGGACGACACTTGGATAAGTCATGGGACCAAGCAAGGCCTCAGGAGAGGCAATGGGAGAGATCGCGGAACCCAAGAGAGAAACGCTCATGGGAATCCAATGGAAACTCCAACGGAAAGCGACAGACTCACCCTGGGGCTACCAGCCCAAGGAATCGACGAAAGAATTCACCAAGGTTCCAAAGTGACCAAACTCACACTGAAGCCACACAAAAACAAAAAACACCACCACACTTCGACTCACAGAAGATGATGGAAATCAAAATCAGAGAACTCCTCATCTGTACCGATTCGAACTATGCCCGTCTAAGTTTCATATGCCATCTAACTGGATGGAAAAGGAATGGATTCAAGACAGCTAACAACAAGCCTGTCAAGCACCAGGAACTCTTCCAAGCAAGCGACGCCATCGTCACTGAACACGACATGGTCGTTTATTGGAAAAAGGTCAGAGGTCATTCACGTCAACCAGGACAAGACAAAGACTTAAATGACCAAACCGATGCCCTCGCCAAAGCAGGGGCATTACAGGGAGAGTCCTGGACATTTCATGCCCTCCCACCCCACCCTACTGTGGCAGCGGTGACCCGCCGCCAAAGTGCCACGGGTGGGCACACACCTGCCTCCTCCCACATCTCCCTATCGCCTCAGTTCGCTGCTGAGGACCTCCTCACCCTCCAACATACGGACTCTGCAATACAGACCATAGTAGCACACCTGTCCGACCCCTTGGAAAATCCCATTTCCACCTCGGACCTACAAACATCCTCCGAACTCCGCACGCTCCATTCGATCAAACACATGCTGCATCTACGAGACGGTGTCCTCACGTATGTCCCTGAGCCACCCACTGCTCCAAGGCTCGTAGTCCCTCATGGCCAAAGGGGGATGATGTTGACACACGCACACGATGCACCATGCGCAGGACACCACGGAGTCAAGGCCACCTATGAAACACTCAAGCAAGTAGCATACTGGCCTGGCATGCAGCAAGACGTAGCAGAATACGTTAAAGGATGCCTGGTGTGTTGCCAGTTCCAACCGGCAAATCCAAACCACCGAGCACCACTGCAAAGGAAAGGAATGACCTTCCCATGGTCGGACCTCCAAATAGACTGGGTAGGACCCCTACCACGGTCGACGCGGGGCAACAAATATTTCCTCACCGTGATCTGCGAATTCACAAAATGAATAGAGTGCCTCCCAGCTCCCAACGATACAGCAGAAACAACAGCCTGTCTGTTAATGAACCATATCTTAAGCTTCGGACTGCCTTTAAGGGTCAACTCTGACCGCGGAACCCACTTCACCGCTGAAATTATGCAAGACGTATGGAAACTCCTGGGTATACAGGCCAAACTCCACATAAGCCATCACCCAATTTCCTCCGGTCAAGTGGAACGAGCTAACAGAACAGTGGTCAGCATGTTAAAAAAATACGTAGCCACCAATCAAAAGGATTGGGACATTAAACTCCCTCTGGTATTGATGGCTCGAGCCACACCCCATCAATCTACCGGAATACCCCCGTTCACAATGATGACAGGGAGAAACATGACGCTACCACTACACCTGCTGTACCAACCTGGTGACCTGAACCTCGTCACCGCCTACAACACTCACCAATACCTGGAAGAGTTACATCAGCACCTGAGAACAACTTTCGCCTTCGCGCAACAGCAGCTACAACGAAGTGCGGAAGGCCGAAAAGCCTACTACGACCAAAAGGCCTCTCACCATGAGCTCAATGTCGGAGATCAAGTGTGGTACTACAGTTTCGCCCGACCAAGGCCGAATGCTCCCCATCACCTGTCAAAGAAGTTCCTACCTCACTGGACAGGACCCCATGAGATTGTAGACAAGCTCTCACCTGTTGCCTATCGAATCAAAATCAGACAAGGGCGCAGCGAGCCAGTCCTTCGATGGGTCCATCGAAACCAGATAAAGAGGCCCATGGGCTCCAGCTGACATGGAAAGGGGGAAGATCAAACCCACTGACACAGACCGACAACCACATGCTACACATCACACAAGCAGGAATATTGTCATGTTAGGAAAACATATAGCAACCATGCTTAGACACAACCCATATTCTTACCCTCAATTATTTTTTTTGCTTGATTTTGATTTTGAATTTTTATCTTAATTTTTTTGTTGTTGTTGTTGTTTGGTTTCTTTCCTTCGTGTCTCACTTTGTGTTTTTCCTTTCCTCACTCTCACTTTGAACCCCCTTAACCAATCCTTGAATACAGGTCCTGAAAGTGAGATCGACCTCCGTCAATAAGGTCGTCGTAAGAACTGGTGTTAACCGATCGAAACAATCCGCCAAAGTATGATCGTCACCGCTAATTATGCCTCTTTCTGTTCAATCACCAGGAAGATGCTCCGATTCGCCGCCCTGTGTCTCTGCGTGATTGGGGCCATACCCCAGCCAGAAGTGGCAGCGCCCGGACCAGCATCCGGGATCGTACTCCGTGAACAGCCGGGGTTACTAATAATGAACTGTAAAACCTACACCCAAAAGGTGTACGTGAGGCTAGATCCCCGCGATGTTTACAGAGTTCACACCCTCCCAGTTGCCCAAACCTCGTGGACTGGAGCCCGTTGGACTCGAGAAGTCCTTGCCCACGCCCAAGCAGATGTGAACCACATGCTGCACCAATTACAAAAATTAACTGTAACCCAAGCTGACCTCAGCGGGTACAATCGGCACCCCAAGCGGTTTCTGGGGGCCCTGTTGGGGGCTGCGGCGGCTGTAGGAACTCTGTTCAACATTGGCATGAATACTGCTAACGCCGTTAATCTAGCTACTGTTAGGCGACATGTGGGTGAAATCCAGGCCGAAATGCCTGAGATACGACAACAGCTCCTAGTTCAGAGCCACGCCCTACAGACTTTCGGAAAATCCCTGAATGGCACGATCACAATTCTAAACACACATAGTAGCCTCCTAAACCAAACTATCAAGTCCATTAATAAACTATTCTCAGTAGTGCAAGGCGATTTAGCCCAAACGCAACTCCTAACTATGCTCATGGCCGACATGCTACGCGAAGTGAGTTCCTCAATTGATAGCCTAGCCATGGGTAGGATTCCACATTACCTGATACCCCTTAGCCTTGTCCAGAACATCTTAACTTCGGCCACCATGGGCCCCACTAGCCCCATCCAAACCCATCTCGCCTTTTCCCTGGGTAGCGCCATTCCCTTGTACGTAGACCCGGAAGCAGGCGACCTGGCGTTTCTTCTCAGTTTGCCTATTATCGATGCGAATAATATTTATCGGCTTAAAGATGTTGTGAATGTGGGATTTTGGCAAGGGAGCACCTATGTCAAAATCCACACTCCCGAGGTCGTCGCGTATCACGATAGCAACGAACAGTTGTACTTGGCCCCAAACCTAAAGACATTCACTTCCTCTGCCCGAGTAAACCGTTCATACGCGATAATACAGAGGGCATCTGTGGCTTAGAAGCCATGAGACCCTACGCTAGCTGCCCCGCCGAAGCAACACCACATTCTCAGGTTGAGGTAACACAAGCCGAAATTGTCAGAAACCAATGGCTGGTTAACACTCCAGCCCGAACGGCTACCCTCACATATGATCAACACGACACCGCTACGCGCATTAGTCTGCCTAACCAAACTTTATGGATCACGGTCCCTAAGGGCTCGATCCTCCATATTGACGAACTAGCATTGTATCACCTCACCGACGACGAGTATCAGGCCGAAATCGAAATCTCACCCTTCTTCAAGCAGCATTCCTTTGTCCTCGATCCAGAATTGGAAGAAAGGATCAAGGAGGAGGGAACGCAGCTTATTGATCTTACACCGGTCGACACAGCTTTAGAAGCTATCGCTCGCCTTCCGCCTGCCGGCGCGCCAATTATTCGGTCCTGGTCTGCCGCGGACACGGCGCTTTGTATCTCTACTATCGTAGGATATGTCATAACCTTGACACTGGCCTTCCTCCTACACAAGCGAGTGAACGTCGTTCAAGAGTCTCTCAACAAATGCACGTCAGTCATCCCTCGCCTTTTTCGACGTGACAATCTCGACCAAGAATCCGAACCCGAGAATGTGACCGACCTGATTGAGATCCTGCCTATACCGTCTCGTCAAAACCCCGACAATTAAACCAGTCAAAATGACCCAATTGTCAATAATGCTAAACAAGGTAGCCCTATGTCTTCTCAAGTTTCTCACCTGTTCCTTTCCAAATTACCCTGTACCAGGTTTCAGTCAGTGATAGAGATTTCGTTGGTGTCTTGTGTGTGTTGGTTCTCTCTCTGCCTCTTGTTCCAGTGCCTGACGATGTTCCATCGGGAACATCACCAAGCAAAGGGGGATGTGTAGTGCTACGTCGGCGCGAACACACACACAGAGAATTCAACCCAGCAACAGACATGAATTATTCCTCAAGTTCTCCCTCTCTGCAAAAGGGAGAAGGTCAACTGATCCCATCACTAACTTTCGTGCAAAGGTACGAATGTCTCCGGGAATGTCTCTGGACGCCTTTAGGTCTACATTCCAGAGCATATTTCAACCCCCCCCCCCCCCATTTAACATAAAGCAGGACTCTTCTCCATCGGACAGACAAAGGAAAACCGAATTCCTGACATTTATTCCAATTATGACTATTACAACTATCTACACAAATAAATATATGGATATTTAATTTGTACTCTTTCCCTCATAGGCATGATGTGATGATTTCGAATGCGAATTATTTAGGACAATGTGGGGAATTTTTAATCATGCTTTAAACGGCATAAACTGTAATGTGTGTGTTAAAATGCGGTGTTTGATCTCTAAAGAAAGCTGGCCTCATATGTGACAAACTGTGTTGATGACCGTTAAATTTTAGCACCCTGCATAATTATACATGTATAAAGATCGATAAGTTTATCTTTCCCAAAAGTGAAGAGATATCACAGAACTTAAATTCCAGCCCAGCAAGCCTGGACATGGGCGGGGCTCCGCCCCATACGGACAATCGGATTCGACAAGCCGCCCGTGGGCAGGGCCAAGTTGGACTGTTGAAAACAACGCGCCAGTCGCAAATCGCTCTCTTGGCTCTCTTGAACATCTCTTGAACAGCGTTCATAACTTTGCTGGTACTTCTTCTCTCTCTGCCTGCTCGCGCTCTTACCTGAACTCTGGCCTCGACACCGACTAAACCAACCATCTAGTCGAATTCGAAGGATAGAAGGCATAACATCAAAGAACAACGAATTCAACGCCTACAGACGATAGGAGAGCTTCTCTGTGACGTCACGCGGCAGCATCCACATCTCACATGTTTCCACACGAGAGCACCCGAAGAAGCACGAACCACCCACGTGGCCTCCGAGGACAAAAGACCAGAGCAACGCATTTGAAGAAAACGAAACCAAAGTCCAGCCTGCTTATTAACAAAGCAAGTATCATTTAACTAAATCTATATTGCTGATTGAACTGGTAAAATCTGATCTGAGAGCAGTAACAGAGCAAAGGCATCTGTCGTGATCTTTTCCAGTCGAGTCAAGCGTTAAAATAGCTAAAAGGGCTAATTTTAACTTTAGGAGTTTACTCACCAAAATCCCTTATGCATGTGTATGTTTGTGTATTATTAGTTAATCCCTTTATGTTAGAATAGCAGTATTACGAATAAACCTTGTTTCATTTTATAAAGAATTGTCTCTGGAATGTGATTTGAAGTTTTATCCTTATTGCCATAAAAGAGAAAGCTACCTAAGCTCTAAGTTGACAGGATATGCTGAGGTTAGTGTTCGGTGGACGATCACTTAATACAGTATAAATAAGTTAAATATTAATATTACATTTAACCAAGCAATATTTAATGTATAATTCCCGGGGCTGAAATAATAGCTCTATATTAAACTTTTATTACACTGCTAATATAGCGGGGACCCGACACATATCACTGAGAGCTGTTATCAGTTGTTTTTGGTTCACCAACAGCAGATGGAGGAGGGTTTGGGCCCTGGCGTTGTGGCAGCGGTCGGAGAGCTCTCACAGGAGGAGGCGGGAGAGCTGAGCCTGCAGTCTTTGGTGGTTGGGGGGCCCGCCGTTTTTTAGTTGATATCTGGGGACTTGCAGAGAGTTTGGTCCCAGCATACACCAATTCCTCCATTTTCTGTGAAAAGCTTAGAAGTGAAGATGCTGGAGAGAGGGATAGTGTGTCTGGTGAGCGGGGCTCTAGCTCTGGTGTTTCCGGTGATGTGTTGTCCTGGCTTCCCAGGCTGTTTTCCAGAAAGTCGTCCTTGGGTGCTGAGTCTCAAAGCTGTTGTAATATGTCACAGTCTGCATGTGATGAGCTCTGTGTAAGCTCCTGGTGGCTCCTGGCTACTGCATGTGATGAGACATAGTAAGCTCCTGGTGTAGTTTCTTGGACGTACAAGAGAAGTCATTAAAGGCACATGTCAGCACACTACTGCATTAAATCCATTGAGTCAACAACTAAAAACGTTTGCTGTCATTATGTTAGCTTTGTAATTTACTACATTTTACATTTGTCATTGAGTTTTTTTTTCCCACTCTCTCTAAGGATTCAGACACACAATGCAAAGCTTCAGTTCTTCACAAGTTATTTCCAGTGTCCTGCATGACCGATAACAGTAAGAAACTACAGAGAAAAGTGAATGCATCTGGAACTTTCCTCCACTCCAGAAGTCAGGTAATCCCTCCAATTGTTAGTTAATTAGCACTTTCATTAACAAAATGAGAGGGAGTTGATGCATTTCTTAGCTACTCTACTCTTGTGTTAATTGCCATGTTGACCTTCTGGCAGCATCCAACCTGTTTAAAATGTTTTTTTTGGCGAGTCATCTACACTAAGTTGTGGCAGAACAGGTTGCTTGTTCTCCATTGATGGCCATTCAAAGGTGTATTCTTAGAAGATAATTGTTTGCTTCCAGTTGTGGTTGTAATTTACTTACTATTTTATATTTTCTCCTGTTTCAGTCGCACCCTTTACCCAGCAAACAATGTATGGATGATTTGACTCATGTGAATGGATTAGTCCACGTGTCTCCTGTTTACTCCAGCTCAACACCCAGCCCCAGTCACCACACTAATGTAGGAGACTAGTGTGAACATCTGGTATTAAACTTGTTTATCATATCAGTGGTTGGTTATTTGCTTGTTTTAAGGCTTTAACCCTCTTTTATTTATCCCTCGCCCCTTTTGAAATACTTGTGCCATTGTTCTGTCAAGGGGAAGACTAACCCATTTAATATTATAATCTAAGCATCTATCTTTATATCGGTTTGTTTGTTTGTTTGTTTCAGGATGGCCAGAGATTCAAGGGGCCTTCACAAACCAATTGTTTAGAGCGTAACACTGTGCCTGTCCCCAGAGGACATCATCCTCCGTATGGCCGTAACAGCTTGCGGTGGCGGCGAAGGGACACTGCTCCCATGAGTCTCAGAAGATAGTGCCAACCATTTTTCCTGCCCAAGACAAAGACTGTGGGCAACAATCCTTTGGTTCCATAGATCAAAGGTAACTCTTATGCTCCAGATGGACAATGTCTGAAATTGCACTTAGATTTTTTTTTTGGTCAGTGCTTTATCTGTGCCACACTTTGGATGTGCCTGGTTTCATTAGTGCATTTTTTTTTCCGCCTCTACCTCCTCTGTTTTGTTGTCTTTTTTTTTTTTTTTTTTACATTTGTGTATGAAAATGTCTGATACCTTTTTTGTTCACCGATTCTTTATTTACTAGTATGTTTAGTTAGTTGTTCATCTCTAATTCTTTTCAAAACATTTTTGATAACGGCAGTCTTGTTACAGCCTCGCTAGGCTGTGATTTGCTTTTGTGCTGTTAATCTTGATTTAAAATGCCATCTGTGCAATATTACTTTTTTTATTTTTGTTAGATTTTAACTTTTCTTAAATTGAGAGTTGACATTATGCAATACAATATGGAGTATGTGCATAGTATTTTATCATGTTCAAATCCATATCGCAACCTGTTTTACTGTTGGGATTGTGGTTTTGTGCATGTTAATCTTGTGTGTACTACTTACCATCTGCGGGTAGTTCAGAAAAGCATTTTAATTTTGTGCTGACCAGTTGGTTGGTGCTTAATTGTTTGCTCTGTATCAAAATTATCTCCCTTTTCTCAGACTTGTATTTTCCATCCATGTTACGTCTATTTTATTTAACACTTTAAAAGTATCCGGTGGATGATTTTAATAGGCACTGTTAACCCGTTAGTTTTCTTTGTTGTCTGTTTGCGCCAGTGATCTCCTGATTAAGGATAAACTATTTTTACTAGTTGCAGGAATGCTCTCCTTAATTACCACATATTCTCTTGCTTTTGATGAATTTTCTCCACGCACCCTCGGATGCATGTAATGGTCTAAATGTTGTTGTCTTGGACTTTCTATTTTGCCACCATATTGTGACCTTGCATCTATTTTTTTTTTTTATTTAACAAATTTGCATTCACCATGCTGGAAAAAAATATTTTACACATTTATGTTCCAAAATACCTTTTGACAAGATTCGGCACTTCACACCTTGCACGAATTTTGTCCTTTGGTTTGCTAGAATTAGCTCATTTAAAAAGGAAGCCTGGTCACATATAACCAAAAGCCTATAAAACCTAAACAAAAACTTGAAACTTTACGAAATTTTGGGAAAACATGTATCAGATAACCCTTAACAGCCATGCAAAGTTTCATGGCAATCGGACCATAGGTGGTGCTAAAACATTAAAAAGAGCATTCAAAAACACTATATTTGTATGGAAAATGACCTCAAAATGTAGGACATGTTCATAATTCACATAAAACACTAGATCTTCATATCATATGATATATCTCCTCATTTTGAGCAACTTTGCCTCTTGGACTAATGCTGTCAATCAAATCGTTAATTAAATATTCACAAATATAATAACAACCTACTTTTGCGAACTAGTCTGTTTTTTTTCTCAATCTCGATCAAACCACTGCAGTAATAATCTCTGTACTCTCTAGATCAATAATTATCGAATAAAAGTGGAATTTTGTCCTTTGGTTAGCTAGAATTAGCTCATTTATAAAGTGGGCTTGGTCACATATAACCAAAGGCCTATAAAACCTAAGCAAAAACTTGTGAAAACATGTTTCAGATGACTGTTAACAAGCGTCCAAAGTTTCATGGAGATCGGACCACAGGTGGCGCTATAACAGTGAAAAAGGCCTCAAAAAACAGTATTTCTATAGTAAATGACCTCAAATTGCAATATGTTCATAATATTCACTTATACACTACATCTTCATATCATATGATATATCTTCTCATTTTGAGCAACTTTTCCTCCAGGATCACTGCTGTCAATCAAATTTGAGATTATTAAAAAAAAAGAACTACTTTCGTGAACTAGCCCTGTGTTTTTAACTCCAAATCAGTCAAATCAATGCAGTACTATTCTCTAGACTCTCTAGATCAATAATTATCAAAAAACAGTTGAACGTGTGTGTGTGTTTCTGTGAGCCTGTTATCCATTTTCGATGTGTTTCACTGTCAGCTATGAATCAAGGTTGGCCTACACCATAAAAGCACATCCTGGTGCCTTCAAAGCAAGAACCCCGCTTATTGCTGCTCGCAGCTATATTTGTTTTTGTTTTTTGAGTCAGTTAATAAGTTATCCCTGGTCCGCTGTCTTAAAGTGGGAATTAAAATGCAACATCATGCTTTAAGCCATTTATGTTATGGGTATTATACAGACTAGTTCAAAATGTCTACAGAACCAGACAGCATTTGAACGATTTAGGAAATATCTAAGTTGACTGTAATTTTTCTCTCCAAATGAAACTTTTCTACAAAAGCATATTTTCAGTTCATGAATAAAGACATTATATTTACCAGCTCTTAAAGGTCCCATGACATGCTGCTTTTTGGAATGCTTTTATATAGGCCTAAGTGGTCCCTAGTACTGTATCTGAAGTCTATTTCCAGAAATTCAAACTTGGTGCAGAATTTCAGCCACTATGAGCCAGTCCCACAATGAGCTTTCCTTAAAGGTGCGTTTACACCCGACGCGAATCACGCGAATAAATCGTGCTATTTGCGTGAAGTTGGACGCTTGAACATTTTGAGTTTACTTGCGCCATTCGCGCGTGAAATTCACTACACAACAGACGCGAATTCACGTCATGGGGGGGGGGGGGGCTTGTTGCCGCAGGATTGTCTTTCGCGGCTTTGCATTGACTTAACATGTAAATCATTCGCGCGATTCGAGTCATTCGCGTCTGGTGTGAACGCACCTTTAGGACGTGCCATTTCTGTGTCTGTAGCTTTAAATGCTAATGAGGAGGAGAGAGGCGGGGCAAGGTGGAGGGTGGGTGTGGCCTTAACCAGCTTGCGGCCACGGTACCATGCGCTAATGTTGACAGTGGATGTGTCACAATGGCTCGTAGACACGCAGTCGTTCAAGCTTTTCAGTTTGACCCAGAATCTGATCCGGATGGAGAAGCACCGGATGAAGAAGTTGCAGCTCAGCGGCTACAGCAGAACGTCTCAGAATGGTTAGTTTAAAATATTGTGTCTGTATACGGTATTTTGGTTAGTTAGTTTGTTTATGTAATGTTATGCTGTTACATTTATTATCATGTAGCTAATGCTAGCCTATGTTGTTGGCTTTTCATGTTGCTCTGATTTGCTATCGTCCTAAAGCTGGATTAGCATCTATATCAGTATTTTTTGTAGTTTGGAGAAGACTGTACTCTGGATCATTTTTTTATGACAATGTTGTCCATGTCCACGTATATTTGTCATGTTACACATGACCCATGATTTACTCCTGAAGATTTGCCTCTACTCAACACCTGCTTGTCCACTCTGTCATAAATATATATATATATATATATATATATATATATATGATCAACTATAGACAATAACCAGTGCCACTATATTAGGCAGATCTCTGGCATTATTTAATCTAACTTTTTGGATAGGTGCCATTGTGGAAAATGTGCTACCATGCCCTCAGAAACTGAGAATATTTGCTGCTTGGAGATACCCCAGGTAGCATTCTCACCACTAAATTGTAAACTACTTTGTCTCTTCATTTGACAACTAGTTGTGCCTAAAATTGACACTTACCATTTGTAATTCTAATTAGGTTACTAGAAGACTACGGGAGGTCGAAGAACAGCTCACATGTATGGTTGACCATCCTGGATTGTATCCTGTCTGCCTCAATGTCTACTCTCTGCAGAATGCCGGCCAAATATACAGAGCTGACTATGGTCCTCTACGTTTGAGAGGAATAGACCAGTAAGTTGTGCATTGTTACAGTAGTTAATAAGATAAGAAATAAAGTCTTGTCTTGAGTCTTGACTGTTTATTCCACCAACAAACCTTGTGTCTAATTTTCATTCAATAGTGTAGACAGCGTCAATATTTATTTACATCAGAGAGAAAAAAAAAAAAACTTGAAAAATTGTACAAAACAAGCATTGAAGATGATCCATAGGAGCATAAGAATATTTTTTTAGATAACAATAACACCAACCAATGTTCAATCTCTGCAAGACTAAATATCAGAATCAATTGTTCAGTCGCTACAGGTATCTCTCCTATCGTTCTTTTGTGAACTGGTGCTGGGGCCTCCTGGGACGCAGAATCCGGGTCATTATTCCAACTTGTGTGGTCCTGCGCAATTGCTCAGAGTTTCCTGATGAGGAAGGCCACTACGCATGGTTTAAACTGCCCCCCATTTGAACCTTGACACAAAGCTGGCAATGACCTCCTCCTTGTCTGGCTTCTCATACTGCGCTGATAGGTACTCTGGAACCGGGATGGCCAACAGCGCATCAGTGTATGGCGTAGAGTTGACAAAGATTTTCTCAAAAAGTAGGTCCATCATGTCAGCAACATAACCTGTATTATAAAACACAAGCACAAACTATTTTTTTTTTCATTTGAATTTGTTAAAATTAAATTAATTTAGTTTTTACTGTGTTTTTATATTTAATTGATTCTTCATCAAGATAAATATATTTTTAAAATCCAAAATATGTGTCGTTTGTTTTGAACCCTTGCCAAAGGTCTGCTGTGTCTTTTGAGGTTTAACCCTGCACTCTTCCTTCCTAGCCGTTGGAAATGAGATTTTGAAGAGAGGTACACCTTCCTCCGTTTCGGCCTGTGGTCGGTCCCCATTTTTATTATACTGCATAGCAGCCAGGTAGAGTCTGTAAGTACAAGACAAAACGTGTTAATATTGACAGATATTTTAGACTGCAATTTGCAAAAGTATTGAGTAAACAAACTTTATTTTACCTGCACAGCATTCCAATAAAGGGAAAGACAACATTCTTTGGGGCAAAATGAAGGATGACGGCATGGAAAGCCTCCAACGATGAAGTTTGGTGGTGGGGGCTCAGTTTTGAAACATCCTTCAGCGTTCTTTTGTTTGTCAGCAACTTCTCCAACTTGTTGAAAGCTAGAGTATCTGCAGCCAATAAGAAAATATCATATTAGAAAACAATAAAGTACATAATATTACAACGATGATCTCTGGTCAATTTCTGAAAGTGACTAAATAACTGTGTAGTTGTCTGTTTACTGTTTTGACATTTAGCCTGTATATTGATTAAATACATGCTTGGAGCCATTTACTCTTGTCAGTTGTCTTGCGGATCACATGCTCGCACTTGGGGTAAAGAGGATCCTCATGTGTATGGACATTTTGAACATGGTTCAGGATAGCGGCCCACTTTGCAATTCTCTCTGGCTCGGAGGTTGAGCCAGCTGCAGTCCAGTATATGTGTGTGGCGAGGGGGGCGTGGGAAGGCTGAGTGCGCTAAGGGGAGAGCGGGTTCTGGGACGAGCGGTAAAACGGATGGCAAGTGAATGATGATTAACACCTGTGTCTAATTCCAGTGATTGTCGGAGAGACAAGAAAAGGGCCCCGCAGTCCTGCAGATGAGAGCACTCACGAACGCACGGCAAGAGAGAGAGAGATCCACCACCGGCGATAGCGACAGCCGTCATCATTTTGATCGATTTTGAGTTGTTACAGACACGAATAAAAGTTCCCTTTTTGGCTCGTCACCCCTGACTTCCTCCTCTTCCTTCCCTTGATCCCCGAACCTTGTTACAATGTTGTTGTTGATGCTTTTCATCCACTTCTTGAGTTTCTCTTTCTGCTTACTGATTGCTTCCAGTTTCTTTGAAATTCCTTACAATGAAAGCAAAACAGTCCACTTAGTTAAGATACTCATAAACTGAGTGATTACTCAATTGTAGCATTTCATAATTAATTTCAAAGCATTTGTTACCATTTACTAATATTGTAACAATTTCAAGTAAGTAAGGGCAAGTCTTTTCAACAAATGGGAAATGTATGCAAGCTTCAAAAAATAAATCTAAAATCAGGTCCTTCTCACCAAAATGATATCACGAACAACTCAAAGAAAGGAAAAGGCTAGAGCAAAACTGATAGATTTTGTATGGTATAATGGACTATGGAGATCAATCAGCTCCATATTGGCACTGACTATATACCTTTTGCCATTTCGTAGTAATGGGTTATGTTTCTCTCCCTGAGGAACTTCTGTACTTGTGGATGACGATCAGTGACGATGCAATCAAGGTTAATGCCACGCAACTCCAGCAATGCTAGACTCCTTGTCAGGCCCTCTTTTTCCATGTGGCAGCTACCACCAACCTCGTTGCTCTGTTAACACAGAAAAAAACAATATATTTACAGAAAATGCATTATAGACTTTGCTTTTAAAATTATAACCAATAACCCCTTTACAAAATAAATTTTGACAACTCACCTGAACCAACTGAATGTGCTAACGGTTTTAGTATGGAGATCCATCATTGTATAACTGCCATACTTTGCAGAGTGGCCTGTTTTTGTTCAAATAGTTACATTAATAATCAATATTCAATACTTTGGTATTATGTCTACCATTTTATTTAGGTCACTCCTTTTAACTTCAAACAATATCTAACCCCTGTGTTCTGCCCTTCAGGCATTTGCATTTAAGTTTAATTTTTATGCATTTTATTTTTTATATACTTTCGGTTTCATGCATACTTTTATTTTGATGTTTGTTTACTGAGCTAAAAACGGAAGCAGGAAACTACATGAGAAACGCATTAGAAAAACGTCAGTTTAATAAATGCAGACAGTCATTGCGCAATGAAAATGCATCCTTCCCGTTGACTCCCCAGTAGAAGCATCACTTTTTCACTCTCTCGATCTCTCATCACTCATCTTATGTGTATGGATTCAGTACAATGTGAAGAAAATCTGCATACAAAGAATTCTGGATTTCTTCATGTTCATGAATAGAGAGAGTTTAGCTCGCTGTTTAGTTGGAGTTGCTACACCTCAACGAGAACAGTACAGTGAAAAAGTGTATTCCCGCTGGAGTTTCAACGTCTTGAGAAGCAAGTAGTTAAGCAAAATGAGTGAAAAGGAGTCAAAAAGGGCTGACAATGCATCTGCGAGCACGAGAAGATCAAAGAGCTCTCACTCATCGGCATCGAGTGCAACAGTAAGGGCGCGCGCTAAAGCAGAGGCGGCGAAGACGCGCAGCGTTTGCTGAGAAAGAAGCAGAGCTGAAAATACAAAGGGCAGAGTTACAATTAGGAAAAGCAAAGCTGGAAGCTGAGCTATGCGCACTCAAACATCAAAGAGAGGCGGCCGCAGCTATCGCCCAAGCCGAGGCATTAGAAGTAGCTGAATTAGATCAAGAAGATTCAATTAAGACCGATGTATCATCTCAAGCAAATTTACAAAGTGAAATTGTAACACGCACGAACGAATATGTTGAAGCACAAGCTGAACATAACGTAGAACGAACTCAAGCATCTGCTCATGCAAAATTACCTGAGGCAGATTTGTCAGAAGGCAGCTATGTAACATGGAATCGTCCATCAGAACGCAATTTACAGTTAAAGAAAGAGCAAAAAGAGGTTGAAACCCATAACAGATCATCTGAGCATAACACCGAACCGGAAAAGCCATTCTTCAGCAACCACACTAAATTCAGGGATGTAACACACATCAGCACACCACTTAATGGAGGTCATACAGGTCTGCTTAGATACGATGGACATCAGACGATACCTGATAGAGACGGCGAACGCTCCGCAAAACCCAACACAATGTATCATCCAAGCAAATCACCTCTTAAAGCAACAGCTCCATCATATGTGCCTGTGTATGCTTCATCCATTCCAAGCGTGACACCTGAAACAGAAAATCTGGCACGATACCTGGCTCGTCGTGATTTAGTAAGTACAAGTCTCTACCAATTCGATGATAAACCTGAAAATTACTTAGCATGGCAGTCATCGTTCAGTAATGCTACTACAGGCCTAGGACTCACCTCCACCGAAATGTTAGATTTGCTGATTAAATGGCTCGGATCAGAGTCTGTGAAACACATCAAAAGGATCCGCTCTGTGTATGTCGGGAACCCAGACGTAGCACTTAAAAAAGCCTGGAATCGCCTCCAAGAGTGCTATGCTGCACCTGAAGTAATAGAGAAGTCTCTTTTCAAGAGATTGGATGAATTCCCAAGAATATCAACTAAAGATTACGGGAAGCTGAGAGACCTAGGCGATCTTCTTATGGAACTCCAGGGTGCTAGAGAAGAAGGTTATCTCAGAGGGTTGGCCTACCTGGATACCGCCAGGGGCATTGGGCCCATCGTGGAGAAGCTCCCTCACGGGCTACAGGAGAAATGGCTCTCAGTCGGTTCAAGATTTAAAGAAAATAACAATGGCTACTTTCCCCCATTTGATTACTTTGCTGATTTCATCTGTCAAGAAGCACGCTGGAGGAATGATCCCAGCTTCATCTTTCTATGCGCTAGCAACAACGGACCAAGGTCAGACAGAGTAGTCTCAAATAATTATGGAAGAAAAATATCCGTTCACAAAACAGACATCTCTTCAGGTAAAGACCCGCCTGCGAACTCACCTGAGAGAAGCTTTTGTGGGTCAGAGAAAAACTGTCCCATTCACAACAAGCCACATTCGCTAAGGAAATGCAGAGTATTTAGAAGGAAGACTCTTGAAGAAAGAAAGAGCATTCTCAAGGAGAATGGAATTTGTTTCAAGTGTTGCACATCAGCTAGTCATCTTGCAAAAGACTGTAAGGCAGCAGTAAAGTGCATGGAGTGCGACAGCGACCGACATCATGCTGCTATGCATCCAGGTCCACCACCTCAAGTCTACAGAAGGCCTACACCCCCACCAGACAATGGCGGGGAGGAAGAGGAAAATGCTAGCGATAGCAAAGCCATCTCCTCACACTGCACCCAGGTATGTGGTCCAGAGCGAACAGCAAGATCCTGTTCAAAGATCTGTTTGGTACGAATATACCCTCAAGGTCAACGTGGGAAGGCGACCAACATGTACGTCATTTTGGATGATCAAAGTAACCGTTCCCTGGTGCGATCAGATTTCTTTGAGCTTTTCAATATCAAGGGCCAACCATTCCCCTACTCACTGAAGACCTGTGCCGGATTGGTGGAGACATCAGGCAGAAAAGCGGAGGGTTTCCAGGTCGAATCACTTGATGGGCAGACTAGCCTACTGCTACCACCGCTAATTGAGTGTAACGACATTCTCATTGATCGCTCTGAAATACCGACGCCTGATGCAGCCCGTCATCATCCACACCTACGAAGTGTAGCAAGACACATACCAGAACTCGACCCCAAGGCGGAAATCCTCATCTTGCTAGGCAGAGACATGGTGAGAGTTCATAAAGTGCGACAGCAAGTGAGCGGACCTCACAACGCCCCCTTTGCACAAAGACTGGACTTGGGATGGGTCCTGGTAGGAGATGTGTGTTTAGGGAATGCACACAAACCAGCTGTGAGCGCGTATAAGACAAATGTGCTAGAGAATGGCAGACCTTCTATTCTAAGACCATGTGAAGGCTTCATGAAGCTGAACGAAGATGTGTTCCATGGCAGGGAGCAGGAGAGCAAACCACACAAGGCATCGTTGGAGACCCTAGGATTACAGGTCTTCACCGAGACTGAGTCCGACAACAAACACGCCTCGTCCATGGAGGACACAATCTTTTTGGAAATCATGGACCAAGTAATGTATAGAGGCACGTCAAACCACTGGGTCGCTCCTCTCCCCTTTAGAGTTCCCCGTCAGCGTTTGTCCAACAATCGCGAACAGGTGTTCACTCGCTTAACCTCCCTGGAGAAAACTCTGCGGAGAAAAACAGAGATGAGAGACCAGTTTCTAGAATTCATGAGGAAAATCATTGACAACAAACATGCAGAAGTGGCTCCTCCACTGGAGGAGAATGAAGAGTGTTGGTACCTACCTATTTTTGGAGTTTACCACCCGCAAAAGCCTGGAAACATCCGTGTGGTGTTTGACTCCAGCGCAAAGTACTTCGGCACATCTCTAAATGATGTTCTCCTGTCAGGTCCAGACCTCAATAATTCACTCATTGGGGTGCTGATCCGCTTTCGTAAGGAACAGGTAGCGGTGATCGCCGACATACAGCAGATGTTCCACTGCTTTCTTGTCCACAGAGACCACAGGAACTTCCTGTGAAGGAACATGAAGGACATCATCGACTACAGGATGAGGGTCCATGTTTTCGGCAACAGTCCGTCACCATCTGTAGCCATCTACGGATTAAGGAGAGCCATCCATGAAGGTGCACACAAACATGGAAAAGACACGGTCCAGTTTGTCCAACGTAATTTTTACGTAGATGATGGGCTCATAAGTGTGCCAACTGAAGCTGAAGCCATCATTCTTCTACAGAGAACACAGACTTCTCTCAGTGCATCGAACCTGAGGCTCCACAAGTTTGCCTCAAACAGTGAAGCTGTACTTCAGGCCTTTGCACCAGAGGACAGAGCTGTTCTGAAAGACCTTGACCTTAGCGGTGAAGCTTCACCGGTGCAACGCAGTTTGGGACTGCTGTGGGAGACAATGATTGACACATTCACATTTACAATCTCAGAGCACAAGAAACCATTCACTCGCAGGGGAGTCCTGTCAACAGTGAATAGCATCTTCGATCCTTTAGGCATGGTCGCACCGGTGACTATTGAAGGCAAAAGTCTCTTGAGGGAACTCAGTGTCAACGCATGTGACTGGGATACTCCTCTTCCAGAACAAAAGCTGAAGCAATGGGAAGCATGGCGTGAGTCACTGTATGATTTAAGCAAGCTGCATATCCCACGTTCATACACCATCACGTCACTTTCCAATGGTGTACACACAGAGCTATGTGTGTTCTCCGATGCATCCACAAAGGCTATTGGAGTTGTGGCATACCTCAGGACCATTCAAGCTGAGGGACAAGTCAAAGTAGGATTCATCTTAGGGAAGGCTAAGCTGGCCCCACCGTCCGAACCTACCATTCCTCGGTTGGAATTGTGTGCCGCAGTATTAGCCGTGGAAGTCGCCGAACTCATCCAAGATGAATTAGACCTGAAGCTTGATGCAATCAAATTCTATTGTGACAGTAAGGTCGTGCTTGGATATATTAACAATCAGACAAAACGCTTCTACGTCTATGTGCACAATAGAGTCAGACGAATTCGTCAGTCCACAAGACCTAACCAATGGTTTCTATGTCAACACAGAAGACAACCCGGCTGACCACGCATCCAGGTCAGTTCCTGCGTCCCAACTGACAAAGACTACGTGGTTCACTGGACCAGCCTTTTTACACAAACCAAATCCATCTGACACAGATACAAGCCGGATGTTTGACCTTGTTAACCCAGAATCAGACATGGAAATACGACCTGAAGTGAGTAGTTTTCTTACTCAGACTCAAGATCGAGGCCTTACCGCCACACGGTTACAGCGCTTTTCATGCATGCACTCTCACCAGGGCTATTGCCTTACTCATACACATAGCCAGCGCTTACAGACACAACAAGTCTAGTGAATGTAAAGGATGGCACTATTGCAAGCTCCCACGCACTCCAGATGAGTTGTCTCAGGCAAGATACATCATCATCAGAGCCGCACAGGAAGATGTTTTTGCAAAGGAGCTCACTGCTCTTGAGCTCGGACGAGCTGTGACTAAGGACAGTTCTCTTCACCAGCTCAGACCTGTTCTTGAAGGTGATTTGATTTGTGTTGGTGGCAGATTAAAACACGCTGACTTGAGCACCCAGGAGAAAAGACCCATCATCTTGCCCAAGACCAGCCATATTTCTATGCTGTTGGTACGCCAGTATCATGAAGAGGTGAAGCATCAAGGCCGCCACTTCACCGAAGGGGCCCTGAGAGCAGCGGGTTTCTGGGTCATAGGTGGAAAACGACTCATTACCTCTGTCTTACACAAATGTGTAATGTGCCGGAAAACAGAGGAACAACTTATGGCAGACTTGCCTCCAGAACGCTTGCACACATCCCCACCTTTCACCTATGTAGGAGTGGATGTGTTCGGACCATGGCAAATCGTCTCCAGGCGTACGCGAGGTGGACAGGCCCAAAGCAAAAGATGGGCGATGCTCTTCTGCTGTATGAGCTCCCGAGCCATGCACATCGAGATCATCGATTCCCTAGACACGTCCAGTTGCATCAATGCTTTGAGACGTTTCTTTGCCATACGGGGACCTGCGAAGCAGATAAGATCGGACTGCGGAACAAACTTTGTAGCCGCTGCAAAGGAACTTGGACTAAGCCAACAACAACCTGACATCACTGTACAGAACTTCTTGAGCCAACAGGAGTGTTCATGGGTGTTTAATCCTCCTCATGCGTCCCATATGGGAGGATCATGGGAACGTATGATAGGCCTATCAAGACGGATCCTCGATGCAATCCTGCTTCGAGAGAACATCCAACTCACCCACGACGTCCTGTGCACACTCATGATGGAAGTGACTGTGATAATGAATGCCAGACCTCTCATTCCAGTCTCTACTGACCCAGAGTCACCGTTCATATTGTCTCCTGCAATGATACTTACCCAGAAGGTTGGGGTTTCCCCACCGCACGGAGACTTCACAGACAAGGATCTTCTCAGCAGACAATGGAAACAAGTCCAAGCTCTCGCTGATAGTTTCTGGCGTCGCTGGCTTCAGGAGTTCCTCCCTACTCTTCAAGCTCGCCGGAAGTGGAGAGATTCCCAACGGGATCTGAAAGAAGGAGACTTTGTGCTCCTGAAGGACAGTCAAACTGCACGTAACGCGTGGCCTATGGCAAGGATCACAGCTGTTTTCCCTGGGAGAGACAGCAAAGTAAGGAAGGTGGAGCTCAGGACATCGAATCAAGGTTCTCCGAAGGTGTTCTTGAGACCAGTGTCAGAAGTAGTTCTTCTTCTGCCTGAGGACTGAAGGTCCAGAAAGATTTGATAGTTAATAGTGACCTTTAGGGTCAGACGGGGAGTGTTCTGCCCTTCAGGCATTTGCATTTAAGTTTAATTTTTATACATTTAATTTTTTATATACTTTCGGTTTCATGCAGACTTTTATTTTGACGTTTGTTTACTGAGCTAAAAACGGAAGCAGGAAACTACATGAGAAACGCATTAGAAAAACGTCAGTTTAATAAATGCAGACAGTCATTGCGCAATGAAAATGCATCCTTCCCGTTGACTCCCCAGTAGAAGCATCACTTGTATGTATATAATCTTGTTCTGACTAAGTTAACTTTTAAGCATATTTATTTTGTGCTGTAAAAGTAATGTTTATGAAAACTAGGTGGCTTAGCTAATTTCAGTATTTTGCTGTTTGTTTCCTAGTTTCACTCTCTCGATCTCTCATCACTCATCTTATGTGTATGGATTCAGTACAATGTGAAGGAAATAAATCTGCATACAAAGAATTCTGGATTTCTTCATGTTCATGAATAGAGAGAGTTTAGCTCGCTGTTTAGTTGGAGTTGCACCTCAACGAGAACAGTACACCCTGTATAAACTACACTATTTTAGCTGTTCTTCGAGGTCTAGACAAGGTCTTTTGGGTGGTCTCTTTAAAGGTGTCGATGACAGGCACAATTTTGTTTACATATTTTATATTTCATATTAGTTTTTACAATCTTTATTATTACAATTACATCAAGCTCTGCAATCTAGAAATGTGGATATCGCGTGCGCCATTACACCAACAGCAGAACGGTTATCCAAACAACAAAGAAAAATACCACACTCGCATTACAGTGTGTGTATTCACACACATACTGAATGCTATCTACCTTTACTTTAGTGACAGTAACTGGGCCATTAGCTGCAAAGCTAATGTTACAACAAAATTGTATAGCGTTAGTTGACTTACTTTTCCGAGGTTTGTAACTGAGCCAAGGAGAGTTGGTACTGATCCAGACTTTATTTTCAGACGTTCAGCAAGGCCAGCTCTGTATTGGCCCAAGTTGTGGAAACAGTCGTCGGTGAAATGTTTGGCGCAGACATACAAAACTTTGGGAAGTTGTGTCGGCACATTACCAGAGAACATAAAATTAACCCACAGTTTCTTAATAGGCTCGGATGAAGGAACTGAAAAAATACTTCGGTGTTCATTTGTACATGCAAACACTTAGCAACTACCATGCTTCGCTCGTTTGCAAGCCATAATGTCTCTCGAGGAAAAAATACTGCGGTCGCCTTGCACAGTTGTAGCTCATTTTCTCTGGGCGGGCAAAGCAGTAAAAGGGGCGGTAACCTACTGCCCACAGGGCAATGTGCTAAGTCCGCTGCTCTTCACGCTGCTGACCCATGACTGCACTGCCAAGTTCAGCTCCAACCACATCATCAGGTTTGCCGATGAAGATGGTGATTTAAAAATATAAAATCTGTTCACAGTTTATATTCCGCACAGCCCAGAATGGAACGCGCAGTGTTTTCTCCCCTGCAGGCAAAACATAAAAAAAAAAACTTTTAGCACGCTGCTTTTCTGTGCATAGTATATGTTTTTAATAAAATAGAAAACTTGGGCTTTTTATCACTTTTTGATATTAAGCCACTGTGATGGATCTGCCATAAGCATTAGTAAAATAGTCTGTATAAGTTATGTGTGGCTCAATATATACATGGCCATCACCCCCCGCACCACCCCCCCAGCCTAAGATCTTACGCTAGTAAGTGGGAGAGGAAGTCGGCAGTGGCGTTAGTTTTCCCGCTACCATGCTGGATAGTAAACTTATAGGGCTGTATAGAAAGATACCAGCGGGTAATTCAAGCATTTGTATCCTGCATTCTGTCCATCCATTGTAATGGCCGATAATCAGTTTCAAGGGTAAATTCTCTACCTAGAAGATAGTACTTGAAGGTATCTAGGACCCATTTCACCGCCAGGCACTCCTATTCTAGGATCCATTTCACTGCCAGGCATACCGCTCTCGCGCGATGTATGCTTCTGGATGTCTGCTGTCTGACTCACCCTGAAGAAGCACTGCCCCAATGCGTGAGTCTGCAACACGATTGGCTCTTCAAATGTGGGGCAATAAAGTACTGGGTCCTTGTATAAAGCAGCCTGTGTGTCCTGAAAAGCATTATTGGCTTCATTTGTCCAGAAGATCTGATTAGGACATTTATTTCAAATAAAATCAGTCAGCGATGCCACACGAGCTGAAAATTTGGTACAAATCTTCGGTACAAACCTGCCATCCTCAAGAATGGTTGAATCTGGGTCTTTGTGTGTGGAAGAGGACAGTTTTGAATAGCCTTAATCTTTTGAATTTGTGGACTGATGACACAATTACCAACAACATACCCTAGGCACTCAGTTTCCTTTTTAGCTATGGCAGATTTAGGGGAGTTAAGGGAGAGACCTGCTCCTTGAATACGTTGGAACACATTTTTTAAATTTTGGAGGTGTTGTTCCCAGGATGAACTGTAAATAATAATATCATCCAGGTAAGCAGCTACATAATCATCCAGGTCAGACAGAACACGGTCCATAAGTCTTTGAAATATAGCTGGGGCTCCATGTAACCCAAAAGGCATGACAGAGAACTGGAAGAGCCCTCAGGGGATGTGGAAGGCAGTCAACTCTTTTGACTGAGCACTCAAGGGAACATACCAGTAGCCCTTACATAAATCTATAGTGGTAATACATTTAGTCTTGCCTAGACGTTCAGCCAATTCATCAATCCGGGTGGTTGGATAGGAGTCAAATCTGGACACAGAATTAAGATATCAATAGTCCATACAAAACCTAAGACTGCCATCCTTTTTAGGGACCAACACCACAGGACTACACCAATCACTTCGAGAGGGTTCAATGATGCTCATAGTCAGCATCTGATCCAATTCCTCTTATAGAAATGTCAATAGACGTTCAGGGACACAATAACTCCTGTGCCGAGGGATTGCTCTTTCACAGAGTATTGTGTCATGCTCTACCAAACTAGTTCTTCTAGGTGTCTCTCTAAATACTTCTGGGCAACAAAGATCTTAATCCCCAGTTTGTAGGTGCAATGAATGGTGCTGGAGGTCTAAAGTTGCACTGGATGAAATAGGCAGGTAATGTTCATGAACTTCATCTTCATCTTTCACCCTGCAGAGCATTAGAAACTCAACCCCTGCATCTGACCTCTCTTGCCATTCTTTTAACAAGTTGATATGGAGTATCCATTTGGACTGGATCTGCACTGGAAAGGCAATCTCATATGTGATAGATCCAAGTTTCTGAATCACCTCAAAAGACCCTTGCCATTTAGCCAATAGCTTACTGTTGTCACTCTGCAGCATCACCAACGCCTTGTCTCCTGACTGAATAATTCTAGCTCTCTCCTTTTTGTCATACCAAGTTTGCTGTCGAGTTTGAGAGTAAGTCAGATTCAGTAAGTCAGTAAGCAAGTTGTGACATACTCTCCAGCTTTTCCCTCATTTGGAGGACATAGGTAACAACATTCTTAGATCAGGGATCTTATCGCTTCCTTTCCAAGTTTCCTCCAGAAGAGACAGGGGTCCTCTGACATTACGGTCGTACAACAGTTCAAAAGCGGATATCACAAGGAAGCCTGAGGTACCTCCCTACATGCAAATAAAAGATAAGGGAGCCATTGGTCCTAATAAGCCCAGTATCCCTGACAAATTTACGTTGCATTTGCTTCAGGGTCTGGTTGAATAACCCTAGCCCTATCCAACAACTGATACACTTGTTTTAATAATTTGAACATGAACTTGGATTCCCGATCAGTCACTGTGGTCCGGGGGCAACCCACTCTAGAGAATAGCTGAACAAGACAAAGAGCTACATTTCTGGCTCTCACTGTTTTAAGAGGGAAGACCTCTGAATATCTAGTGGCATAATCATGTCAACATGTATCGGTTTCCTGTCTTGCTTTGTGCCAATAGCCCAACCTCATCCATTCCCAAATGCTCAAACGGTATGCCTACAACAGGGGTTCTAAGGGAGCTTTAGGGGTTTCTATTATAGCTGTAAACTCATATTCTGGTCAACTCCTACAAAACTCATCCACATCTCTTCTCAAGTTGTGCCAAAAGAAATGAGGGCTAATACGAGCTGTTGTCTTTTGTCTCCCTAAATGGCCTGCCCAGGGAACCGAATGGCCTAAATGAAGCACCTAAGTCTCTAAACTTCCGTGGCACCACCATCTTTGTCTCTGGACCTTGCTGTCTATACAATACTCCATCCTGTATACAAAACTTACTCTGGTGGTCCTCTTGTCTACTCTGACCGAGTACTCTTGTGCCTCCCTCTTGTACAAAGGCCCAATTTCTGAAACATATTGTTGCAACTGGCCTATATCTTTTGGAACTTTAAAGTTTTATTTAAGTTGTTCAGAAAGAGATTCGTCCTCATTACAGTTGGAAACAAAGTGGATTTTTTGATTGTTGACTGTCTAGGTCTCAATCAAAGAAAGGCAATGCATTAATATACCAGGTGTCTTCCTTTCTCTTCCTAGCAATAGACCATGTTTGAACCCTATTACATTCCTAACTACCAGGCAACAAATCAAACAACACTGGTAAATCTTGTGGAGTGTGGAAGATCATCAATCGGCCCAACATTCAGCAAATAAACTTCCTTCTGCACTTCAATATGGACATTAGCTGTAGAGTAGCATTTCTCATCTCCATGAATACACCGTATAGGCACCTTCACAACCGAATTTCAAAGACTGCATACAACCTGTACCGATTAAGGCTCTTTCTTCCCGACCATTTAAGATTACAGTAGCATAAGGCAAGGGGACATGTATCTGCTTAGTGTGAATAGTTTGTGGTACACAACACAAATTTGCATTAGCAGCAGGATTGTTGGGACACTTTGGTTTAGTGTGACCTTCCAGTCCTCACTGATAACACACCAACACCCTATCAGTACTGTTAAACTTCTGGATAAGGCTTTGATTAACAGGACCACACTGATTACCCACAGACTTAGGGTGAATCCCAATTCTCTGTCTTACCCCTTCCCCTTACCCCTTTCTCTTAGTTTTGCGTGTTCACGTGAGTGTAAGGGCTGTCCCAATTCTCGTTTTGATCGAGGGGTCAAAGGGGAAGGGGTAGATACCCCTTAAAACCAAGCATTTTCGCGAGCTTACTAGAAACCAAGGGGTACCCAGAACACACTGCGGCTAGATCATCCAGAGAGTCCCATAAATGTAAGTATTTTCGGCTTAAATAATTGATTTCAAATGTACATCTTGTTTTGTGCTCTACACAGTCCTGTACATATATATTTGCAACCATGTTCTTAATTGAAACTGTAAAGGAATTTTTCCTTATGTGTATTGATCTTTAGTGAAACATAGATTCAAGATGTATGCCTCATATGTTTTCTCACTTGCAGTGAGAAAAGCCTTCGTGTGATGATTTACGATGATAGAGGTAAGGAAACGCAGATGGTCAGGGGGTCAAGGGGGCATTTGCCTCCCTTTTCTAGTATAACCATTCATAGATAAACAAACTGGTATCTCTCCTGTAGGGGAGGGAAGAAAGAAGGCCTTGAAGGAAAGGACTATAAAACAGGCTGGCACTGCTTCTCCTTATCTCTCCTCACTGACTCACTTATGTGTATTGGTGACGAGGATCTCTCTTGCAAGAGAATAAATACCTTTATTACTATAATTTGGACTCAGAGTTGTCTCTTACTCAGTGATGATGTTTGTTTGAAAGAAATTGCCACAACAATTTGGTGTCAGAAAGTGGGATTCCTTGGACATGACTTCTGGACCTGACAGCGGACGGAGGCTGATCACCTTGGAGCTGAAAGTTCCAACCCTACCTCGCAAAAAAGATTCAGAGACGAGGGACCGTTCCGCTGTTGGGACCGGAGGGATCGACCACTGGAATCAAAAAGAACCCAGGTGGCACAAAGCGACATCTCTGGTAAGAGTCAATTAAATTCAGTTTAATAACGGGGGAAAGAGTGAAATTGAACCATATTGGCTGAAAACTGTTTCTGTGGTAGAGTAATCTGGGCACGAACGTTCAGATAGGTAACCTGAGATTAATTTGAGATCTGTACGGATCAAGAGGGTTTCAAACAGGTACCGAGGACTCTGGGCACGAATGTTCAGATAGGTAACCTGAGATTAATTTGAGATTTGTACAGATCAAGAGGGTTTCAAACAGGTACCGAGGTTAATTGGGGTTGGCTAAAAATCGAAAGATTTTGGTAAATCACAATTAAGAGTGATAGTGCTTAAGAGTGATAGTGATAGTTGCACTGATAGTGCAACCCGACCGATTGCGGGATAAGAGAAAATCGGATCTGCTGGAGACGTCTAGCAGATTAAAGAAGCGCGCACGAGCAAATCCACGGAAAGCAGAAAACAGCCAGTATGGGGAAGTCTCAGAGCAAGCTTGTGAAATATGATACACCGGTGTACTACCAAATGAAAAAACATTATGGTCAGAAATGTATGCAAGATATTGACAAATTAATCAAGCATCATGATTTTCCCGAAGAGGGAACATTGAGCCTCACAAGACTGAAAGTGGTGAGGGACTCAGTTGAACAAAGTAGCGACAAACAAACAAGTTGTTGTTGCAAATGTGTTAAACATGTATGTAAAAAATGTGAACAAACAGTATATTGTTGGCTCAAGGAAGCAGATAAAAGAGAAAGAAAGCAAATGCAGAAAGAGTTAGCAGGAGGGAAAAATGAAAAGTGTGAAAGTCTATCTGTATGTGTGTCTGCACCACCAGAACCGACTAACCCACAGTATGTTTGTGTTTCTCCACATGAAAATGCGGTGAGGCCGGCACCGCCAGAGTACAAAACACACATCTACCCAGTGGCTCAGCTGGATGCATTGAAATCCGACCCCGACCTCGACTGTTCTCCGCCAAGACAACTGCAGCAGGACGCACAAGCACGAGCAGCGCGAGACGCTGAATGAACAAGCACGAGCAGCGCGAGACGCTGAACAAGTGGCACGAGAGGCAGCGCAGGCAGCGCCGCGAAAGCGAAGGGGGAGAGAGAGATGCAGCTGGCTGTTGTCGAGCACGAGCGCACCACCAGCAAAGCAAAACTGGAAGAAAAAAGGGTATCAAGAAAGTGGAAATGTGGACTGTGTGCAAGTAATGAACATGACTTTTCTACCTGCACGAAGTGCAGGTTGTGCAAGAACCACGGACACTGGGCACAGGATTGTCCAGAGGCGCGGAAGGCGGATTGAAACGAGAGGAACGGAGAGCAGGAGAGGGGAGGGCGGGTGACAGGCATTCAGCCAGCTACGAAAAAGGGAAGTAAAAATTTATTGACAAACACACACAACACGCTCACATACACTGATTTAAATAATGCTCTTTGCAATGAAGAAAATGCTTGCAACCAGTGGCGGATCTAGGATTTTTTAAAGGCAGGGGCCACAGTGGGGCCACAATTTACAGAGGGGGGCCGAGTATAATGCAATTTTTTTAGATTATTTTGTTACGTGACACTGAAATGCTGTCATACTTTTTTATTTCTCACCCATCATTGTTTTAATGAAAATAAATGCTATTCTGATGTGATTTGAAATTATGAAAAGGAAGAAAATACTTCGCCAAAAGGCAGATTCGAACACGGGTCGATCGCGTCACTTTTACCATTTGCGCCATTAGAGCTGATGATTACTCTATCTTTTGTAGTGTTGACTATCACAGTTAGAGATATATAAGGTGCCATTAAAGTGTAATATTACAATATACACGGTGAAGTAAAGTGCAACAGAATGCTAAAAAATTGTAAATAAAATACTACACAGATATTACAGAATAAACTCTGTAATTCCGTATAATTTTACCTCAGATGAAACATGGTTAAAATCATGGCTATGTGCTGTGTTACATTTTACTGTTTTTTTCCCTTCTTATTTTCCACCTTAGCTTTCATACTTTTACATTTTATTCGAGTATTCTGTTGTTAAGTATGCGCATGCGTTTTAATGACGTGTTACGTCACGCACGTGCACCTGTACACTTTGCATTACATTTATTTACAACAATTAATGTCTGGCTGTTTGGTATGACCGAATAGGGATGTAAGTGTCAGACACCATTATCCGTATTACTTCCCTGACCCTGAACTGTGCAACTGTGTTAACTAATATGTGAATCCTATATTAAATCTAACTTAGCTGCAAACAAATCAAAAGCTTAGGTAAAAATCCGTCGACTATCCCGAGCATACCTGCCAACTTTTCACAAAACCTTGGAGTGAGATTTTGTCAGGGGTGATCAAAATTATGCCGCGCATGCAGCCTCACAAGTTGGTGGCTCAGATATCAGAGAATTGGAATTAATTTGATGTTGTACCCTGCATTCTGGTGGTTTGTGGGGAGGCCCAAAGCCGTTGATAGGGGCAGCCTACTGGAGATGGACAATATTGGTTTTATTCTGTGAAGCACATAGCTGAAGGTCCACCCCCAGGAAATTTTGGATTAAGTAGATTTGACTTCCTGCATTCTAGTGGATTTTTGGGTGGTCTGATAAAGATGTGCATAATGTTCGGCATAATGATTTGTAGGGCCTTCTAGACTTGAGCTGAACATTCAACCAGAAAACTATTGTTGTGCCTAAATGACTGCCTATGTACCACAATAAAGCCTTATTCATAGACCAGTGTTTAAGATTTGACCTAGGTAGGTTGATTGATATTTTGATTAGAATGGTATTAAACAAATTATTAACTGAAACCTAGCCTATGTTGTGAATAATTGTATTCTTAAGGGCACTTGATGATTAATGTTCAGGCAAAAACGACACAAGATTAGTTAGGGAGGGACATTATTCTTCATTCAAAGCCTCCCACTACATGGTCCATCAGAAACAAATAAAGTGCAACAAATAAAGTGCTTAAACAGTACACCTTTTTCAAGCAATAATACAGATGAATGCATTACAAAAATAACTAAAAATGAGGCATAATCAGTATCAGAAGCTGGGTAAAGTCCTTGTCTATGATCTGTGGGCATGGTTATACTGGCCTGTGGCCTTCTTGGAGGTCTTGATGATATCTGAGGGGGGCTCCCATTTGAAGCAGGGCTCCAGATTGGCCATCTTTATGGTCATTATTGATGACAAGGTGCCATCCAATGCTAGGCTGTCTCTTCTCTTGGTTTTGTTCAGTCCCACAACTGAAAACACCCTCTCAGCATCTGCGTTTGCATGAGGCAACACCAGGACCAGTTTGGCGACGGCAGCAAGCCTCTCGAATTCTTTGGCTCCTGACACCTATGGAAAATGCACCAAGAACACAATGGAAAAACATACCTTGATTTTTGATTGATTAATACTGTAAGTATACTGTAGGTTGATCCATCTGTCTTTTCTCACTTGGTTGGTTGTTTAAATAAAATAAAAGGTTTCGCTTTTGTCCTGGCAAAGGTCTCTTACGGTACATCTTTGAAACCTTAAATAATTTATGGTCATGTTGGTTTAATAACTCTACTCTCAGTTACAAAAACATACCTACTTCTATTGCACAAATTTCCTGTATTTATGTTAAATTCTTTGGAATACATCTTACCTGTTCGAAGTGCTGTTTTAGTCCTACAGAAAAAAGTCTTCATCCACAGTGAGTCCTTTTCTTTGGCCTGTTAATAAAAAGATAAATGGCATGTGAGTAAATAAAAAATGCTATGAACTGATGTTTTGAGCATGCTGTATACCACGAAGTTAAAAGGGTGCTCTCCTGCTGCCTGTTATGACAGCTAAGTTTACATTCACCACACTAAATCATGTTCACAGACACATGCACAAACACAAACAAATAAATTATTTCAAGATTTAAAGTTTAAGAGATTGAGTACTCAATTGGACGAGATTTCATTGTTACATACCGAGTCTCAGCTCAGATTCATCATCAGACTTCTCGAGGTGGTCGTTTCTCTCGTTGTCTTTCGGGGTATCTCTTCTTCTGTCACTAACTTCGGGGTGCAGCCAGCCATAGACGCCATCAGCGCCATCTAGGAGTTTGAAAAGTAACGAACTTGGCCCAAGATTTTTTTTTTTTTTTTTTTTGCGTGAGTAATTAGATATGTGGCGTGAGTGCGAGTGAAAACAGGCAAAATCGTGTGTCACACGGCGAAAGCGTGAGAGTTGGCAGCTCTGGTCCCGAGTGGCTTTCACGCTGGCTATCGGGCACTCGTCGAGTCCTGAGCTGATTAGCTTTCTAACATTAGAGAAAGAGAACTTAAATGACATCAATCATAATATGCTTTTTTACTTTAAAGTTTTGAATAGGTACTTCCCGTAAAGGGGACGAAGACCGTGACTGAAAACACAGCACTAGCAGTTGTAGACAGAAACCGTTGAGCAGGTTGATTTTCAAACGACGAACCGACGCAGCCAATAGAGAGCTTGATGTAAATCAGCGATGACTGACAGGACAGGGGCACTTCAGGGGCCAATCAGATTTCAACTGGGGCCGGTGCCCCTCTGGCCCCACCCCTAGATCCGCCCCTGCTTGCAACCCTTTATGTGTGACTGCTGAAGTTTTGAATAATGCTCTTTGCAATGAAGAAAATGCTTGCAACCCTTTATGTGTGACTGCTGAAGTTTTGAATAATGCTGTTACTGATGAATGTCTGAGAATGTACAAAAGTTCAGGGTTTTTAAGGCTACCGAGATATCCCATGTTAGTTAACGGGACATTGATAGACTTTATGGTTGATTCGGGGGCAGCTCGATCCACCATAAGACCATGTGACTTGCCATGTGAACCAAGAATGACGGATTTAGTGTTTGAAAGCACTTCTGCGTCAGGGCATACAATTTCAGAAAACTATACTGTGCCGTTGAAATGTGAGACGGAGGGGGGCAGTATCCACAATATGAGGAAGAGTGGTTTAACGGGGCAGAAAATGAGGTTTGATAAGATTTTCTGGAATGACAATGTGTGAGCGCTTTCAGCTTGCCTGTCAGAAAAACAAATGCAGCTGTATTTGATAACGGGGGAGTCTGCGCCACACTTATCAGTAACCAAGGGCAACGAGCAGACATGGGCCGCTTTAGGCCTGTTTGTGAGAAAATGCATGAGAGCCACAGATTGGGCTGAAAAGGGAAACGGGGTGAAACACAGTGAAAATGTAGGGGCTTTTATGGCAAACTGTGATTTTGAGGTTGACGTACAGAGAACTGTGACTGCTATTGTCAAGAATGCAATGGAGAAGCATGAGAACGGATCTATTTCTGCCATAGACATTCATCCTGTCCTGGCAGAAATACCTTCAAAATTGTGGGCAAAACACAAATATGATGTTGGGTTGATTAAAGGTTGTGAACCAGTTGTAATCACTCCAAAGTCTGATTACAGGCCATGTCAATCGCAATATCCCCTGAAAAAGGAGGCATTGCGAGGGATCCAGCCAGTTTTTGAGTCTCTCCTGAAGGAGAAAGTAATCATTCCGTGTCATGATTCTCCAGTGCGAACTCCTATTTTCCCCGTGAAGAAAATAACATCTAACACAAGCGAACCCGTCACGTGGCGATTCGTTCAGGATCTGCAGGCTGTAAACTCAGCCGTTATTGCGAGAGCTGCTCGCGTACCTAATCCGTACACAATTTTGTCACAAATTCCGCAAAATGCAATGTATTTCACTGTGGTTGATTTGGCCAACGTTTTTTTTAGCGTCCCAGTGGAAGAAAAAAGTCAGTTTTGGTTTGCGTTTGATTTTGACAACAAAGGGTACAAAGTCTGTGGTTGTGTCAGGGTTGTGTCAGGGTTATTGCGAGTCTCCGACGATTTACAATGAAGCGCTCAGACGGAGCCTTGAACCGTTAATTCTGTCGAGCGGAACGGCGCCATTGCAGTATGTAGATGATTTATTGATTTGTGCACGAGATGAGGCTACGTGCGTGGCTGACACTGTAACTCTCTTGAACCACCTGGCGCAGGAGGGTCACAAGGTCAGTCTGACAAAGCTGCAGTTTGTGAAGCAGGAAATAACTTTTTTGGGTCATACTATAACACCAAACAGTAAAGCTATCTCTGAGAAACGAGTAAAAGCTATCAAAGATGTACCAAGACCAATAACAAAGAAACAATTGTTATCATTCTTGGGAATGTGTGCATATTGTCGAACGTTTATTCCAAATTATGCATTTCTTGAAAAGCCCTTGAGAGCCCTGACAACAGGGAAAGGGCTGAGGTCATGTGACAAGATTGATTGGCCCACAGAAGCACAGGAGGCTTTTGCAAACATGAAAATGCAACTGGCTCAGGCTCCAACATTGAGCCTCCCTGCGATTGAAAGGCCTTTTACACAGATGGTAGGCGAAAAACATGGATTTATGAGTTCAGTGCTCTTGCAAACCCATGGTGACAGATTAAGACCAGTCGCATATTTTTCAACAAAGCTTGATGCAGTTGCAGCAGGGTTGCCACACTGCCTGAGGGCTGTGGCGGCTGCTGAGCTGGCTGTACTGGCCTCAAGGGAATTTGTGGGGTATTCTGATTTGACTTTGATGGTCCCACACGCAGTCTCCATGATTTTGCAAGAACAGAAAACGTCACATTTATCAACAGCCCGATGGCTGAGGTATCACACGATTTTGCTTGACATGCCAAATGTAACAGTGAAAAGATGCACAACTTTGAATCCTGCCACACTTCTCCCTATGGAGGAGGATGGAGAGGAACACCATTGCTGTCTATCAGTGTTGGAACAGGTGTGTACACCACGTCCAGACCTGTTGGACACACCTTTAGAGAACTGTGACAATGTCCTCTTTGTGGATGGGTCGGCGTCCAAAGATCCACAAACAGGCCTGAATAAGGTTGGTTTCGCAGTGACCACTGAACTTGAAGTCGTAAAGTCTGGCAAATTGCCATCAAATTATTCTGCTCAGGCAGCTGAATTGGTTGCTCTGACAGAAGCGTGTAAACTTATGGCAGACAAATGTGTGACAATTTACACAGACTCGCGTTATGCTTTTGGGGTCACACATGATTTTGGTGCACTTTGGAAGCACAGAAATTTTTTGAAGTTGGATGGACATCCGATATTAAACGCATCTCTTGTGTCTGAGCTTTTGGAGGCCATTCTTTTACCAGACGAGGTCGCGATCTGTAAATGCGCAGCGCACACTAACGATAAAAGTTTTATCTCCACAGGAAACGCCAGAGCAGACGCGGTGGCGAAGGCCGCGGCAGCACAGGAGACAAAAGAAACGACTTGTGCTTTAGTATCTGTGATTAACCCTGATATTTCCCCTCGTTTACAAAGTATGCAGACTTTTTCCACAGGAGCAGAAAAACAAAAATGGAGGTTGTCTGGCTGCAGCCTCCAGGGGGGTGTATGGATGAGTGTTGATGACATTCCTTGTTTGCCCAAACACTTCTTTCAGCATTATGCTAAGTTGACACATGGGTTGGATCATGTGTCAAAGGGGAGTATGATAATGCAGATGAAAGAATTATGGTTTACAAAGGGGTTTACAGTGTTTGCTGAACATTTTTGCAAAAGATGTGTCACTTGTAACACACACAATGTGGCTAGAGGGATATAAACACCCTTAGCATCTCAACCAGCCCCAGCAGGTCCATTTGAATATCTAATGATAGATTTCATCGAATTAACCCTTGCGGGAAACAGAAACACTGTCTGTTGATGGTTGACATGTGGTCAAAATGGGTTGAGGCCTTCCCAACCTCGAAACAAGATTCGGCAGCAGTGGCAAAGGCCCTGTTAACCGAGATCGTTCCGAGATGAAATCAGTTCTGACAATGGCAGACACTGTCAATGATGCAATAAAGCAGGTGGGTCAGTTCTTGGGAATTGACATGAGAACACACTGCAGCTACGCGCCCTCATCAGGAGGGGCAGTAGAGAGACAGAACCAGACAATCAAGAACAAATTAGCGAAATGCTGTGAAGAGACGGGTCTGACTTGGCTTAAAGCCCTCCCAATCGTACTGATGTACATGAGAATGAGAAAAAGAGTGAAAACAAACCTGAGCCCATTTGAAATTTTGTTTGGTAGGCCACCATTCATGGGCATAGAAGGGGGTAAACAAAGGCTGCCATCAACGGATGTGTGTGAGAATGACATGTTGAATTACTGCAAGGAAATGTCTTGTCTGTTATCAAATATTTCTGTGCAGGTAAAAGCTGCCCAGGGGAAGGTTGCTGAGACATTCCTGCACGAGGTCAGACCTGGCGATTTCGTGGTGATTCGTGATCACAGGAGAAAGAGCTGGAAATCGAAAAGGTGGCTTGGACCTTTCCAGGTGCTTCTGGTGACGCACACGGCGGTGAAGGTCGCAGAGAGGGCTACGTGGGTTTACGTAAACCATTGCAGGAGGGTGCCGCCCATTGCGGAGGCGGAGCAATCGCTGGAGGAGGTTCAACGCGAATGTCAATAAACGCTAAGATCCAGTTTGAAAAGCAAGTACCGTTATCTGCACAAGAGCAAGGCCGTGTAAAAGACATAACAATAAGCGGAACCAGATATCGGGCAGCAAGGAGGAGACTGGAGGGAGGAGGCAACTTTGATTGCGCAAACGGCATCCGGGTGGACACCGTAATCAACAGAACAGATAAGACTCTTAGTGCTTCAAAGACAGTACTTTCTCACATTCGCTGGTCATAACAGCACCTTTGATTCAGAGTAACTGAGAGAATGGAGCGTCCAAGACCGTGGCACCCATTCAGAGTGCCAGGAATGTGTGGCCTGTTTAAGACCACATGCATAATGACTTTGTTGTCAGTGACAATTTGCTTGGTAATACTACACTTCACAACAGGTCTGAAGGTGTTACCAACAGGAGATCAGACCAACAATATGATGACACAAGTAGCGGAAGTTACAGTGAAATGTGTTAATTGAGTTATGATGTTTTTATTTTTCTTCCTGAGAATGATTGATATGTAAAGAAGGTTAGAAGCAGCAGTTATCCGTGTTACGAGATGACGTACAAGGAGAGGGGTTGAAACTGAGGGATTTTTTACATACTTTTAATAATTACATTTTATATTACAGAAGTAACTCAACAGTGATAAATTGATATGTTTATTTCCTACTATGAACTATACTATTTCTTGTTTATACTATGGTGACTGAGGGTTCAGTTTAGGCTGAGAGTGTGACAGCAGTGCCTGTCCATTCAGCCCGGCTATAGAATAAAGTCTTTACTTTGCTTGCTAAACATTTAGGGTCTGACCCAACAAAAACAGCCTAAGCATTTTTCAAATTTTCAAAAACTTACTTCACAGGTTCAAGGAGAGTGATCATTTATGTGACAATCAGAGATGAAGAGTATAAGGGTGATGTAATGACTTGAACTTGTATTTATTATTATTATTACTATTATTATTACAATGTTTGATTAATCAGTTTATCAGAGAATGATAAAAAGGGAGGAGTTGTAAAGGAATTTTTCCTTATGTGTATTGATCTTTAGTGAAACATAGATTCAAGATGTATGCCTCATATGTTTTCTCACTTGCAGTGAGAAAAGCCTTTGTGTGATGATTTACGATGATAGAGGTAAGGAAACGCAGATGGTCAGGGGGTCAAGGGGGCATTTGCCTCCCTTTTCTAGTATAACCATTAATAGATAAACAAACTGGTATCTCTCCTGTAGGGGAGGGAAGAAAGAAGGCCTTGAAGGAAAGGACTATAAAACAGGCTGGCACTGCTTCTCCTTATCTCTCCTCACTGACTCACTTATGTGTATTGGTGACGAGGATCTCTCTTGCAAGAGAATAAATACCTTTATTACTATAATTTGGACTCAGAGTTGTCTCTTACTCAGTGATGATGTTTGTTTGAAAGAAATTGCCACAACAAAACGTTTAAAAAATATCGCTATTTTTCCACGTTAACGTTACATGATTTGCACAACTGTCCCACATTTATCTGACTAGAGAAAACATCACTAAAACCCACGCAATCAACATACACACACTTGCAGACGGCAAGTTTGTGATCAACACTTGTCGCCTCTGGTGACGTAGCAGCCAGCTAGCGACGATGTATGATGACGTAACAGTAACCAAATGGTGTCTAATTACATTGGGGTATGTTTTCACCCCTAGCGCTTACCACTCGGTTTCGAGGGACAAGGGCTAGGGGTAAGACGAAGGGGAAGTCCATACAGAGTTATTTTGTTGAGTGACATGAAAACATCGGTTAAAGTGGCAGGCTCAGAAGCAGTTTTTGGCTCACGTTCTTTAATCCATATTTGTAAGTCAGGGGCTAACATGTGCAGAAATTGTTCCAGCACAATCACTTCACCAATGTCTTCCTTGGTTCAAGTTTGGGGATGAACCCATTTGTGAAACAGTTCTTTCAGTCACACATATAACTATTTTGGGGGTTAATCCCTTCCAACATCTGAAAACCTAAACTGCAAATGATAACTTTCAGAGTGGATGTAATATTTGTTAAGTATGGCAGCTTTGACTTTCTGGTAGTCAAGAGACTCAGTCATATCCATATATACATAGGCAGTCCTAGCTTTGCCATTTAACATGGGCACTAGTCTAACGGTCCAGTTAGTTATGGGCCACCGATAAGCCCCAGCTATTCTTTCAAATGTAGTGAGGTAGTGCTCTGTCATCTAAGTCTGATAGTTGTTGCAGATATGGTTCCTTTTGTGTCACCGGTGGTCCTAAACCAGGATAGGCATACTGATGTGTGCAGACTGGTGATGCTGCAGGCTGTCTACTACTAGGACTTGACTGAGATACCTGACAAGTTTGTTGAATGGAAGGATGAGACGCTGAATCATCATGGCTACTACTAAGCCCGGGATTGAGTACAGGAGTAGTGGGGACATGCATCTCTTGTTGAAAGAGACTGAACTGATGATGCAGAGACTTCCATCTGGCTTCTTGACGGGCTGCATCTTGTTCCATATGACTGTCTCGTATCTTTTGCATTGCAATGTCAAGTCAGGTCACTTTTATTTATATAGCGCTTTTAACAATACAAATTGTAACAAAGCAACTGCACAATATCAAAATTGGAAAATAGTGTGTCAATGATGTAAAAGGACAAGATTTAAAACTCAATTTTCAGCTGAAGGCATTTCAGTATTGAATTTAGTGATGGCATCGTCCAGTTTAGTTCAGTTTAAATAGTATCTGTGCAATCAAGTCGATGATATCGATGGAAATGAAGTGTCCCAAACTAAGCAAGCCAGAGGCGACAGTGGCAAGGAACCAAAACTCCATCGGTGACAGAATGGAGAAAAAACCTTGGGAGGAACCAGGCTCAGTCAGGTGGCCAGTTCCCCTCTGGCCAGGTGAACCAGCAGTTTGTTCCAACTGCAGCAAACTCAGATTGTAAGGGCTCAACTGGTTCCAGTGGTCTTTTCCCGATGGCGGTCTAGGTGATGGGGTCCTCACTGGGGATCTGTCTCTGGGGCTCATCTACGTGTCCTAGACTACACTGACATTCAGGGCTGTAGTAGCTGTAGAGGTTGTCTCTAAGTGCTGATCCACCATCTGATCTGGATACGGACTGGATCTGGTAACTGCAGTGACCATCTGGGCTAGGATTGGGAATCGAAAATCGATTCCGATTCCAGAATCGGATACTTAAGGTCAGGAATCGGATACTTGTTGTCAAATTAAAATTTCGATTTAGCCAATCGATTCCTGTGCGCTTTTTTTTTCTTCATCTGTGAGGACAAGTGTGACCTAGCGATCTGTCAGGACATTGCTCGCTAATCTAAGCCTCCAAAGTTTGCCTGCATTTGCGATCAGAAGCCTAATATCTGTGATATCTGTGAAGAAGTATAATATCTGTGAGAGCTAAACATGTTGCAAGAGAGGTGTCACCACCAACATGACATTAATTTAATAGATCGATAAAGATCAAACATGGTTCAAACACCAACGTGATTCTATTCCTAAATTAAAATGATTTGTCTGTTTCATTCCTCAACCTTTGAGGTGTGCGAACCAGCTTCACAGTCTTGTCAACCACACAGTATTATTAAATTTACACAAGCACTGTTATACATGTTTATAGTTCAGATATAAACTCTGATATGTACGGTAGCGATTAAAATAGAGTAAATCTCCTTTTGAAAGTAATTTGATACTTCAAATGAATATTTATCGATTACATTGCTACTCCAGTGGGTGGCAAAAAGTGTCTGTTAAAAAGTATTTGTCTTAGAATCATACAAGAGATTCATTAAAGGATGCTGATTCATCCTGTAATGAAACAAGTACAGCTTGAGTGAGTAATTCATAAATTACATGTGATTTAGTTTAGTTGTCTAATATTTTTTTCTTCAAAATCATGAGAGAACCACAACTTCCATTGGGATTTTTTTTTTTTTTTAATTTATCTAGAATCGTGCAGCTCTATTTTGCACACAAACAGCTCTTAAAGAGTCCAGTTATTATGTAGCCTGTTGATTTTTTTCATGGTATTCAGCTCCAATAAATGGTTTGCTAAAAAAGAGATAAATGTTTGATATCATTATTTAATCACATTGGAATCGAAACTGGGAATCGAAATCGATAAGCAGAATCGGAATCGAAATCGATAAAATTCAAACGATACCAAACCCTAATCTGGGCTGGATAAGGACTGGATCGGGTGGCTACAGTGACCTCGGAATAAGAAAGAAACAGACTAATATTAGCATAGATGTCAATCTTCTTATGATGTGACAAGTACATAGTGTGTTCCTGGAACATGTCCCTGATATCCTGAAAAAACACATCTTGAGAAAAGGTACCAGTTTCCACCTCAATACCTCCCTGTCCTCCTCCTGTCCTTCTTTTGTCTCCTTCGCTTGACTTGTCTGAACTTTCTTAGGCCACATGATGAAATATGGCCAAATAAAAAAAATCCAGATATACAGCATCAGGCAAAAAGGGACAAACAACAACTCACTACTGCCCCTAGTGGCATCCCACTTCTGACACCAGTTGTGATGGATCTGCCATCAGCATTAGCAAAATCATATAAACAATAATGTAAGTCCATAGCCACAAATAGGGGTCAGAGTGAAATTGTGAGTCTTTAATGACTCGTACTTATGCAAGGAAAAAGGTGACTTCAGACATCCTCTTAATGACAAAAATATGGTGAAAATAAAAATGTTTTATTTTCAAAATACAAAAAACTAAATATAATCCCATTCACATGGACACAGTTGGAGTAGAAAGAGTCATATGACATTGCTCTAGCCTCTCAAACTCACAAAGGACAAACTACAGCACAACTTTACCAGGACAAAGGACAAGTAGTATCACCAACTAACTCTCTAGACAAGACAATAGGTGCATTCGACTTGAAGCGGCACTGAACTGAATGACATCAAAGTACCATGAGAGCGATTAGAGAGCAGACAGATCCTTAAGCAGAGATGTGACGTTCGACACCGACGCTTCAAAGCTTGTATAAAAAAAACAATAAATATTTATACAATAAATTAAAACAAGGAATCAGTAGTAGATCCAGATGTGAAACCAGCAGCTGTAATGAATCACAGCACTTTGGAAGGTGTTATACATTTTTATGACCACAAGATGGTCACAGCATGAACTGTTTTAAAAAGCTTTGAGTAATGAACCTTTTTCCGATACAATTGGGTTGAAAGCTTTAATGTTCAGAACGCTTCACTTTGCCATCACTATCCTTAAGCATTCAAATCGCTCTCACGATACTTTGATGTCATACACTGATTCTTCTGCGTAGCGCCGCTTCAAGTCGAACACACCTACACACTGAATTTTAAGGAGGTGGCCAGCACCATTTAAGAAGAAAAAGGTGAGTAACAAAAATTACAAATACACACAGACTTGTGTACAAAAATCCTGGAATTAACATAGTATATTCAATAAAATTAGAGCCATGGAGAACTTTAGTTAATGTAAATAGCATTGTGTTAGACAAAAATCACATTGATCAAGACATTTTTCAATGTTCCCTCTAACTAAGCATAGTTGGTACATTCCAAATTCCTTCAGAAATCTAATAAAACAGTTCAACTTCCTGTTTGAACCCCATTGTAAGCAGTCTGGCTTGGGTACACGTGACCCAGCAGGTACATTTAAAAAAAATCTAAATCCTATTTTTTATCTGTATCTCAATCAGAAGTTGATTGTTCAGTTTTAGTCATTTTTAAGTCAAGAGAATTTTAACTGGTTTTAAAATTTAAAAGTAACCAAGCCCATGCACTCAGTAAAAGTTACAAATAAAGATAACATGCTAAATCAATGTAACAATGTGCTTGCTTTTATTGATCAGGGCAAAGATAGTCTGTAGAAGTTCTGTGTGGCCCAATACATGGCCATCACAGCCACGTAAAGCGCACTTGTCTATGGGGAGAAAACGCTTATGCAATCCAGCTCATATTTTGGGCTTGCGTGTACACAGTATTTTTTTTTTTTATATATAATTGTTTTTGTCTTTTTTTATCATCTTTATTGGGCTGCGTTAAGCATTTTATGAACCATTGCAAGCTGTTTCATTCTGGGTTTATCTGCTTTTTTGTGTGTAATATAAACTGTAAACCGATTTGGAATGTTTAAATCCCCATATTCGTTCATGTAGCCTACCTTAAGCCTATTCTATGGGGGATAAAAAGCTTAACATGCAGGGCGTTAGCATTCATATTCAGGGCTACTCTGCTTTATTATTAGTAATATTAATAAGGCTATTAATAGCTTATTAGCCTAATAATTTTATTAGTATTTATTATCAAATTTGATCCTCTAATGTCACTTTTTAATACATTAAGCCACATTAAGGGGATTAGAATGTCCCAAAACCATGCCTTTAACTATGCACTGACTGTATTTCTTTAGTCGTGAGTCCAAGTTCAAAATAAAACTCTATGAACATTGTGAAAATACAGATCTGTAACCACTTCAAGCTGTTAAGTAAACAGGAAAACTTTGTCCGAACTCAACTGGTTTTGCGAGAGAACGCAAAAGTTTTGCGAGAACACAAAAACAAAAACAAATTTTTTCCTTCCACCCCAAATATTTTCCACTCACCCTGAATTCTTTCCACCACCATATCCCTTAAAGGGGAGCCCCTAAGGGACATGGTAGGACCTATATCATTCAGGCACAAGGATTTTCCTACCACTGTCAAGAAAATCAGAACTTTACTATCTGAAAAGCTTTTGTTATCTCTAGATTAGATTACAGTATGCCCCTGGCTTAATGTATGCAGAAAGAAAATCTCTGCAAATTATCCAGAATGGTGTTGGTAAGTTCTTTATCTAACTCAAGAGTACTTATTACACCTCTCTTTGTCTTGCTTCACTAGCTGGAGGTGGCTCAAGTTCAAGTCACTTGTGACTGCTTGTGTACAGACCATCCACTGGCTTTGTACCCTCCTACCTCCTCTCACTTGCAAATCTACATTGCCTTCAGAAATCTGCAGCCGTTGAGTGAGTGGTGCCTCATGGTATTAAAATAAATAAGCACACTCCCAAACTTTCATATTTAGTGTATTTATTTATTTCTTTTTATTCTAGCTCCTACAAGACTATACATGGTCACACTTTGCTGTGTCATGTCCTAATGAACCACTTGCTCTTTGTCTTATTTGATGGGAATCTACTGTGTACCTGGCTGCATGCTTTATAATGCATATACAGTCTGTGTGTTGTTTTTAAACATGTACATATTTCCTGCCTACAAATCAAATAAGTACTGCCCATTTCCATCATTTCAAAATTAATCCTGCACCATAAGGAATTGAATTAGGTCCCATGAAAATGCAGAGAATATAAATCTCATTGTGATTTTGTCCAATTAGATGTTCAATAAAATCTTTACGTATCTTTACACATATTGGGATAGGTGTGACATCGCTGACACCTTTTGTGTGCTACGGGACCATGAAAAACACAACAGGAAAATAACTATTTAAATTAGATTTGAATGATACAGCACAATGGAAGGAAAAACTATGTTTATGATACAATTATGGTGCTTTTTTAAGCTTGGTGGTATTAACAACAAACCATTTCCTTGTATGGAAAATGAAAGCCTCTACCTTAGAACTCATACTCGTACTCGAGGAAAGAAAATAATGCAGGGCTGAGACATCTTAAGGATCAGTATATAATGAAAATGTTTTGATGTACCAACAAAACCTGACGCATCATCTTGACAGAAAACTCGTTTCACTCCTCCATACCTTTCTGTCTGGCCTTTCTCTGTCTTTCTCACATTTGTTTTCTCCCTCGCTCCTTGCCTCAATCCAGACCCTCCCTCTCCCCCTTTTCTCTCTCTCTCTTTCTCTCCCTCACACATACATACTCGCACACACACACTGCTTCCTTTCACTCTCACTCTGACAGTCTGCAGTTCAACATGTTGCCTGAGCGATGCTGCGCACTACAGTGGAAGCCATCCTGCCGGTGTACCGGCCGTGCACCACAGCCCGAACATCAGTGCTCCGTTTGAAGGACCTGTGTGAAGAGGAGTGCGAACCTCACAAACCCCAGCCACCACACAACAGAGAGAAACACAACACCAGCTCCATGTGGAGGGAGGCCATGCGTAAGAGGAGCTACTTGCTGGAGAGGGGCTCTTGGACAGGAGATGTAACAGGAGGAGTAGGTGTGCATGGCCGGAAACAGAGGTCCCCAGACTGGCTATATGATTCGTACTATCGTATGAGCCAGCAGCACCCACTTATTGTTTTTCTGCTCCTCATTGTGATGGGTGCCTGCCTGGCTCTGTTGGCTGTTTTCTTCGCCTCTGGGCTGGTGAGTGTTTGGAAACTGGGGGGAAGGTAACTGGGGAAAAAGCAGAAAGGGATGGGAAACAGTTTGGTTTGGTTGAGGGAGAAAGTTCTGTTGCTACTGTACTGAGCAAGTGACACAGTGATATGTAAATGTAACTTATTTCTTAGTGTTTGTTTCTTTGAGGGTTTCTAAAACCGTAAACAAACCCTCTACAAGCCCACACCTGGATTTTTATCATATATGATATTTATTTTGTGTATCAGAAATTGTATTTTCTGTGTCCAAAAACTCACACTTAAGAGGAAGTTTCTGGCAGTTGGGACTGTTTGTACTGATTGCAGCAACCACATGTCTTTGTTTACCTTATGCAGTATGTAATTACTCTCTTCAAAGCATAATTTCTGTGATCCATGTTAAAGTGATAAAGAAGCAGCAGGGAATAATTGATGTATGGAAGGAAAGGGAACACATTTGGAAAAACAACAGACATCGTCATGGGTAATTAAGCATAACAGATTAAGTGTAAACTATTAACCTGCCAACAGTTACTTTCATTTTTGACTCCTATTCAATTTAGCTCAGCTGGAGCAAAATGAAAATCCTTGTGAATTCAAACTTATTGTTAAATAAGATTGTGTATTGCCTATTAGCTGTGTAATTTGTATTTTATGGATGAAAAAAACTGAATAAACTCTGTATATTTAAGTATAAATCATAGTTTATGTACAGGTACATCTCAATTTTTTTTTTAATGTCGTGGAAAAGTTAATTTATTTCAGTAATTCAACTAAAATTGTGAAACTCGTGTACACAGACTGAAGTAGTTTAAGTGTTTGGTTCTTTTAATTGTGATTATTTTGGCTCACATTTAACAAAAACCCACCAATTCTCAAAAATCTCAACAAATTAGAATACTTCATAAGACCAATAAAAAAAGCATTTTTAGTGAATTGTTGGCCTTCTGGAAAATATGTTTATTTACTGTATATGTACTCAATACTTAGTAGGGACTCATTTTGCTTTAATTACTGCCTCAATTCGGTGCGGCATGGAGGTGATCAGTTTGTGACACTGCTGAGGTGGTATAGAAGCCCATGTTTCTTTGACAGTGGCCTTCAGCTCATCTGAATTTTTTGGTCTCCTTGATTCTCATTTTCCTCTTGACAATACCCCATAGATTCTCTATGGGGCTCAGGTCTGGTGAGTTTGCTGGCCAATCAAGCACACCAACACCATGGCCATTTAAACAACTTTTGGTGCTATTGTTAGTGTGGGCAGGTGCCAAATCCTGCTGGAAAATGAAATCAGCATCTTTAAAAAGCTGGTCAGCAGAAGGAAGCATGAAGTGCTCCAAATGTTCTTGGTGAACGGGTGCAGTGACGTTGGATTTCAAAAAACACAATGGACCAACACAGCAGATGACATTGCACCCCAAACATCACAGACTGTGGAAACTTAACACTGGACTTCAAGCAACTTGGGCTATGAGCTTCTCCGTCCTTCCTCCTGACTCTAGGACATTGGTTTCCAAATTAAATACAAAACTTGCTCTCATCTGAAAAGAGGACTTTGGACCACTGGGCAACAGTCCAGTTCTTCTCCTTAGCCCAGGCAAGACGCCTCTGACGACAACTGTAGCCAAATTCTTTGACACGTCTGTGTGTGGTGGCTCTTGATGCCTTGACCCCAGCCTCAGTCCATTCCTTGTGAAGTTCACCCAAATTCTTGAATCGATTTTGCTTGACAATCCTCATAAGGCTGCGGTTCTCTCGGTTGGTTGTGCATATTTTTCTTCCATACTTTTTCCTTCTACTCAACATGCTTGGATACAGCATTCTCTGACCGGCCAGTTTATTTGTCAATGAATGTTTGTGGCTTACCCTCATTGTCAATGATTGTCTTCTGGACAACTGTCAGATCAGCAGTCTTTCCCATGATTGTGTAGCCTAGTGAACCAAACTGAGAGACCATTTTGAAGGCTCAGGAAACCTTTGCAGGTGTTTTGAGTTGATTATCTGATTGGCATGTCACCATATTCTAATTTGTTGAGATATTGAATTGGTGGGTTTTTGTTAAATGTGAGCCAAAATCATCACAATTAAAAGAACCGAAAACTTAAACTACTTCAGTCTGTGCGCATTGAATTAATTTAATACACAAGTTTCACAATTTTAGTTGAATTACTGAAATAAATTAACTTTTCCACGACATTCAATTTTTTTTTGAGATGCACCTGTACATAAACTATGCTTTATGTATTGAGTTTATTGAGAAGCACCTGTATGTATTTATTTTATTTATTTATTTAACAAACTCTAATTTCAAAATGAACATTCTAGTAATCAGATGTTTGGGTTTTGTGCTGTTACTTCATAATATCACCACTGATTCAAGAGTTTGAAAATATACAAGATTCTATACAGTCTGTGCCATTTGTAGATAAAGCTTACATATAAACTGTAGTGTAGAAACTGTAGAAGCTGTAGTGTTGTCACTGTGTCTGAATTAGAGTTTTGTACATATATTGCTGGCTCACATGCTGAGACAGTTTACACAGGTTTCCCAGAAGTTGAGGTACTTTCATCATCATTTGCATAAAAAGCAGAAGTCACATTGACAGGACACAGGAGCAGGTTGCTGCCATGCTGTCTGAAATTTGTTTGCTTTTCCCCTTTAAATTTAAAGCCAGTCATGTTAAAAATATCTGAAATATACAGAGAAATGTGAGTGGTATATATTTCAACTGATTAAATCAGCTCTAATGCATTAGGGAGATCAGAGAGTGAAAAAGTAAGTGACATTTCACAGTATGACATCAACCCGTGTAGATAAACACTCTCAATGCATGTGCTACTTTCTTGTCTTGACTGCCTGACCTAAATCTCATATCAAAGTGGCTGTTGAGCCTGCCTTTGGTTGAGGCAATGCTCTCTATGACTCCCATGGTTGCACACATCACATTGATTGTGAAAAAGCCTTGGAGCCTGATTGCACTCTCAGGGCATTTTTTTTATGAACATACTCGGAATCCCGGACTATTTGCTCCCCCCATGACCTGCTTTCACTCAGCCTCACATCCGATAAGTGGCCGCTGGACTAACGTTTTCCCTACATGCTTTGTGGAATTTAGTAGAAGATTGCGTGTGCGGTTTTTGCCAGTTGCATGCTTGCTCTGTGTTCTCTATAACAAAATAGCCAGAACAGTGCTACCATAACATCTTGATGTTGTACATTCATCCACCTTCGTACATTCATAGAATTTCCCTGGAATTTTTTATCAGGGATTCCATTTCTAATGTGTTCCTAAAGCTGGACAGCATCAATTATGAATGTGTTTTCGGTAGTTTTCCCATGCTATTAGTGGTTTTGTGTGTTCCGGAAATCAATTCTTCAATGTTGAATTTGGCAGCAACAGCGGGGATTACAGAAAAGAGAAGCAAGTGTTATGGCTGTGAAACAGCCAGATGAGATACCATCAAAATCAACAACATGACTTTTAACAAAGCATTTTGTAGCACTTTTTAGAAAAGTGTGGATAGAGAGGTGACAGCAGAGGTTTAGTGTTGCTCTTAAGTGAGAAAACGATTGCATAAAATGTTGCTGATAATCAGGCTGTCTTACTTTGTGGCTGTTATTAAAGTGCTATGGGTGATGAGGCTTTTCACAGGCATCCTGGGCTCTTTAAACACTGAAACCATAAGAGGCACCTGATTAGAGCTTGAATCTATTTAGATGTCCCTGTTTGGATTCTCATGTGTATTGTGGGCTCATTTTCAGAATGTTGAGTTACAGTTTGGTGCACTAGTCAATAGCTCTGTTCCAAAACCTGAGCTTTCTATAGAAAGAGCATTGTATGGCATCACACATCTGATCTACATACAAAGTTTGTAACAAAAGGTAAGCAACTTAATTATGTTGCCGCCTAAGATACCTTGTTTTAGTTAAATAGCAAGATAGCATGACGTATTGTTCAGAAGTTGATCCTAGAATGCAGCAAGCTAGTTAAATAAAGATAACTAACTAAGGGTAAAACAATAATTGTACACTGCATTTCATAAAAAAAATCACTAAAAGAAAATTAGAATTCTAAAATAACTGGTTCAAACATTCAATCCTTCTTTCAGATTATGGAAAATAAGTGAACAATGTAACCATCACTAATATATGTAAAGGTCAAGGGAGTTGCCTTGTTGGTCTTACTCCTTTGATTTCTATATCATAATTCTATATCATAACTCAAAAAATTTGATGGACACCTGGCAAAGCAGTTATTGTAGAGGTCATGGGCTGATAACTTACTGAACCAAATAAATAATTTTAGCTGTAGTTCTGTTCTATGTGCAATAGATATTATAGATTAATATCTAAAACTGCATGACTGTATTTTTATTTTACTTTACAATGTTTCCTGAGGTGCACTTATGTCAGAATTTTTACATAAAAAAATAAAGAAATATGTTAGAAATAATAATAATAAAAAAACATTTTGATGAGATTTGATGCTAATTTTATTTGATCACTCTGTTTAAATGAGCGAGACTTTTTCAGGGCTAGTGTAAATGACCACTGCAATGATTGGCTAACATCTTTGCATTATAAATAAGTATTACACCTGGAACTTATTTGAGATCTTTTACTACATTTGTACTATTACAGCTGCTAAAATAAACTAATCTTGAAAATATTGATTACACACACACACACACACACACACACACACACACACACACACGTTGGTTTTTATGATTTACGGGGACTCTCCATAGGCGTAGTGGTTTTTATACTGTACAAACTGTATGTTCTATTGCCCTACACCTACCCTACACCTAAACTTAGCCTTCACAGGAGACGGTGCATTTCTACTTTCCCCCCAAAAAACGCACACTGTATGATTTATAAGCATTTTAAATTATGGGGACACTGAAAATGTCCTCATAAATCACCTTCTCCTTGTAATACCTATGTCATACCCATGTCATTATACAAATTTGTGTCCTCATAAACCACATAAACATGCCCACACACACACACACACACACACACACACACACACACATATATATATCTCTACTCCTCTTTGCATAAAATTAATCACAGTCATGCATCTTGCATCTCTATTTATGGAATCTCAAAAATGCTTTCATCATATACAGTGTAAACGCAATGTAAATAAAAGCAGTAGCCTAGAGATAGTGTTATTAATTTTAATGTGAGTTTTGGCAAAAGTACAGAACTCAAGTCACTGATAGACTAAAGAGCAATAAACGATTTTGCGACAAAGAATGTCTAAATGTCTGTAGAATTAACAGAATTACATATTGTGGCATTGTCAGGTCCATTTCTTTCTATGAAATTTTATTTGCAAAGCCTGCATTGTATTGCAATTGGTTGAAATGAATGGAACAAACAAACAATGCTTTGCTGAGATATTCACATGGTTGAAAATAAACAGGCAATTTCCTAACATTCGAATCCTTTGGAAAGTTGTTATTTTTAGTCCAGCTATCCTTTTGTACTATTTCTTCTGTCTGTCCATATAACAGATGTGTGGGTGGGGCTAAAGAGGCAATGATGAAAGTAAACATTTATCTGTCTCTGTGCAGGCAATCTTGTTGATGCATGCATTGTTAGAATATCAGTATTAAACTTGTCAGTAGAAAAAAGTTGTTTTAGCAGCTATAGATTCATTAACAATTGTTTACCTTACAGAGTGTATTTTAATTCAGTAGTAGTTCAGTAGTAAATCTAGACATTTTATATTATTTAATATTGTTATTATTCAACTTAAGATTGCATTGGAATTGTTAAGGCTTACTGTATCATTTACAACACAGAGGTGATTTGAAGTCATAGAATTGTGCAAGGAGCCCAACTAAAATGTAAATTCGTTGCCCTGCACTTTTATAAGGCAAGTGTGTATTTCATTTATACTCAAAGCCATAGGGTCCAGAAAGTCCAAAACGGTCTCAAAGTAGTAATAACTTGTGATGTGCTCAAATCTGAAGCTGTCAACGATATTAAATCATTGGTGATAGCATTCTACTCCATGCTATGGGGAGTGTGAAGCACGCGGGGACTTTGTGCTGGCATGAAAAAAACTCAAACCTGATCGCTCAAACCCGTGAGTTCACCCTTTCTTCCTCCAAGGTAATTGGGAGGGGAGAAACGTGAGAGCAGGAGAGCCGGGGCTACCTTCAATGAAGAAGGGGATCTGCGAGCGAAGCAGGGACAGTCACATGCTTTCGTAATGAAAGCAGCCCCTGCAAACAAGCCTGCGGTGGCCCTTTACTTAGGGCTAGCCTAAGGGCCCCCAGCGGGCTGCCAGCGCAGGGCCCCTGAGAATTTGCTCATTGGCAAAACGTTGGCCCCTTAGTGCTGGCCCTGCATGGGCAGCCCTCACTAGGCCCACACCATTAATTAACAAATACATATGTTTCACTATCAATACTTTCCAGCTACTATAACTTAAGTACTTGGGAAAAATGGTTATTATACATCTGAAATGGATGCAGTCACCACATAACTAATGTCTTTTAGTTTCATAAGTTTATTTGTTTTTCATTTGTTTTTAATCGTTTAGGTGGAGACTCTAAATAAGCCCCTTGGGTTTTCTGCCTCTCCCTGCACATTATATGGATTGTATTATATATATATATTTATTTTGTTTGTTTGTTGTATTTTTATTGCATCTATTTACCCTTGTGAAAAATAAACCAAACTAAAAATGTCTGCATTGTCAAAAATGTACAGTAGTAAAAGGGATTTAAAATCAATTTATTAAATACAAAATATAAAACATTCAATTCAGGTTAATAGAGCTACAAATAGCCAAAAAGGTACATACACAAAAGAACAAAAAAACTAAAGCTAACAAAGCAATGAAAGATTGTAGTTTTGTCACGTGAAAGTCTTACCTGTAGTGCATAAATGTCCAAACACTGTCCGTAGCAGAAGTTACTGATGGCAAATGAATAATCCAGCCTCTTGTAATGAAAAATCACTCCACGGCTCTCAAACACAAGACTCTTCCTAACCAGGAACAGTCAAAAATAGTCCAGACTGTGGTCCCATGTCGAAAATTACTTTAAATCCTTATTCAAACTGGACCATGATGTGGTGACCTCACCAATAATGCATACAAATACACTGTCTTAAACTCTTAGCTTCAATCCAAACATAGGCCATACATTTAATTAACATCTCTGCAAAACACATCAACTCCTTACTTTAGATTGGGCTTGAAATGACAAATATCCCAACCAGGACACAGCACAATGTGCTCGGCAGGTGAGCCATGCTGGCTACTGCTGCTTGTTATTGCTGCTCCCTATACCCACATGGCTTTACTTAAGGAAACCTAAAACACCCTAGCACCCCTAGTGGTAAAGAAGAAAACTTCCCACAAAATTATTATTAACAGGCTCATGTCTGTTGCACCTCAAATATGACTCGCGAGACCCACTTTACAGCAGAGTTTAGTTCCGACTTTTATCAAACTCACCCAACTGTGATTTTCTAATGATCCTAAAGACATTGATTAACATGCTCAGGTGTGTTTGATTAAGGTTAGAACTAAACTCTGCAGGAAAGGGTATCTCGTGAGCCAGATTTGTGAATCCCTGGCCTATTTGAAACAAAAGGTTCTGAAAAGGTGTCTTTTAGTTTGAGCCATTCCAGTTAAATTGAGTGGCTAAAGAATGGCCAGTCAATGTTGTTTGTATTCTCCTAGTTGCATTACAGGGCTGCCGACACAAACACCTGCATGGGCCCAAAGGTACAAAAGTTGTTCTGGGCCCGAACGGGATGGCCCACACTGGGCCATCATAGGATTAATGTGAGCAGTCCCATAGTGTGGGCTGTTCACAGAGAGCCCACGGTGAGCCCAAAGCCGTGGGCCTCGCCTGGGCCTGTTTAGGTTTGGTGTGGGCTGGCGCTAATTCACTGTGCCCGCAAAAACATGGTGCATATTTGCAGGGCCCCTGTCTTAGTGAGCGCAGCCTCCGCTACACACACACAAATGTGAGGCTGTCAGAGATAAGAATCATTGGTGAAAGCATTCTACTTCAATTCGCCTAGAGGGATTGAGCTGCTCAATGTAAAATGGCGCACTGATCCTCATGTGTAAAACACACCGGCAGATCAAAATGCTGCGGGAAGAGTGAACACATGGGCTCTGTGCTGGCGTGAGATCACTCAAATCCGGTTGCTCAGCTCCGTGACTCTGTTTTTTTTCTCAGAGCAGGAGAAGCAGGAGATCGGGGTTGCCTTCATTGAAGAAGGCGATATGCAAGCGGAGAAGAGCAAGACACATGCTCTTAGTGAGAGCATTCCATCTCAGTGAGTGTTCAGTCCCTGTGTGGGCACTGCCCAGACAGGCGACGCACTTACTGCCCTTCTGTCTTGTGCAGGGTTCCCTGCATGAGCCACACTCACGGTGCAACATTTGCAACAATTTTGCTAGCTCTTTTAAGTTGCCGGATAGCCACAGGGGAAGACTTCTCGCTTCTTCCTCTGCCGGGGCACTTCCATGGCGGAGAGCTACAAGCTGAGCTTCTTCCTCCTTCAGCTTCTTGTTTACAGTGTCAGCGAAGAGATGTTCCTTGTTGCTGAAGGAGAAGATTCTGATGAAATGGTACTGCAAGCAGACTTATAAGGACCATTGGTTTGTTCAGCTACACAAACGTGAACAAGTCAGGCTTCAGTACAGAGTAAACAGGAGCTTTCCCCATACACAATGTGAGAGAATGTTCGAAAGGGAACATTAATAATATTTTTTTTTCTTTTTTTTCGGCTATCCATAAAATGCATTGCTGTTCTGTTGTAAGTCATCTTAATGAATCCTAAATGCATCTACTTTCGGAAGGCCAAATATAGTGCTTTTGCTTTCGCCTAGAAACACACAGCTTCTCCCTGACATGGCTGCTTCAACGTTACCGCGGTTACTGAAACCACACCTTATTTCTTTGCGTGAATATTTGGGCTGCATCATGAAAATATTTCCACACAGTGATGTAGGGGCGTGTTTGAATGAACCATTTTAGGGGGGCGTGGCAGAGTCTTAATTTTGATAAAGAATATATTTTTGGTTTTGAGACTTTAGTCTTTGCAACTTCAGGGAACTTATCTATGCACAATCTGCTTGTAACACTCCAAAGAGAAAGCAAAACTTGAAATCGCATCATATGACCTCTTTAAATGATAGCCTAACTGCTGAAAACAGTCGCATGATTTGATGACATCTTTAATTACATAAGTTAATCTATATACTTTTTACCAGAAATGAAAGTTATTCATTTTTTTAATTAACTTTTTTTTTACAATGAATCTTATACTATAGTAATAATATAAATCTGCAAAACAAAACAAATCTTTTATCAATTTTGCATTCCATTATCACAATATTTTTTTTTTCTTTGTCCGAGATGCAAGGTGGCAGGTCTGACTATTAAAGCTCATGCATGCGTGACTGTATTTTCTGAGTGTTGTTATAGAAATGGCAGATGAGGGACAAAATAGGGACGTTCGCAAACTAGCTCGGAAAAATGTCCTCCGAACATCCGCCAGTGAACATCTTAAAGAGGGTGTGGAATTACAAATTGTATTTAAATGTTTAATTTAGATTCTTATTCCTGACTCAATGTATAACTGTGCTTTGTCTCAATCAAGTCATGTTGATTGGCAGAGATTCAAAGAACGCCTGGCCCAGACGTTGATTCGAAGAACCCCTGGCCAGACGTTGATTCAAAGAACCCCTGGCCAGACGTTGATTCGTTAGGGTGATTGGATTAGTGTCTATCTTTCGGAGCTCCTAGCCCAGACGTGGATTCGTTTAGGTTGATTGGATTAGTGTCTATGCATTTGATTATGTTGATGAGATTAGGACCACGGGAAGTTTGGTAACAAAACCAACGCCTCCCTCAGTTGCATGCATTGTTTGAATTTGTCTCCACCTCCAAAAAAGTCCCTCCTCCAAAAATGCCTATAAGATACCATGTAAAGTTACTTAAGAATGAGATTTCGATGACTGCAGCTACCAACAGCTTGGGTTCTCAATAAAAAGAATCCTGCTGACGATCCAATCCGATTTCTCCTGGTCTTCTCTTCTGAGTCTTCTACACTTTAGAAGAACAGAGTTTTCAACAAGGGCCAAATGTGAACATTAGTGGACGTCCTCAGAACGTCCGTCAGCGAACGTTACAACGTGGACCAAAACCGGACGTCCTCCGGACCTAAAGGGACGTTCATAAAGTCCAGGGGATGTTCACTGTTTTGTAGCACGCTGTTTATTAAACCACTAAGAAAGTCGCTCAATTGCACGTGTGAGAAAATCTGCTCCCATGCGTGTGAGAAAATCAAGCCGTTTCCTAATAAAAAGGCAGATTAGTCTCACAGTTGTAACACACAATACGTATATTTGTCCATACCTCTGCATTTTCTCTCAAATAGAGTTTTGTATTTGCAAATCACTTTGCGTTTGTTTGAAAGTCAAGTTATTCTTTGCAAAGCAGATTGTGTTTAAATTGCAAAACACTGGATTTGTTTGATGAATATTGGCACAAACATAGCTCCATAAGGCACAGTAAGCGGAAGTTTTCGTGGCGGCATGCCGAAAGACTGAGCCTTGGAGTAATAATCGCTGCATGGAAGATGATGCGGGACAGGTCTTCTCACCAACTGCATTCAACATCTCAAGGTACTGGGTCTCCTTATGAGGCCGGTTTAAGACACAATGAAACAGTTGGAGTAAACTGTTAAATGTTATAAGTGTGGTCAGCTGGGGCATAAGAAACCTATGTGTCCCCAGCTAAATAAAAATCTTATCATCTTATATGATATGTGCCTCGAGAAATGGTTCCTGAAACTAGTCTGTCTGTTCAAAATCCAATGTTAAGAATGATAGAGTTGAATGGTAACAAGGTTACTGCTTTAATTGGTACGGGTTGCACACAAACCTTTTTTTGACGCATTCCTGATTCGGAATGTTTTCCCCAGTTAGGTGCACTCAGTGATTCCCCTGTAATTGTGAATTTATTTGGGAATAGGGGATCACGCCTATTTGATGAGGGTGGGACTTGCACAGGGTTTGCCATATTTCCTACTCTGACTGATCTATTATCACTTAACGATGTTCATGATGTAGACCTAGATTTGACATGGTCACAAGTGAAGATAACCCAATTACCCGTTAGAGAGAAGTAAAACTGGCTATAAATACATGCTAGTAATTTCTGATTATGCAACGCGATTTCCAGAGGTGTTCATGTCAAAAAACATCAAAACCAAAAGTACTGCATTCTGTCTTATACAGTTTTTCTCTAGAGTGCTGTTACCAAAATAAATATTGACTGACAGAGGACCGAATTTCACTTCTCAGTGCCTACAACAAGTGTATCAGTTACTGGGAATAAAAGTGTAAAAAACAACTCCCTGTCATCCCGAAACAGACTGGCTTTTGGAGAGATTTAATCAAACTCTTGTACAGATGCTTCGCAAATTTGTGAATGAGATGGGTCCGACTGGGATCAGTGGTTACCTTACCTCATGTTTGCGCATAGGGAAATACCACAGGCATCCATGGGTTTCTTGCCGTTCCAGAGGGTATACAGGCACGAAGTGCAGGGATCATTATCCCTTTTGAAAGCATGGTGGGAGGGGAGTTCGTCGGAAGCTCCTTAAAATAATGTTATTGATTACGTGATCACTAAATTACACAAATTACATCACATGAGGGAAGCGCAGAAAAAAACAAAACATTGTGGTATGATAGGAATGCCAAGCTGCGATCGTTCAAGACCATTCAAAAAGTACTGATAATGCTTCCTACGTCGGAAAATAAACTTCTAGGTAAATGGTATTGGCCATTTGAGGTAACCAAGAAGCTGGGTACAACGACATACCCCAGGACAGATGCGTTCGCATATAGGGTATTGCATATTAACCTCCTGAAGGAATGGTATCCTCAAACGTAGAGTGTAGTCGTTAATTTGATCAGGCTAGTAGAGAATGAGGAGGAGGTAGAAGAACAATTGTCACAAATCTGGTTGCCCTTCCAACACATTGACGCTTACACTACAATATTACTGCATGTCATCCACGGACTACGTTTCCCATAACCCATTGCACTGACGTCACACAGCTGCTCGCACTAATCACACAGCTGATTGCACTGATCACTCATTGCACTGAGCACACAACTGATTGCACTGATCACACTCTATATAAGCCTTGGACTTCCTCTCTCTCTTTGCCGAGTATTGTTTGCCACTGCCAATATCTCAGAGCGTTTTCCCTGTGTGTTTTCCTGTTGACTACCTGGACCGTTTACACTCATCTGACCGTTTGCAGCCTGCCTTTTGACCCTGCCTGTCTTTTGATATTCTCTCTGTCTGCTGCCTGCCCCAACCTTTGCATTGTCCCTGTTTATGTCTCAGCCTTGCCTACGTTACTCTTATTACTGTTGACCGAACTTTGCCTGTCTGACCCCCTCTTGTTTAATAAAGCTGCACCTGGATCTCTACATCAAAGAACCTTCATTACAACAATACCTACCTGGTAGTCAATCATCGTCAACTTTAAAGCTCAATCTATTCTATTCAATTGAGTAGAAGGTCCAAATTCAACGATTGTGTGATCCAAATCTTTTTAGGAGTCAATAACAGACCAGAACAGTAAATCGCTCTGACATTAAATTTTTTACATAATTTAGAAAATCCAGCATTTAGTTGATCCTGATAAGTGCTTGTCGTTACAATTGTAAACACAACGGCTTTCTTCTTTAGTGAGGGGGTTTGGTGCCATGGCATTTTTGTTTCCAGGCAGAACGTTAAAGAACGTGACACATACGTCTCCTAGTAATCCTGTATAATCTAACCAATCCGATGATGACTTCAAAACTCCTGAAGTGTTTCCAGCTAAGTGTGCCGCAAGCACATTTATTCCCAATTTTTCAACCATAGCAGCACTATAAGTTAAAAGGAATATTGAACAAACAACCTATTCTGCAAATCCCTGATTTTGGGAAACCTTTTGTTCTTCAGACTGATGCGTCAGATGTAGGGTTAGCAGCTGTCTTGATGCAGGAGGAAAATGGATAGAGACACCCGGTGGTGTATCTAAGTCGGAAATTATTTCCACGGGAAACAAGGTATACCGTGGTGGAAAAGGAATGTCTAGCTTTGAAATGGGTCCCTGATTCAATGAAGTAATTTTTACTGGGTCGGGATTTTGTGATTGAGACAGACCATAAAGCCTTGAAATGTTGAGTAATATGAAAGATACTAATTTTAGATTGACGTGGGTTAGGTTTAGGGTTATGTATTGGTTTTAATGTTTTTTTGTTCAATTTTTCTCGTTCTTTGTAAATTTGTATTTATTTTAGTATGTTTCTTTTGTTTATTTGTCTAAATATTTATGCTCTAAGTTAGGTAGTTTGTCTTGTCTTCTTTATGCCTAAAGGAGGACAGGTAGCTCCTAATGATTATTTTCTATTTTCTGGAGTGCACGCTGGTGAATGGAAGGTGAAAAAACATGCAGAGACAAATTATGTTGGTCTTTATTTACATGATTTGTTATGGTGTATAAATGAAAAGGATTTTTGGATAGTATTAATTTTATTTCTTTTGTTCTAAATTCGATGTGGATTCATCTCATTTAAGTAGTAAATGTATAATATAAGGGCTGGGTTTTGTTTTTTGAGCTTTGGGGAGCTTTTTTGGGTTGGTGATCCCAACTGTTAACATTTGAGCCATGGAACTCCATATTTTATTTTATTTATTTGTGCAGTTGTCTTTATTTATGGCCAAGTGTATGTTTAAAAAAAATGGGAAAATAATAAAACTACTGATTGTTTACAAATCATGCTTCCTGCGTTTATTGGGCGAATCCTGACAAGGGGTGATTTCGGACACAGCCTTAGTAATTTTGGAAGACATTGTTTAGCTTGTTCAGTTGTGTTTGATTAGGGTTGTTGCTGAAATCTGCAGGACTGCGGCTCTCTAGGATCGAACTTGTCTACTCCTGAGTACAGTCTTGCAGAATCTCAAATCAAACATACTTGCTAAATGAACCAAAGGCTTTAGGATTATAAAATTACCGGCAGGTGTGTTTGATTTGAGATGGAAATTGTTGAAACCTGATTTAGGCGATGCTTTTATCCAAAGCACATTACTGTTGACAACAATACAAGCTAAAGCAGTTAATTCAGTGGAGACCAATTAATTAGTGCTACTGTACATACAACATTTATTTACCTACCCGTGTAGTGCTATGCTGAAGGGTTTGTGTAATGTTAATAATAAATAATAATTGTATGCTTATTAAATTTGAGAAACAAATCAACCAGAAAATGTCAGTGCTCAGTCCCCCAGTTTGACAGAAGTGTCTGTGTGTTCTTTGAGTTCATTGGCAGTCACTGGTAGTTTATCTGGTAAACTATAATCCAGTGACTGTCGTGCAGGTGCAGTTGAAAGGTGCAATTAAAGTACTTTTTGTAACACTGAAATCTCTCTGCAGGATATCGAGGATCACATCGCCTTTGTAATCACTGTCCCCACTGCGCTGGCTATTTTCCTCACAATCTTTTTTCTGGTCTGCATCGAGTCCATCTTCAAGAAGCTGCTCCGAGTTTTCTCCTGGGTGATCTGGGCCTGCCTGGTTGCCATGGGTTACCTCTTTATGTTTTTTGGAGGAATCATCTGTCCCTGGGATCAGGTAAGAAGAGTGCGTTATCGGCCACCTAAGGTTGTTTTCAGTCTTATGCATTTTACCTAATACATCTCAGACGGTGTATTCTTGAGAATCAGTGGGAACGAGTAACATGAGAGAGACTGAAAGGAGAAATAACACAATATTTAGTCAAAAAGGAAGGTGTGCATACTGATATATGGGACAGCCTCTAGTGAACAACTGGAATTGTGGATCAGAATCACCTTTACTAGGCAATTTTAGCATTTGTCAAGTCAGATGCTTTCCTATGATGCACAGAAATGATTTTAAGAGAGAGCTCCATAACATAATTAAATGTGAAGGCCAGAGAACTCTTATCGAAAATGAAAGAATTCCAGAAATATAAAATATTTATATGGAGAACAGAAAATAAACTACTATTTATTTATACAATTTCACATCAGGGCTACTATTTTACCCCAATACCAGTTCTCATGGAATGCTCTGAAACTGTGATCAGTAATACTGGCAAGTCAGTAATAAGTGGCAAGAAATGGCAAGTCAAGCTTTTATTTATTTACTTATTTATTTTTAACTGAATATTTTCTGCTGTGTTTTATACCAGTTCATCTTTGTAAGTAGCTTCCCCAAGTAATTTTAACCCATCAGAAGTTTATTTTCTTTGAATTTTCAACCTGTCCACATGCATGATAAAATTGAACCCTGTTCAGTGTATTATTATTATGTCAGGTGTAAATATATAACTGTAAAAATTGTACTTAACAAAAACATTTTACAGTCTTCTACTATAAGATTCCAATTATCCAGCTTTCTTTTCCCTCTATCATGTTGATTATATAAAGTACATGTGTTCTATCTGAGCCACCCCATGTTTGACCTGCAAGTCCATGAGGATAATTACGTTCAAAATTAATCAAAATGCAGCTAATGTGTGATTTGACCTGGGAATTCAAATAGTAATCAGAAGTCTGGCCTAGCTATTCGGCACATTCATACAACAGATAAAAAATACATTCTTCAAGGAAAGAAAAAAATGAATAAAAATAAGTAAATACATAAAAATATTCTGCCATTAGTTTGGTCAAATTGTATTAAATCTTTTAATGGAGATTATAATGAGCTAATGATATGCTGTTAAAATAAGACTCAATGTTTGTCGCTGACATATTGTATGTGGACATATGGAGTAGGTGACATATGGTGAAAGACAAACAAGGCTAATGTCAGACGTGTACGAAGGGATGACTTCCTGTGTTAATCAATATCACTGCTTGGTTCCAGATTAAAGGCAGATAGAGAAGTTCTCAATACATAGACTCCATCTGAATCCTCTATACAGCAAATGCTCCACTTTTTTCACAAAATATTTCAGCAAAACAGTGTCATATTTACTAATCACTTTTAATCCAGTTTAGCTTTCACTGATGTAGTGCTGTGAGTATGGGAAATTCTTTATGCAACTTAAGCTTATTATAGAATCACGTATAAGCCCTAATTACTGCTCACACTAATTTTTAAATACCAGTGAAGTTTACACTTGAATATCACTTGAATCTTTTTTTTAAATAATTATTTTATTCCCAGCTGATAAATGATAAAAATTTGACAGCCAATTAGAATCCACCTGGCATTAAAGCTTGAGTATTTAATGTGGAAGATGACATAACACACAATAAACAATAGGTTATCCTTCTTTGGTGTGGACTGTGGACATTAATATAGTTATATTATAGTTATCTTTATATTTATCCTTCTTGGTGTGAATTTCCCTTTACAGTATCCCCTAGCCAGATGTGACAGCCACATGCAGTAAAAGACCAAAGGCCTTGCTGAATAAATCGTTTTTAAAGGAAACTGCTTATCATTTAATTAATTGACAGCCTTTCTGCTACTCTTTAACATGTTTTACACTAAACAATTCTGTTGGATTTAACTATTTTTTATAGTTTACCATTAAAAGAATTCTGTTTTATAAAAGAAGTCACTGTTTTTTTCGACAGGTGGAATTCAGCTTATGGCACATCCAATTAATTCCTATGGTCTCTATAAAGGGCAACTGAGTGCCGTACAACTATGACTGAAATTCAATGATGTCAAGGCTGTATTGTGATTGGTTATTAAGACACACGTGATCCAAGTTAGCCATTACACTTTCTCCAATAGCAAGTAATACATACCCTCTCATCACTCTATAGTAAGACAGTCTCTGCTGCAAGACCTAAATTGGGTGTGTCTGATAAGGGAGACATACAAAATGTGCAGCGCTTTGTATGCCTGTCTCTGCTAAACTTCACATACTTCAGAGAGCAAGTTTTTCCATGCCCATGTGAGCCAAACAGACAGAATGCAATAAAACAGGAGTGTAATAATTCTGACTAATATATGCATTTTGCTACTATTTTATGTTGGACAATAATTGTGATTTATGTAGAATTTTAAACCTATAAGTAAATGTATTTTTATAATAGCAGTAACTGTAAAGTGACTATTTTCTATTGACTATTGTATTGGGCTAATCAAAATATCCTAATACAGTTGCAACCAGCACGGCTGCAGGGAAAATAAAAGAGTTCCAGATTATCCTCCTTCATCACAGTAAGCCTTGATACTTTGCCACAGTCAACACTTATTATTCTAAGAGTTTGCAGTTCTCAATAAATTGCTCTGGATAGCTTCTGACAGCTTTTCAGATTTCTTTTTTGATTACCGTATGTCTAAAAAAATATATATACAACTATATTGTACATTTAGATTACATAAATGACATGGAATATTTCATCCAATTGTTAATGTGCTCACATCAATTTATTAATTCAATTTAATATCCATTTATTTATTAAATGGGTTTCTTGTCTTTTCACTATAGTTTGATATTGAGCAGTCTACTGAGCTAAATTAGAAATAATCTAATCAGAAAACATTTTATCACGTTGTAGGCATGTATATTCCTCTTAAAGGCCTAGTACAGGGGTCACCAAACTTGGTCCTGGATGGCCGGTGCCCTGCAGAATATAGCTCCAAATTCCCTCAACATACCTGCCTGGAAGTTTCAAGTATACCTAGTAAGACCTTCATTAGCTGGTTTGAGTGTGATTGATTAGGGTTGGAGCTAAACTATACAGGGCACTGGTCCTCCACTGTGTCCGGTGACCCCTGACCTAGAATGATGGTCTCTATCTTGTATCATTAGTGCTTTCATACATCACTCAGTCCATTTTTTTATTTTGCAATTTATAAATTGCATTAATAATTTCAGGAACAAACACATTTCATACTATTTTAATTCAAGGCAGCTATGACAAGCCTCTTCCGCATGTTCAATACCATGACAGGTTTCCAGACAGATCTTATTGAGAGTCTGCTCCTATCTTAAAAGTATATTCTACACACAACAGCCTGGATGGAAAAATCTATATTTACTTAATATAATATAATCAATACATGTGGAGCACCACAATAACAGAAAGACAGAAAGACTTGCCTTGACCTAAAGAGATGTCTGATCTTGCTAACAATGACACACTAATCTCATACAAGTATAAAATGTATGGTTTACTCCATCAAATTACTACCCTGTTTTCATGTTTAATCCTTGTGCACTGATTTTTTCCTCCTTCCTTAAGCTTGAGAGGTGGATTCACTCCTTTTTCTGAGTGTCAAAGTGGTAACTAGGAAACTTTCTAAGTAAAGGTCAAGATACTGGTCACGTGTTGCTAAGCCAGGGAGATGTGCTATCCATCAAACAGGCTCTTGTGTCCAAATCCCTTGGGGCTTTATGGCTGTTGACATCTGCTTCATTATTCGGTTGGTTTTGTAGAAAACAAACCATTTCCTGAACAAGATTCCATGATAATACATTTGTAGATTTGGCAGATGACCAAAGCTGCCCTGACAATTTCAATTAAAGCACAGGAACAAATAGCATTTTGGTTAACAACTGTTGTAGGTCATAAAGAGAGAAGGTCAGGGGTTTCCAGTGTAAGCACAGGACATTGGTATAGTGCGATTTATAAAAATCTCATTAAGCCAATGGATAGTCAGTCATCCTGAAAACAGTTTTCATTTTTCTTCTCTCTCTGTCTTTCACATTTATAGGGTTATACTGTATGTGGTGAAGAGAGATAATTTTCTCAGCAGGGCATTACTGCATTAATGTCTTGAGCTTGGCTGAGGCAACTGTTGTCTAGTCTCTTAATGGCTGGTCGTGTTATCTTTGCATGAGTTTCATGAGAAGTTCTGTAGAGTAACAGATAACATTTGAGGATACCCTAAAATAAAAAAATGGCACTCACAAAGAGAGGAGAAACAGGGCTAATATTCACTGTGTCCAAGAGACTACTACTACCTACAATTAAATAATGTAATATCATTAAATGTGACATCTACATTTATGCATTTGGCTTTTTAGCCCAAGCAACTTACATTGAATGTATACGTTTTATTTAATTTCATGAATTCAAAATTTGAATTCAAAATTTTTTTTTTTGTTTATGCATTCTATGGGAATTAAAACCTTGGCCTTGTGTTGCTACCATCATGCACGTTTGAACATTAAAGGAATGCAGTCCTGATTTGTGGGGAGGTTAAATATGTCAAAGATATATTCAGAAGTAACAGATGTAAATTATTTGCACACAATAATTATTGAAATGTCCAAATTGAAATGTCAGATTAAATCTATTCTTTATGCCATCATAGATTTAATAATATGATTTTAAATTATGGATTTTCATAGTTAAAGGTTGAAAGTCTGGGACATGTGTAAAACTATAACATTGATACAGTACACACAATGCATGGTTAATAATAATCAACCTAATGCAAACTGTCTGTGGTTGAAGAGACATCTACAGTATTATTATTATCTACATATTGCAGTCACTCCACTGAGATTTGTAAAATAATTGGAATTACTTATTTAGATGTTTGAGCATCACTTTAATAAACAGCAGTTTATTGTTCATTGCAAACTACCCACATATTCACTAGGCAGTCCACAGGTCAAACACAGGGCAATTCAAATTGCCATTAACACCGTGTGTGCTATGCTGCTGCCATTAGCTTATTGTGAGCCTGCTTCAATGAACTCAGCTGTAGACGCACATACAGTCTGACTCTGCCAAGCCACACATGCCTTGCAGAAGACTCAAATTTGAATATCTTTTCAGGAATATTGTAAAATTATTTATGGACATCTATGCATGAATTAGATAAAAGCACTTCAATCACTGTGATGATTCCCTGACACAAATTACTATGCAGAGGAGATGCTGTGTGAAAAGACTATGCTTAGCCAAAGGAAACAGTAAGAATTGTATATATACTGGCCCAGTAGTTCAGAATTTTACTTGCCATGCCAACATATTCACTGGCTCCTCTAGGTAAGTAACTCAATCGTTCAATCGATCAATCAATCGATCAATCAATCGATCAATCAATCAATCAATCAATCAATCAATCAATCAATCAATCAATCAATCAATCAATCAATCAATAACAAATCAAGTGTGAGCACTCTTGATCCATATCAATAACTAGCTAGAGTCCTAGCTGAGCCAGGATTCTATTCTATATGGAGATTGCATGTTCTCCCCATGTTGGTGTGGGCCTCCACCAGGTGCATTAATTTACAATAATAATATATCGACAGTATATTTAATTTAAATAATTGTACACATTTACAAATTCTTATTTAATCTGAATATTTATTTCATGGAATTAACTGGTTGATTCTATTGTATTTATGATAAATTATTATGTTTTCATAAGCATGTATTTAATGCAGTTGGCTCATTTACTTGATCTGATAATCTAACATTTTATTCTGTTCTGTGTTCTAGTGCCAGTGTGTTTCAAAGGATTGCATCATTTTAAACAAGACTACATTTTAAAATCTTACAATCAATTACATTTCCTGTAATCATTTATCATTTATTTAATATAATATTTATTTTGTGAGGAACAATACCAAACTGAAGTCATGTATTACCGTATGGAATATCTAATTAATTTAGCTCAAAAGTTTTCAACATCTTGAAATTTCAATTCGGAAGAGTTCCTGAACAGTGTGAATCATGGGATATGCTTAGCCTCAATATTTAGTCAAGTCTAGTCACCTTTATTTATATAGCGATTTTAACAATACAAATTGTAACAAAGCAACTGCACAATATCAAAATAGGAAAATAGTGTGTCAATAATGTAAAATGACAAGATTAAACACTCAATTTTCAGTTAAAGTCATTTCATTTTTAATTCAGTGATGGCATCGTCCAGCTCAGTTCATTTCTAATAGTATCTGTGCAATCAAGTCGACAATATCTCTGGAAATGAAGTGTCACCAACTAAGAAAGCCAGAGGCGACAGCGGCAAGGAACCAAAACTCAATCGGTGACAGAATGAAGAAAAAACCTTGGGAGAAACCAGGCTCAGTCAGCCCCCCTCTGTTCCCCTCTGGCCAGACGAACCAGCTGTTTGTTCCAGCAGAGTCAGATTGTAAGGGCTCAACTGGTTCCAGTGGTCTTTTCCCGATGGTTATCTAGGTGACGAGGTCCTCACTGGGGATCTGTCTCTGGGGCTCATCTACGTGTCCTGGACTCCCATGACGTTCAGGGCTGTAGGGGCTTTAGAGGTTGTCTTTAGGTGCTGATCCACCATCTGATCTGGATATGGCCTGGATCTGGTGACTGCAGTGACCCTCTGGGCTGGATAAGGACCATATCGGGTGACCTCGGAATAAGAAAGAAACAGACTAATATTAGCATAGATGTCAATCTTCTTATGATATAACAAGTACATTGTGTTTTATGGGAAGTGTTTCCGGTTCCGGTTGACCTAATTAATGCAGCCTAACAATCTTTTAACGGATTTGAATATTAGTGTATTAGTGTGTTATGTGTACGCCAGGTTAAAGAAATTAGTCTTTAATCTAGATTTAAACTGACAGAGTGTGTCTGCCTCCCGAACAGTGTTAGGTAGATTGTTCCAGAGTTTGGGCGCTAAATAGAAAAAAGGATCTGCCACCGGCAGTTGATTTTGATATTCTGGGTATTATCAAATGGCCAGAGTTTTGAGCTCGTAGCGGACGTGGAAGACTATAATGCGATAAGAGCTCACTCAAGTACTGAGGAGCTAAACCATTCAGGGCTTTATAATAATTAACAAGATTTTAAAATCTTTATGATGTTTAATAGGGAGCCAGTGCAGTGTTGACCAGTGGCGGATGCAGAACGTGACAGATGGGTGGGCCTGGATTAAGTCGAGGTGGGCCTGAATATATGGGTGTTCCGAAATCAAGGCTGGGTTTCCCGATAACGTTGTCTCTTAGCGCGCTACGAAGACTCTTAAGGTTAACTTAACTGATACCATTTCTAGGCGTGTTTCCCGAACCATACCTTAGGAAGCTGCTTAAGATATACCTTCTTACGTGCGATGTTACCCGGTGCTGTCCGGGTGATGGTGCTGAATTGGTTGATATCGATGGCTCGAGAATCAATTATTCTCTCGTGCAGGGGCTGTTTATTTGAGAAAGCGGTGTTCTTTATAAAAGAAGCGCTTCAGAAATAGTTGAAATTGCATTTATTAGGAATCATGGGATATTATAAAAAATAATCCAAACTATAATAGCCTAACCTACATATTTTTAAATTGTATCATATATTGCTGCCATAATAACCATTTCAAATTTGTATGTGCTTTCGTCTCTTGCATGTTTGTTCACTGAGGTGGAGCTGCGATTAAATAGTGTTCTTGGAAATACTTTCCAGCATTTCAGTAATAAAAGTGTACATCTTACATACGGTGCTCGGCAGTGATCAAAAAGGATTTAAACAGTGTATTTTGAATTTCAATTTTTTACGTGCTTTCTACTCGTTCACATTTTTTGTTTGTTGTGGTGAAGCTGCGATGAAATATTGTTCTTGTAAATACTTTCCAGCATTTAAGTAAAAAATAAAAAGTGTAGCCTAAATAAGAAGGTCTCGGGAAACGCTGAAACCTTGAGTCCTCTGACGTTACTATAGGTGCTGTAGCCATTAAAGAAAACGTATTTAGGTTCATATATATGTTCAATATTATAATATATGTTTTTATTTATTTAATCTATTTTGGTTATGAAAAGTGAACACTGAACAGCATTATAAGAGGCGCAATATGACATGGTCAGACATGATTATGACCACTTCATAGGTTTGTTTTGTAGAAAGACTTTCTTTAAAGTGAATTTCGTTTTGTATAAATTGTATCTAAATTTTAATCAATTTTTCATCAGCCAATTGCCTGGATTTAATGAATAAGAAGCGAATATACCAGACAATACCACTTGGCGTTGAAGCTTCGATATTTCCCATCAATTATGGTACTCGGGAATGCCTGTAGATGAGGTTGGGTAGCAGGTTCCCCCAGAGCTGACAGATCCGACGGTGCAATTAAGTGTAGCAGTGATCGTCGATTAGCCATAGGCAGATCTGCTTGCCGGTTAGCATCAGTGGAGGTCGTTGGTTCGGAGTTAATCTCCGCTCCATTCTCAGAGCCAGCGGTTGTTCCATTACGATCCACAGATTGGTCCTCCAAATAATTATTAATCTGAATACGAATACGAATACGCTGCAGTAAAATGGTTTCATATGAGGTGTGCATAGGGATGTCCTATATAAGAACTGACCATTCATTTCGTGTACTTATTAGAAATTAGGTCTTTATAGCTCTTTAAAATGTATTAATGTCCCATATCTCAAAAATGCTGCAGTAAAATGGTTTCATATGAGGTGTGCATATAGTATAGGATGTCCTCTATAAGAACTGACCATTAATTTCTAGTACTTATTAGAAATGGTGTCTTTACAGTCCTCAAAATGTATTAATGTCCCATATCTCAAAAATGCTGCAGTAAAATGGTTTCATATGAGGTGTGCATATAGTATGGGATGTCCCATATAAGAACTGACCATTCATTGCGTGTAATTATTAGAAATTAGGTCTTTATAGCTCTTTAAAATGTATTAATGTCCCATATCTCAAAAATGCTGCAGTAAAATGGTTTCATATGAGGTGTGCATATAGTATGGGACATTCCATATAAGAACTGACCATTCATTTCTTGTACTTATTAGAAATGGTGTCTTTATACCCCTCTAAATTTAATAATGTCCCATATCTCAGAAACGCTGCAGTAAAACGGTTTCAAATGAGGTGTGCATGTAGTATGGGATGTCCTATATAAGAACTGACCATTAATTTCTTGTACTTATTAGAAATGGTGTCTTTATACCCCTCAAAATTTAATAATGTCTAATTTCTTGAAAACGCTGCAGTAATATGGTTTCATATGAGGAGTGCATATAGTATGGGATGTCCTATATAAGAACTGACCATTCGTTTCGTGTACTTATTAGAAATGGTGTCTTTATAGTCCTCAAAATTTATTAATGTCCCATATCTCAAAAATGCTGCAGTAATATGGTTTCATATGAGGTGTGCATATAGTATGGGATGTCCCATATAAGAACTGACCATTAATTTCGTGTACTTATTAGAAATGGTGTCGTTATAGTCCTCAAAATGTATTAATGTCCCATATCTCAAAAATGCTGCAGTAAAATGGTTTCATATGAGGTGTGCATATAGTATGGGATGTCCTGTATAAGAACTGACCATTCATTTCTTGTACTTATTAGAAATGGGGTCTTTAGAGCTCTCTAAAGTGCATTAATGTCCCATATCTCAGAAACGCTGCAGTAAAATGGTTTCATATGAGGTGTGCATAGGGATGTCCTATATAAGAACTGACCATTCATTTCGTGTACTTATTAGAAATTAGGTCTTTATAGCTCTTTAAAATGTATTAATGTCCCATATCTCAAAAATGCTGCAGTAAAATGGTTTCATATGAGGTGTGCATATAGTATAGGATGTCCTCTATAAGAACTGACCATTAATTTCTAGTACTTATTAGAAATGGTGTCTTTACAGTCCTCAAAATGTATTAATGTCCCATATCTCAAAAATGCTGCAGTAAAATGGTTTCATATGAGGTGTGCATATAGTATGGGATGTCCCATATAAGAACTGACCATTCATTTCGTGTAATTATTAGAAATTAGGTCTTTATAGCTCTTTAAAATGTATTAATGTCCCATATCTCAAAAATGCTGCAGTAAAATGGTTTCATATGAGGTGTGCATATAGTATGGGACGTTCCATATAAGAACTGACCATTCATTTCTTGTACTTATTAGAAACCTGGTGTTTATACCCCTCTAAATCGAATAATGTCCCATTTCTCTTTTTCTATGAATCTTGCAATGATTTGAAAGGTAGAAAAATATAGTAATACAGAACCGTCAAAGACAAGAATAAATAACACATCTGCTATTTTGTACATCTGCTATTAAAGTAGATGTACAAAAAAAAAAGATCACGAAAAATGTCATTATATCTCAGCTCTGGGCGTCTAGAAGAAAAGCGCTCTAAAAGCGCGTCTCCTCTGTGTTGTTCCTGTGATTACCGTAGTCATTGTAATACACGCGCACGTAAATTTCAATCGCGGCTGGCTTGACCGTGTTTTTCTGAACTACGGCTGGCTTGACCGCCATACTAAGAAAAATCAAGATACCGTACACTTCTAGCGAACGTTATAACCGTTGGTTGTTCGCGTCATAGATGGTTCGCGCCAGATTACAATAGAGCGTGCTAAAATGTTGCATTGACCAATGAAAAATCCGTCACCAACACACTTAAATTTTAAAGTTATCAGGCTTACTTATAATTTTACTGTTTTTAACATAACATTTTGTAGATGAAATACACCACATAAAATAGTATCCATGTTTAACAATACAGAGTAGTATTTTGTTTTATTTTTTTATTTCTGATTGGGCGGGCCAGCTGTCAATGTGGGCGGGCCCAGGCCCGCCCACAGCTCCGCGCCTGGTGTTGACATAACCGGACTAATGTGGTCATACTTCCTGGTTCTAGTAAGAACTCTAGCTGTTGCATTTTGGACCATCTGTAGTTTGTTTATTAAGCGTGCAGAACAACCATCTAATAAAGCATTATAATAATCTAACATTGCGGTCATAAACGCATGAATTAACATTTGTGCATTTGACATTAATGTAGGTGTTACGTCCCGTAATGCTGTGGGAGGTGTTTCTTTTTATGTCTGCCTTGTTCTGACTGGTTAGTACTTTCAGATCCGGTGATTGGATGTCAGCCCAATCAATCCTCCCAGTCAACGTGATGACGACAACGATCTCTGAACCAATCAGGCATCCTCATCTCCTATAAGGACTCGGAAGTGACGCAAGACGGGAGAGCGTATTTTCTTAGATTGCTCTCACTGGTCTGTAACGCTGTCCATCATATTCGTGTTTTGTTGTAATTGTGATTTGTTGTTTACTTCGAGTTATTTCTGATTGCTCTATTCACCACTTGTTGTATGGGCTCAAATTTGACTCAACTCGATTCTCTCTTTCTCATCAAGTGTTGATGACTGGATTTATTTCTTGACTCATAGTGCTGAGACAAGGTTAGTATGTCACGTGACCTACACAATGCAACATGTAGTGTATCGCTTGTATAGAAACACTAGGTTAGGAGTGAGAGCTGTGGTGTGTATTTATTAGGGGTGGGCATAGATTAATTTTTTTAATCTAGATTAATCTAGATTAATTTTGGAATTAATCTAGATTAATCTAGATTAAAATGGCTCATTTGAATTCTGCCGAAGGCATTCAGAATATGTGTGCTACCCAAATAATGACTAAAAGTAAGTCTTTGAGAACGGGTTTCTCAAGCCAGGTAGCGCATTAGACCAGGGGCTCATCTCCTGTTTCCAAAATGCATCACAAACTGCTTGAGAAAGCTGTTCTACTATGATAATTGGCGATGAAAATAAACTATGTTCAATAAGATGTACTTGTGTTTACTAACTGTTTATTCAGTTAAACATGAATTTTGAACTGTAGGCCTACATAAGAGGTCGTGATGAACTGTTTACAGTTTCCATTGGGAAGCTTCTTAAAAATAAATTTTCCCTGAAGCAAACCCGGCGGCTTCATAGCTGCATCCATGTTAGCACGTCACGTCTGATGTGGTAATTTCACAGTAACGTTAGGCATACACACAGGTTCACATGAGACCTAAAGCGCATCCTGTTTGCTTAAAAGCGCAACGTTTCGTTGTTATTCTGAGTGCACACAAATAAACGTAGAGTCTTTACAGATTCGAAAGATTTTAGGCTACTTTTATCTGTATGACGAAGAATGACGGAGATTTTAAGAGCAAGTAGCGCACCGGAAAACGCGCTTCCACACAAACACTTCAATAGCGCACATTTCTCTAGGTTAACATCATATTGAGCGGCCATGTAAAGTTGCTATACATACATCTTTCAGATGAAAAGCCATATTTGAGGTTGATGAATGATAGATGAGCGTTTGGATGTCCTGCCCGATTGTATTACCACATAGACCAGCCGTTAACAATCTGTCCATCACGGACTGCGAGCCTCTAGTTCGAAGACTCGTTCTCGCCCCCTACAGTGCAATTCGGCTAGGTATACATCCGCGCTAAAATATCAAGGTGAAAGTCATCATAGCTTGCGTAATATAGACCCAGCTCCCAACCCAACTTTGAGAATAGATTAACGGCGATATTTTTTTTATCGCCGATAAGAGTCTCGCGTTAACGCAGCACGTTAACGCCGATAACGGCCCACCACTAGTATTTATGTTTTGTTAGTGAGTGTAGTTAGTTGGCGTTCACGCCGAAGATTTGCTTTCTTTTTCTTTAGATTAGCGTTGAATTGGTTGAAGATAGTAGGTGGTTTTGTTTTATTAATTTCTTTGCTTTCAGCTCCACTCACGTCTCAAACTGTGACGTTTTTTTCAATGTATATAAAATGTAATTATCATTCATTTTCTTCTTTGACGTTTTCGTCATTATTGTAAATATAAAAAGTAACTGAATGAAACTTTGTGATTAATATAATTCCTCACTAAAGTTTTCTGACAAAGCACTTGTGGTTTCTGTTTGATTCATTACGTCACACATCTTATTCTTTAACTAACAGGCAGCTTCCCCGTTTCTAAAAAACATCTTTAATTATTTTATATTAATTTATCTTTTTTGTGTTGACTTCCTTATTTCCCTAGACATTTATATTAATATCAACAGCCAAAATAGGGAGTCGTAACAGTAGGTCTCAGTTTAGATATATTTTTAAGATGAAAAAATTTAGTTTTACAAAAGCTAGAAACGTGGCTGTCAAACAAGAGATTGCTATCAAATGGCATACCTAGGATCCTGACTGATAATAAAGAATCAATAGAGCAGCCATCAAGTTGTAAGACAGTGTTCTAGGTTATTACTTGCGTGGTTTTATGGTCCGATAAATTTCACCTCTGTTTTTTCAGAATTTATTTGTAAGAAATTATTCGTCATCCAGTTTTTTATATCGACTATGCAGTCCATAAGTTTCTCAATTTGGTGTGTTTCACCGGGCAGCGAAGAGCTGAGTATCATCAGCATAACAGTAAAAGCTAACCCCATGTTTCCTGATGATATTTCCCAAGGGTAACATGTAAAGCGTGAAAAGTAACAGCCCTAGTACTGAGCCTTGAGGTACTCCATATTAGTGTTGTCAAAAATATCGATATTTCGATAAGTATCGATACTGAAATATCTGAACGGTACCAATACTAATTTTCCGAAGTATCGATACTCCGATCCTAGCCGAGCTGTCACTTTCACTTCTCTCCAAATGCGCGTTGACAAACACCACACGTGACCGCAGTGCCTGTCACGTGTCTCGTCTCATTCGCTCTGGTTAAATAGCAAAAGTGAAGTGAATATAAAGATGGCGAGTGCGGCTTGTTTCTAACAAGCAAAATATGTTTGCTTCTTAAATCAGACGGACTGAGATGCAGCGATTACTACTTGGACGGACTTCTTAAAAATGCAAATTCACTCTGTCAGCAGTAATGTTAATGTTAATGTTAGAGGTTTGCGCCCTGTAACGGCTGTAAACTGAGCGTACAAACGCTGCTTTATCAGACATATAACATGCAAGATGAAATGAAAATGACATCAAACATTTCCTAAAGACAGTGTTCCTTCAAAAATAGTGATATAAAAACACCTGCGCCTCGTTTTAATTTTTAAACATGCATTACGTGCTCATGTTATTCAACAAAGCCTTTTGGAAAAGTTTTGATATTGTGGTGGGTCGCCTCAAATAAATGTATGTATGTGAAACACATCCCACAGCACAACAACCTGAGCCCAACTTCATTACTCATCACTTTAACTGTGTTTGTAGCCGGCGCCACTAACAGCCCGATGTACAAACACAGACCGGAAGTTAACTTCGGTCCGGGCGCGTGCGCACGATCAAACCTGATATGAGTGTTGTCTCGTTTTTTCACCGTAATTATTAAAGTTAATATAATCTGACTGAGGAATCTTTAACTGTGAATCTTTAAATACTTTAACTGTTGTCAAATGTAAATTAACTTGTGCTCATTTAACTTCATTAAAAAAAGTATTACTTAAATTCTGCAATTTGTCTTCATGTCGATCCAGTGAGCATTGTTTTCGCGTGTGATGCACGCACGTTTGCGGTGATATGTGAATCCGGCATTAAAATCTGTTCATAAAATAATATTATGTATTAACCAGCATTTATGAACGATGAGCAATGCATTTGCTACAGTATATTTTAATCTTTGATAACAGTAGGTAATAAAAATACAACGGATCATGTTCGCTCTGGTCCAATGAAAAAAAATATTAACAGATAGAACTTTGGATTTTAATTAGTACATGTATTAGTAAATGTTAGTTTAAATATACTTTTAACTAAGATTAATAAATGTTTTGGAAGTATTTTTCATTGTTTATTCATGTTAACTAACGTTAACAAATATATATTACCATTAACTTAAGTTCTACGATTAGTTAGATAGTACAGTTCATTTTAAAAGTGTAGTCAAAAATAAAATAAATGTTTTATTAAAGTTTGGCATTTTCTTGTAGCACCAGAAAGAAGATGAGACTCGACCTGCAACAAAAACAACACACTCACAACCTACACTAGACACTACACCTTGAACAAGTGCACTACCTCAAGACATTTTTGTTCATGTAAAATATACCTCATTGTCATGTTATATTTATAAAAAAAAAAATAATAATTGACCCCCTTAATGTTGTGGCAGTTTTTTTCTCTCCCTGGTATCGAATATCGATATTTTTCAAGGTATCGTATCGAAGTTAGAAATTCCAGTATCGTGACAACACTACTCCATATTGCACTTGTGATCGATATGATACCTCTTCATTCACTGCTACGCATTGATGGCGGTCAGATAAGTACAATTTGAACCATGCTAGTGCACTTCCACTAATGCCAACAAAGTTTTCTAGTCTATTCAAAAGAATGTTGTGATCGATAGTGTCGAACGCAGCGCTAAGATCCAGGAGCACTAATAGAGAGATACAACCACGATCAGATGATAAGAGCACGTCATTTGTCACTCTAATGAGAGCAGTCTCGGTATTATGAGATGGTCTAAATCCTGACTGGAAATCCTCACAGATATTATTTTGTCTGGAAGGTAATTTTAGAGTTTGGGAGCCAAATGCGAAAAAGCTATACCTCCTTTAGTGGACTTGGCTTTCCCAGGTACAACCAAGAGTGCAGTTTTATGGCCTTAGGTTGCGTGATGGATTGTAGCGTGATAGAAGACTTGTTACACAGGAGCTAGACCGTTAAGAGCCTTATAAAGGAAGTACTATTTTGTAACTGATGTGAACTACCTGTAGCTTGTTAATTGAAGATGCCAACCACCTAGTAGTGCATTAGAATAGTCCAGTCGAGAGGTCATAAATGCATGAGCTAGCTTTTCTGCATCAGAAACGGATAACGTTCCGTAGCTTGGCAATATTTCTAAGATGAAAAAATGCTTTTTTTGTAACATGAGAAATATGATTTAAGAATTATAGATAATTTATTATATACAGGTACCTCAAATATAATATACAGGTATCTCAAACAGTTAGAATATCGTGAAAAAGTTCATTTTTTTTTATATCAACTTTTTCAAGATATTCCAAATTTGAGATGTACCTGTATAATTTATTGGCATTGTGTGAATATTAGGGGTGGCACGGTACATGCATTCATACCGAATCTGCACGGTATGGACCTCTCAGTTTAGTGCATGAGGCCTTACGACGAATAAGGCAATTCACCCCTAGTCCAGAAGGGGGCACCCGCAGTAATGCAACGCTGTTTGAGAACCGCCAGGACCAGTAGAAGAAAAGCGAATGCCATGAGTTGCGCGCTTGAGACAGTGACCATGTGCTGATTCTGAACGCATCTCTCACATTTTCTATACTCTTTGCATTGACTGACAGAATCTTCTCACACGGACTGGACCCTCTTCATCGGCCAAATAGGTCTACTGATGATGCCATCTCTCAGGTCCAGCACTCGTTCCTCACTCACATTGACAGCAAAAATGGCAACTATGTAAGGCTGCTTTTCATCGACTATAGCTCCGCTTTCAATACTATAGTCCCCACCAAGCTGGCTGTTAAACTCTCAGACCTCGGCATAACCTCTTCACTTTGTGACTGGATTCAAGATTTCCTCACCGGCAGACCTCAAGTGGTGAAAGTCGGCCAGTTCACCTCCAACTCCATCACCCTGAACGCAGGAGCCCCACAGGGCTGTGTCCTGAGCCCCCTGCTCTACTCTCTCTACACCCACGAATGCGTGTCCTCTCACAGCTCCATTTCTATCGTTAAATTTGCTGATGATACTGTGGTTCTGGGCCTCATTAACAACAATGATGAGGCCGCATACTTGGCTGAGGTAGAGACTTACATCATGGTGCCAGGACAACTGTCTCTCTCTGAACGTGAGCAAAACTAAGAGCTGATCGTGGACTTTAGGAAGAGACAGCAGCGGCCCTACACTCCTCTTATGATCAGTGGGACCCCTGTGGAGAGGGTGAGTAGCTTCAAGTACCTCGGTGTAAACATCTCCGAGGACCTGATATGGACTACACACATTCAGACTCAGGTTAAGAAAGCCAGGCATAGACTGTACCATCTGCGACAGCTGAGGAAATTCAGGGTCTCACCAGCAATCCTGAAAACGTTCTATTCAGGGGCCATAGTAAGTGTACTGACTCAGTGCATCTCAGTGTGGTATGGCAACTCATTAAACTAGGACTGCAAAGCTCTACAGAGAGTCGTGCGCTTAGCTGAGCGCATCTCGGGGTCTGTTCTCACCTCTCTGCAGGACATCTACCTCAAACGCTGCAAAAGCAGAGCTGTAAAAATCATCAAAGACTCTAATCACCACGGTAATCATCTTTTCTGTTTACTGCCATCTGGCAAGCGCTTCAGGAGCTTGATGGCGAAAACTGAGAGACTGAGGAGGAGCTTCTTCCCTCAGGCCATCAGGCTCCTTAACACAAACTCAGTTTCATAAACATTTACAAGACTCAATTTATTAACTGCAAAACATTCATATTCTCATCGTCCGTATTGCTGCTATGTGTACATACCCGGTACAACCTGTTGCACATCCCTCTTGCAAATCCCTGTTCCTATTACTTTTTATTAAGTCCCAGTATACTGTTTTGCACATAATATTTGTTGTGCACTTTTTATTCTATGGCACATTTTACTCTTTATTTCTCTTTTTTACCTATATGTGTATATATATGCTCTTGTGTTGTGTTACTTTTATTTAATTTGTATTGTTTAATTTTTGCACTGTCCACTGAGCGGACCTGACTTGATTTACATTTCACTTCTGATTATACCCTGTATAATTTAGTATGTGACGAATAAAGAAACCTTGAAACCTTGACCTTGAAACCTTGACAAGAGCTTTGTGCTCGTGTATCCTACTTCTCTCATTCGGCACAATTCTAAATATTCCATAATATTTCCATGTTTGCGACGTAACTTATCTCAATGCTAAACTAGTATTTATTATGTAAATTATAGGCTTTGTAAGTTATGTTAATTCAGTCACTTTCCAACAGTGACACAGAGGCAGGCGTGCTGATTTGATTTTGAAAAAGTAGCCTACCAATTTTAGCAAAGCTGGAACAGATGTGGTTTACACTCACAATGAAAACAAAACAGATTTTATACATAATATAATGATGTAATAATAGTATTAGTATTAATAATTAGTATTTTCGCAGTGGAAAAAAATGTAATTTGCACTACTGTCTGTTCAAAATAAATGAAAAGACCCCAAGCATAGTAGATTTCTTTTTTTTTCCGTGTTGTACCAAAATCATATCGAACTGTGAACCCCGAACTAAGGTACGTACCGAACTGAGACATCTGTGTACCGTGCCACCCCTAGTGAATATTTAACCATGTAATCTGTAAAAAGTAACCGTAATCTAGTGAATATTTTAAAACAATATTTCTAATTTCAAGTACTTTTTGGGAATTTGATCATGTTGTTTGGATTTACATGTACATGTAATCAGTTACTATCCAGTTATTATTTGAATTACATGTAATAAGTTACGTATACTCTGCTTACTCTGAGGCCACTTCCAAACCAAGCAAATTAGATTGGTTAATGACACGATTTCACTTGGCAAAGGTGATGTGTTTCAGGTTATTTTTCCCCCTTTATATCCACTGTTTATTATTGGATAGTCACCCTTATTCATTACTAAGTAATGACTATTAAATCACTCAGACCATCTAGATGTAAAGATATTTTTGGTATGGATACAGTGATGCTCAAGGAGCTCAGTACAACAGTCACATGCCCCATTACCAAAATTATCAATCTGTCCATTTCACAAAATATGTTCCCAAGTATGTGGAAAACAGCTGTTATTGCTCCAATTTTCAAAAGTGGAGACCCGCATTCCATGTCAAATTACAGACCCATTAGTATATTGCCCACTGTGTCTAAGATTGCAGAGAAATTGATAGTAAAACAAATTATTAACCATCTAAATACCACACCCTATGCTCTCCACCCTATGCAGTTTGGCTTTAGAGCCAATTATTCCACCGAAACTGCTACTTGCTTCTTTACTGAAAACATCAGAGCTTTGTTGGACCGAGGTGGGGTTGTTGGAGCTGTGTTCCTGGATCTTAAGAAGGCTTTCGACACTGTCAATCATAAAATTTAGCTGACAAAATTATGCAGTTTTAATTTTTCCTCAGATGCACTTAAATGGATTGAGTCTTACCTCACTGACCGTTCCCAACATGTCAGAGTCCAGTCATTTAAATCAGCTGCTCTCAGTCTGTCCACTGGTCTTCCTCAAGGATCAAATTTAGGACCTTTGTTGTTCACACTTTATATAAATTACATTCCGTCTGTCTGTCCAGATGTTTCTGTGCAGATGTATGCTAATGACACCGTAGTCTATGTTCATGGTAGTAATGTCTCTCAGGTAGCTGAGAAGATCACTAACTCCATGGTTTATATTACAGCTTGGTTGAAACACTCTTGCCTGCAGTTGAACACATCAAAAACAGTAGCAATGTTTTTCACCAAGTACAATACTAACTTCAGTGTTGAACCAGATGTTTTTGTGTCAGGGGAAAGGCTGCAGATCGTGTCAGAATATAAATATTTGGGGGTTTTAATTGATTCAAAGCTTTCATTTAAATCACACGTAAAAAGGGTCTGTAATCGAATCAAATTCAACCTAAATAACTTCAGATATATTCACCATCAAATGTTCACACAAGCAGCAAAAATGTACACGTACTCTATGATCTTTTCACACATAATTTACTGTTTACCTATATGGTCACTAGCTAGTGTTACATCTCTGAAACCTCTGCAATAACTTTACAAACGAACTAAAAATTCTGGATAAGAAACCAAGTATTTTTCATCATTGTCCAATATTACAAAAATACAGATTACTCAGCTGGGAAAACATGGTAAAATATTCAAATCTATGTCTTGTTTATAAAATTATTCACGGTTTATCATCCCCTCCTCTCCACCAGTTTGTCAACATCCGAACAGCTGATCATAGCAGAACCAGAGGTGTGGCGAGGGGAGATTGTATCATTCCCTTTAGGAAAAGTGTATTTGGCCAAACCACTTTTTCTGTTAGAGCTGCTGCTGAGTGGAACCTCACCCCCATAAATATCAGAAATCTAAACACATATAGTACATTTAAGATCCAGTTAAAGAAATGGCTCATTGATAATCAGAGCTGTCAACATTAGCTTACTACTAGACCTTCTTTCGCTTGCCTGCTGGCTTCTTGCTTTGTGTATGTGTGGATGTGTTTATGTATTTGTCTGATTGTTGGTCTGTGTTGTTTCTATTGTATATCTTAGCTTAATAGTACTTTTTACTAAATGTTTTGTAATTGTTATATTTTTATGTTAATATGTAATTTTACTCTCTTTTAGGGTGACTTTTACCATCTGTATAGGGACTGCAGGTGAAAAATTGCCATTTGGCTAACTCTGGCATATTGACAGAAATGTTTATTAATATGCATTGTCCCTGTAATAAATAAATAAATAAATAAATCAGTAAGCAACAATACACAAAGTTTTAAACCATTTTCATGTTTAACAGTTCCGCATTGGATGCAGGAGTGAATTACTAACCATAAGCAACAGCAATTACACAATTATGTTTTTATAGCAGAAGTGGCAAGCTGAATACTGTATGTAGTTGCTGTGAGGATACAGGGACTAAGCATTGTGGATATGAAAACATTTTAAAGTGAAATATGCATCTGCGCATGCATACACATTCTGCCAGTGTTCATCATATTTAGCTGTGAAACCTCCAAAAACACCTTCATTTTCCAAAGGTGATGTTTTTATTTATTGCTCCTAGTGGCTTTTCTCTTATACAATTAGGAGTATAGTGGAAAAAAATCTAGTATTGGCACCCAGGTACACATTGAAGCCACTACTTAAATCTGGACACGTTTAAACAAAATAGGGCTGCGCCGATAGCTTCACATGCCCATATGTCTAAAGGCTAAATCGGCTTGGGGAAATACTTTAGTAGGCAGATCTAGTATGTCAAGACCGAGTATATTTTCCATTTCTTAAACTCAAATAAGAATTTTGTACTAAATGGCCAAGACACACATACTGTATATAGTATAACATGCGGTTCTTATGGCTTTTTGGAGCAGCAGCAGTGCATATGTCCTGGCAGTCTGCTTGCTTGGGGACTGTATCCTGTCCTGTTTACTTTCATCCCAGCAGCTTGTTTTCATACACTCGGCAGCATGCATACTGTATATTGACATGTACTGTCAATTTCCTGTGTCTCGTGCTTTGTTGGGGGCAATTTCATGTATGTTTCATGTGCAGCATCAGCATGTCTGTGGATGTATTAGCAGTAGGGTCATTCCATGTCAGAGCAAACAAATTTCAGAATAATTTGGGTTGTTTAAGAAGAAAGACAAGCATAAATAGTGATGAAAGACAAAAATTAAATTTACAGCCTGGTAAAAATGACTTTAAAAAGACGACAAGAGAATTGTGGGACTTTTTACACAGAAATTGATGTCTATTGGTAAAATGTGTTGACTATAGCACTATGTGTTGCTTTATATACCAATAGGGACAGTTAGAAAATAGAACATCAATTTGTATTTATTTATGAATGCAGAGGTACATCTAAAACAAATTTAAGCTTTATATAAATTTCACTTATTTCAAAAAGTGAAAATTTCATATATTTTAGATTCATTACATGTAAAGTAAAACACTTCAAATGTTTTTTGTTTTAATTTAGATGATTAGAGCTTACAGCTAATGAAAGTCAAAAATCAGTATCTCAAAATATTAAAATATTTACATTTCAGTTTCAATAAATGACCATCCATACAGTATACATTCTGGGAATCTCTTGTTCTTTGAAACCACAATAAAGGGGAACACTGCTGACTTGGCAATGGTCCAGAAGACGATCATTGGCACCCTCCACAAAGAGGATAAGTCACAGAGGGTCATCATAGTTCAGCAGTTTATATTTAGGGAAATTACCATTTTTGTCTTACCTCAATGTCCGTAATAACTTGACCACGAAAAGCAACATTCTTTAGTTGTGAGGGAATAATAGGTGTAACAGGTGTGTAAATAAATGAGTCAAATATGTCCTAAAGTTTTTGATGTGAAGTTGCTTAATCATTACAAACCTGTTAACACCTTCTGTAGAGCATTAAACTACATACAGATATGCTACTACTACTGAAATAAAAATGAATCTTTTTTAATTAATTTAATTAAATTAATTCTGAATTAATTGTTCCTTCATTGATGGCAGGCTGTCCTGGCCAAGATGCAGCAAAACAGATCCAAGCCATGATACTACCACCACCATGTTTCACAGATGGGATAATATTCTTAAGCTGGAATGCAGTGTGTTCTTTTTGCCGAACACAATAGATTCTCATTTAAACCAATAAGTTCTATTTTGGTTTCATCCATCCATTAAAACTTTCTCCAATAGTTCTCTGGATTGTCCACGTGATCTTTAGCCAGCAATTTTATTTTTGGAGAACAGCGGCTTTCTTCTTGCTACTCTGCCAAGTACGCCATGTGTGCTCAATGCTCTTGTGATGGTGGGCTCATGGACATTAACATTAACCAATGTGAAAAAGGCCTTTAGTTGCTTAGACGTTACCCTGGGTACTTTTGCAACCTCACACTATTACACGTTCTGATTTGGAGTGATCTTTGTTGGTCGAACACTTCTTTGGAAGGTAACAGTGGTCTTGAATTTCCTCCATTTGTACAAAGTCTGTCTGACTGTGGATTTGTGGAGTCCAAACTCTTTAGAGATGATTTTGTAGCCTTTTCTATTCTGATGAGCAACATCAACTCTTTTTACGAGGTCCTCAGTAATCTCCTTTGTTCGTGGCATGATTCACTTCCACAAACATGATCAGACTTTGATAGATCCCTGTTCTTTGAAAAAACAGGGCACATACTGACATTTGATTGAACTGACTGAAAACACCTCTGTACAGATGGACTCTAATTTCACCTTTAAATTAACTGCTAATCCAAAAGATTCACATACTTTTGCCACTCACAGATATGCAATATTGGATCATTGAGAAACTGTTGTTGTCTCATTTATTTGACTGGGTTCTTTTTGTTTACTTTCAGGACTTGTGTGATAATCTGGTTAGGTTTTGGGTCACATTTATGCAGAAATTGTCAGTGCACACAACGGGGAGGAACCAGGAGTGAACTCAAAATAACAGTCTTTTATATAGACAAGTCAGGGCAGACAAAGAAACACCAGGAGTAACGAGTAGACCAGATGAAAACTAACTGTACAGACAGAAACCTAAATACAATGGAAAATTAAATCACACACAGCTGAACGTAATCATAATCAAACTAAACAAGTACAGGAAAATGTCCAAATAAGGAAACCGGAACAAACGGGGAAAACGAAACCAAAACAGACCACAACTGTGACAGAAATATAGAAAATTGTAAAGGGTTCACAAGCTTTCAAGCAGCACTGTATATATATATGTAAGGAATAATTGACGATGGGCCATTTAATTATTACAAAAATAATGCACACCTGAGGTGGTGTTGCGGTCACGACGCAATGCGGTATGCATTATTTTTATAATAATGAAATGGCCCATCGTCAATTATTCCACTTATACTACGGTTGCCACACCTTAAGACATCGATCAGATGATATATTTCAAGGCATTTGTCTTGTTTTTCCACTTAAATCGCTATTATGAGTAGGTTTATTTCTTCCACATCTCATCCAAAGCCCCCATTGCTAACTCCAAAACTTAATTTTAACCCGCAAGGGAGGCTTGAGTCATTGATAGCAGATTAATGCAGTTAATAACTAATTTATGAGAGAGAGAGAGAGAGAGAGAGAGAGAGAGAGAGAGAGAGAGAGATTTGAAAACAAGAACTCTATACATTGAACTACTTTTCTTACCATATGTATGCCCTTGTGTTATGTTACTTTATATAATTTGTATTCTTATTATTTTGCACTGTCTACTGAGCGGACCTGATTCGATTACATTTCACTTCTAATTATACCCTGTATAACTTATTATGTGACAAATAAAGAAACCTTGAACCTTGAACCTTGAACTCTTGAAATGACTCTTTCGATATCAATGTGGAACATTCAAGGCTTGAATTCATCAGCATTTGGGCTGAAGAGTTTAAACACAGAATTCCAGAAGAGCATCAAGGAGATGGACATTATAATTCTACAGGAGACATGGAGCAGGGCAGACGCAATCACCCACTGTCCACCCAACTACAGAGAAATCATCCTACCATCACTTTTGTAACTCAGCACAGTCCGACAGGGAAGAGACTCAGGAGGACAAATAATCTGGTACAAATCAAAATTCCACAACCACATCAACACAGTAAAGCAAGGCAAATGCTACACCTGGCTTAAAATCCACAAGGAACTGCTCTCATCCAGAAAAGATATATTCCTGTGTGCCATATACATCCCGCCATCAGAGTCCCCCTACTACAGCGAAGATATGTTCTCCGCATTAGAGGAAGAGACGAACCACTTCCAGGCCCAGGGAAACGTGCTCATCTGCGGGGACTGAATGCAAGAACAGGACTACAGCCGGACTTCACCGACACACAAGGTAGCAAATACATCAACAACAAATTGACTGTTATTAACAACACTTTCTCCCATATCCACAGAAATAACCATGACCATACAGTAAACAAGAATGGAAAAGACCTCCTGCAGCTCTGTCGAAGCCTGGGTCTGTATATCATCAACGGTAGGTTACGAGGGGACACTTTAGGGAGATTCACATTTTGCTCACCTCTTGGGAATAGCACAGTTGATTATATGATAACAAACATAGATCCTTCATCTCTCAGATCATTCACCGTTAGAGAACTGACCCCTCTGTCTGATCACAGTCAAATCACGGCGTATCTCAAAAAGACTGAAAATAACATTAACACAAAGCCCAGTAACCTATACAACATCAGAAAACCATACAGATGGGCTGAAAACAGCGCTGAAGAATATCAGAAAGCACTTAGCAGCCAAAAAATACAAGCGCTGATAGATAACTTCCTAAATAACACCTATGCTCACACTAATGAAGGGGTCAATCTTGCTGTAAAAGATATCAATTACATATTTGAAAAATCAGCAAAACTATCCAAATTGAAAAAAAAAAATGGACAAAAACAAATCCTCAAAAATGAAAAAAATTGGTTTGCTCAGACCTGCCAAACTATTCGCAAAAACCTGAGAACATTGTCAAATCAGAAACATAACAATCCCAATAATGTAGAGATCCGTCATCTTTACTGCGCAACACTAAAACAATACAAACATACACTGAGAACCAAAAAAGCACAATACACCCAAAAACAACTAACAATAATCGAGAAGTCAGTGAACACAAACCAATTTTGGGATAATTGGAACAATCTGAAAAAAACTGATCATGAAGAACTGCCCATTCAAAATGGAGAAATATGGGAAAGTCATTTCCAAACATTGTTTAATAAAGTACAAACAGACACGAACTGTGAGCAAAATCAAACAATCAACCAATTAGAAAAACTAGAATTAACAATCAAAGATAACCAAAACCCATTAGATTTCCCAATAACTGACAAAGAACTTAAAGAAAAAATCAAAAACCTCCAACTCCAAAAAGCATCAGGCCCTGATGGGATATTAAATGAAATGATAAAACACATAAGCAGCAAGCTCCAATTAGCCGTTCTAAAACTATTCAATGTGATCCTGCGTGTAGGTTACTTCCCCGACATCTGGAATCAAGGCTTGATAACACCAATCTTTAAAAACGGAGATAAATTTGATCCTAACAACTACAGAGGCATCTGTGTGAGCAGCAACCTGGGAAAGTTATTCTGTAGCATAATAAATGCCCGACTACTAGACTTCATCACCACACACAATGTACTGAGCAGCAGTCAAATCGGATTTTTACCAAATTACCGTACATCTGATCACATCTATACATTACATACTCTGATTGAAAAACACGTTCATCAAGATAAAGGGAAAATATATGCATGCTTTATTGACTTTAAAAAAGCGTTTGACTCAATCTGGCACCAAGGACTATTCTACAAACTTATTGAAAGTGGAATAGGAGGTAAAACCTATGACCTCATCAAATCAATGTACACTGAAAGTAAATGTGGTGTAAAAATCAACACCAAACGTACAAGGTATCTTTCCCAGGAGCGTGGAGTGAGACAGGGCTGCTGCTTAAGCCCAACATTATTTAACATCTATATCAATGAACTGGCGCTCAGTCTGGAGCGATCTGCAGCCCCTGGCCTCACTCTACACGACTCACAGATCAGATGCCTGCTGTATGCAGACGATCTGGTTCTGCTGTCTCCCACTAAACATGGTTTACAGCAGAACCTGGACCTGCTGGAGCAATACTGCCAGACCTGGGCCCTGACAGTCAACCTGAAGAAAACCAACATTATGATCTTTGAGAAAAGATCCAGATCCCAGGGAACAGAACACATCTTTACATTAGGCACTAACCAGATAACACACACATCACACTACAACTACCTGGGTTTGAAAATCACATCCACTGGAAACTTTAATCATGCTGTGAATGAACTGAGAGATAAAGCACGCAGGGCCTTCTACGCCATAAAACGGCAATGTCTTATAGAAATCCCTATTAGAATTTGGCTGAAAATAGTAGAATCAGTAATTGAGCCCATTGCACTCTATGGCAGCGAGGTGTGGGGTCCACTGAAAAATCCAAGTCAAGATCTCACCAAATGGGAAAAACATCTGATTGAGACTCTGCATGCAGAACTCTGTAAAAATATATTACACGTGCACCGGCACACAACAAATAACGCATGCAGGGCAGAATTAGGCAAATATCCTCTAATCACTAAGATACAAAAAAGGGCAATTAAATTCTGGAAACATCTGAAGCTCAGTAACCCCCAATCATACCATTATAAAGCCCTGCAATACCAAGAGATGAGCAAAGAAAGCAAGCCCTTCCTCCAGCTGATCCAGAGCTTCAGTCCTGATGCTTCACTAACATCTACTGATGCTCTGAATCACAACATCAGAACCAATCAGATCACTGCACAAATCAAACAGAGCTACATCACTCACTGGCAAACCCAAACTCAACAACAGAGTAAAATGCAATGCTATCTGTCCCTAAAGAGAGAGTACAGTATGGCAGAATATCTGTTCACAGTGTCAGATAAGAAACTGAGAAGCACGTTGACCAGATACAGACTCAGCGGACACAAGTTGATGATAGAGACGGGCAGACACAGACAAACATGGCTGCCCCCGGAGCAGAGATTGTGTTCACACTGTGACCTGAATCAGATGGAAACAGAACTGCACTTCCTGACAGAGTGCTCCAAATACACAGATATACGGACAGTGTACTATGACAAAATACAGCAGACCACATTTACAACTCTTTTATCCCACATTTACAACTCTTCCAGACCAGGAGAAACTAGCGTATCTGCTCGGAGAACACAAGACCTACTGTGTGCTTGCTGCTCAATATGTGTCTCTCTGTCACCATAGAAGAGAAGACACTCCATCTGCCCTGAGCTGATGTTTCCAGCACATGTAGAATTTATTATGACATATTACTCCATTATATAACTTAAATGTATATTTTGCCTGTATAAACCTTATACTGTACTTTGTTTAATTTTATTTCACATACTTACAATAGTCATTCATTTTGCACTACATATTTAATACGGTTGAAATATTTGTTTTATTACTGTTATTATTTTTATTTTATTTCTGTTAATTCAAATGTGCACTACTTGTGAGCAGCCCAGCTGCAATTGCTTTGGCAATACAAATGTATAGTTTTTGTCATGCCAATAAAGCACACTTAAATTGAAATTGAAATTGAAATTGAATTGAAAATTGAGAGAGAGAGAGAGAGAGAGAGAGAGAGAGAGAGATAATAAAGTTACCTCTGTGAATCCGTGATCGGCAGCAATGTCTATAGTGAGACTTTAAGTTAATTTTCTTCACGAACCTCGCTTGTGAGAAGTCATGTAGTTTTTAAACTATGTTACTGATAAAATCGTCAGAGTAGTGCTAGCTACGTTATGTTAAGGTGTGTGCAAATGTGTGTCTGTGAGGGAGAGACCGAGAAACATTAGGCTATGTGCTTTCCGTACATATTAAAACGTAATTTTGTGTCAAAACCATGAACAAGATCTGCCGATTTTATACTTTTGTTTAATTAATTTATTTGTTTTGGCAGTGTCGTTGTGGCTTTGGTTATTTTTCTGTTATAAGACCTTTGAAATAACAGAAATAATTTGGCAAAGTGATACGGAACTGTAATGCGGTCAAGAGAGCTGCCTGGAACTGGTCTACTATCGCTGTGCATTTCCCTGAAAATAATTGCACACCTCAGAACGTTCGTCAGCCAATCAGATTCAAGCATTCAACGGCCCGTAGTATATATAGTGTTGGGGTAATGCATTACAAGTAACGCGAGTTATGCAATAATTTTACTTTTTCAAGTAACTAGTAAAAGTAACGCATTACTTTTTAATTTACAAGAAAATATTTGAGTTACTTTTTCAAAAAAAGTAACGGCAGTTATTTTTTTTTTCCATTTATTGACTGACAGTACGCTGTGTGAATATGATATTACTGTAGTTCTAAACTAAATTGAAAGTGCATTAATTCATCCCACTCGCAAAAAACAGCTTCAGTATTCATCAAAATGAATTAAAACAGTGAAATACAAACTCAGAATATGAAGCAAACCTGCAACAATTAAATATGTTAAACAACACAAATGTATCTAATCCAATTTTATTAACACATTTCTTTGCTGCTGACCTTTGATGATCCAGTTAAACCATACTAATAAGCAAGAATTACTTTAGATAAACTTACAATTGTGTTTCATTGTTTTTTATTGCTGATGAACCTGTGTTGAACCTTCTTCTCCTGCGTTCTACTGTACAGACGTGATTTACTCATTTCCTTCAGCCTGAGGTTTATTCATTACACTTTTTTGTGTAAAAGGGCTTTTAAACTTGCCTTTAAATAGAACTTCTTATATTAAAAACAAACAATCAAGCCCTGCTCATTTTTAAAAAGTAATGCGAAAGTAATGCATACTTATATAAGTAACACACACATATATATATATATTTGTGTGTGTGTGTATATAAATATCAACAAAAATATCTAACAAAATGTTTTTGTTTTTCTTTCTTTTGTCCATAGAAAAACGAGCAGAAAAACTAACTTTGATTGCGAGTGACTGAATACAGGTGCTGTACACACCCGTGAGAGTCAATGTTTTTGAATATTTACACCATTAAAACAGCAGACACACACTAATCTGCACATGAGCACATTCTAAAATGTATCAAGTTTACATTAGGCATCTCTCTTTCTTTCTCTCTCTGTCTCTGTCTCTCTCTCTCTGTCTCTCTACATAATTTACCCCAGCGTAACTCTTCAACCACAAATTGGGGCAACCCAAAATACATGACACAATTTAACAAAACATACTCGCATAAAAGATAGCTGACCTCAAAATTATAATTCTGTTAAATATAAGCAGAATGTCCAGGCTACTCTTTTTCAATGAAAGTAGTCCATATTATTCCTAATATATTACTACTATCCAACTTTACAGCTTAGTGTGATGAATGAATTTAAATTTAGTCACTAAACGTTCAACCCAGGCTGGAAAAATGCACCTTTGGTGACATTTTTGCAAAATTATACTACATTGCTTTTTGCATGTTTTGCAACTCTTTCGAGGTGAAATGTCTAGTGAGTGCTGCTAAAAGTGGCTTGTTTTATCCAAAACAGATGAACATGAATCTATCATTGTTTTATTACACTGGTTGTTGTACATATTGCAATAGTACAGAAACTAAATGTGCAGTGGATGATGGTTAACGGTTAAAGCTCTATAGCATTTCAAAATAAACTAGGCTGCAATTCATACTAAACCATAATCAATAGTGTTAATAAAAAGCAAATGTGAGATAAAAACACATCTACTGAAACAAGCATGAGATTTTAGCATGCCCCTTCAAGTATTTGAGCTCTTTTATCATGATTCGTGTTTCACAGGGCTCGTACCCAGGTGCTCCACATCACTAAAGCAATACAGGCATCAAAAATTAAACTAATGTCAAGAGGCATCAGCATCACTATTAAGAAACCTAGGCACCACTATATTAATATCGCTTGCCTTAATTATTTGCTTGCATTTGGAAAAGTTGAAGTAATTTTTCATATAATATAATTAATAAAATATAAATATTCTTTAGCAGTCTGTTTTTGTATTATTATTTGTGATTTGAAATGGAGATGGATGGAGAGGCATGTTTCTCACACAAAGCAATAATTTGGTTTCATTTGGACTTGGAATATTTGTCATTTTTGAATACATTTTGACTGTATTTGTATATGCTCTATGTGCTGTGTTTTATATTGTTTCATATTGAGATATGGTTAGGTTTTGTTATGTAAATGTAATGTAATGTGAATGGGTAGTGGTCAAGTTAGATGCACAAAATGTCTAAACAGTGTAACAGAAATAAAATGATTAATTATGCGTCTGCTTATACACCAAAAAAATATGTCATAACAACATAATTACACCCCATTACATTACATTTGTATGCCCTTTGCCCTGTGTATTGAGACCTTGGGTGTCTTGGGTGTGAGATTAGGTTGTGATTAGTAGAGGTACTTAAAAAATTCATACTTACGTATACTTGGACTTATAAACATAATACAAATAAATGTTCCCTTTTCAGAATACTGTGTAAGATCATTTTGAAAAATCTGAATAAGCTTTAAAGATCTTTATTAGAAAGTTTTCAAACAATGATTTTCATGCTTGTTTTAAGAACCGCAAACAAAATTTCACGTGCGGAACTGTGCTTAAGATGCTAACAGTTTACAGGCGCCTAAGACAGTGCCACAGGGAGACAGGAAAGACAGCTTGTCCTTGTAATGCCAGACCACATACGACTATTGGTACCACTAGATGTGTTTGAGAACTCACAAGTGCCTTGGTGGAAGAGGGAAGTAACATATCACAGCAAGAACTAGCAAATCTGTATGTATGTGCTGTATGTATGTATTTATATATTTGTTTATTTGCTGAAAACTAAAGAGGATATTAACAAAAAAAATGTGGGTAACCTACTGACAATAGCCACTGACTTCCGTACTATTTTTATCCATACTATGTAAGTCAATGGCAACTGTTTCGTTACCAACACATATATATATATATAACAAATCATTATCTTTAAATAAGAAAAAGAAACTTGTATAGGTTTGGAATGACATAAGGTTGAGTAAATTCTGAAAGTATTTTCAGTGTTTGTTTGTTTGTTACCTATCCATATAAAATTAATTCCTTATTTTCTTTTATTTAGGCTGACCCATAAATAGATTTTTGCATTGTACAGTTTGTCTCACTTAGGTTTTGTATTTCAGCATTTATATTGGTTGTAAAATATACAAGTAATATAATATCATTTTTATTGTACATGATGCATACATATAAGCAAGTGTTTCTAGGCAATATAGATTCAAATAATATGTCTAATAACTCCCAAAAGATATGTGAAATACTTTCACACAATTCCAGTAATGGCTAAGTAAAACCATAAAGAGAGAGACTAGGCAAAAGTCAATTTCCATTCCATTTTCATCTCCCCATTTGAATTTGTTCTATAATATTTTTTATTCTGAGCTGACCTATACTGTCCAGATATAGAACTGGTATAATGACATCTCCTGAAACGGTGGAACTTATTGCAATGAAGATTAAAACACAGTAGTACACATCAAAACTCAGAGGTAAATTGTGTCCAAGTGGCTCTCTTCTTTTGAGAAGCCCACAGGGCTCTCTTCTTTTGAGGATGTATATTACTTTTTCCCTGAAGGATCAGTTTTTTTCAAAGCTTGTAAAACTGAGATGTCACAAAAACAAATCACAGGCAGGGAAATGAACAGAGGTATAGATGTAAAAATGGTTACAAAAACCCAAGGATATATAACTATAAAACATCCAAAACAAATGATAAACAACCAGATTGTCACAGCAATTACCTTCCTGATAATGGCATATTTCCTGTTGGTCATGTAGATGATGGGATGAACCACAGCAAAATAGTAATCTCCACAAACACAAGCCATGAAGAGAGTTCTACCACACATGGTTAGGGAATATGTGAAAATATTAAACCATTCAAATTTTGTGTTGTGCAAAAGCATGTAGTTATAGACACCAAAAGGCAAAACGGTTAGGAAAACAAGATCAATGATGGTCAGATTAAACACAAAGAAGTCATAAGAAGAGATGTTTTGTCGATGTCTTTGACAAAGTTCCCAAAGTACAGTGACACTGGCAGGGAGACCCAGAAGAAAATAAAATGCACAGAGACCTGATCAGAACAAAGGCACTGCAGGGTGATGAGTGCAAAGTGTAAAATAGTTCCTGGTTCCATTTGAGAAATCTAAAACACTCTGATGTAAAGATAATAACTCTAAAGACATTTTTTTCCGATTGGAATGAATGAAGAATGGAATAAATTAGGGATGGGCATTTTAAGCAAAAGTAATATTCAATAATCGCTGGGTATTATTCAGTGGTGGTCAGTAACGAAGTAAAACTTCTTTGTTACTGTACTTAAGTAAATTTTTCAAGTATCTGTACTTTACTGGAGTAGTTTTATTTCGAGTAACTTTTACTTTTACTTCACTACATTCCAAAGCATAAGATCGTACTTTTTACTTCACTACATTTCATAAAACATATCGTTACTCCTTATAATACATCACGTGCTCCGAGACGCAGAAGCGGTGTCTGATTCATGAACAAACTGATTATTTTCAATGAACCTGTTAAATCGGTTCGCAAATCTCAACAAACGATTCATTCACGAATTGCAATGATCCGATTGCAGCTGTTCTCGAGTCGAAAACTCACTGATTCAAATGATCCGTTTAGAGCGAGTCTTCTTCAGTGAACTGAACTCACAAGTAAAGAACCGGGAGATCTTGTGAGCGCGCGCTACTGATGCTGTGAAAAGTAAGTTACTAATGTCGAATTTTAGGATTAATTATTGTAACTGAAAATAATATTTAGGTCAAAACTGTCAGTTGTTTGTGAACTAAATCTGCTGTAAAGGGTGATCTATTTAAGCCCACTGAAATGCTTGAATGCAGACAGATCAACATCAGTGTCTCTAACGTTATGTTTTAGGTCAAAAAACATAACGTTAAAATAACACAGATTAAATAAAATAACTCATGCACGTTCATATGCAGTTAGCAGTTTTATTAAAATGCTATGCATTTAGACCTATGTGACGTCTGTTTTTATATTGTTTATCAACAGTATACATTTTTATATTGTTTAGATCAACTAGCCGAGTAGACAGATATGAATGTTTATTCATAACCATACTGAAAATAAGTCAATATTGTTAGCTCATGCTAACTGTCTAGCTAACAAGCTTCCTGGTGCTAAGTTGAGGAAATTTTTAGATATAAAGTCCAAATATCTTTATTCAGCCACCTAGATAGATTCCATCTGAGGGAAAAAGAAAGGATGTGATGTTCAGAACATAGTAACTACAGTAATTATCAGAGTGGGAAGTGATGCCCTCTGGGGGCATTGGGCCAGGGGTGTTTTTACACCACAGACAAGGTTTGAGAAGAAAAAAAAATCATTATGAAAATATAATTATATTTTCCTTAAAATGTTCTTCCTAATTTCAGGCCTAATTCTCATGTCATATATGACGTTCTGCAAAACAAGTTCTAAAACACTTTTTTCTTACTGGTGAAAATAAGATGGTGAAATCTGTTTTCTCTCAGGTACATGGCAGTGTAAGCTTCACAGTGAACATTACTACATCACTCTCATCAATGTAGTCCATATCAACAAAATATATTTCTTGACTCTATATAGTGGTTATTTTGGGAAAAACCCAGGTATTTTGGGCAGTAGGATTATAAAAATATGTGCTAATATAAAATTAAATAAAGTAGTCTATATAAAATTGCACAATAAATCTGTCTATCAGTACTTTTTTACTTAAGTACATTAAAATGGAGTACTTTTGTACTTTCACTCGAGTAAAATTGAAAAAGCAGTACTTTTACTTTTACTGGAGTAATATTTTATTATACGTATCTGTACTTTTACTCAAGTACTTGATCTGTGTACTTTGTCCACCACTGGTATTATTTGATTACTATTCGAAAAATCGCACCCCTCCCGGGTATGCACACACACAGGCACGCACACACATAAACAGAGAGAGAGGGGGAGAGAGACCATCCAGGCTTTCAATCTGTATGATAACAAACAGTTTAATTAATTAGAGAATAGTCTATCTTAACCCAAGAAAATTAATGGTTGTAAAAGTATGATTGCTGAAACATATTAATATAACTTAACCTAATGATGGCATTTATGAACAGAACAGTCCGTCTATTATCAACTGCTCATAAGGCTAGGACATTTCTATTTTAAAAATGAACATGAACATTCATATTATTAAAAAGAAAATCTTAAATTTGATTAATGCATCAATGAATATTAGGCATAAAACATATTGCTGGCAAAACAAAATATCATTCTTAAAACATATTAGGCGCTAAAACATAATTTGTGAACCGCCTGAATGACGGCACTTATTATGTGAACATTAATTTTAACGTCTGTCTTCATAACAATAACATATTTCATATATATATATATATGAAATTAATATGTTCACATGCTCGGGAAGAAGACGGGAGTGTTGTTCACAATTAGTTCGGTAAACTTTGAATTGAAACAAGGGAACGAATATAGAGCCCTGCAGCTTATCAGAATTATCTGAGTCCGACCAGAGCCCGTGTCTCTCTCTCTATCTCTCTCTATCTCCTCCCCGTTACAAAGCTACTGTTGCAGCCATTTAAAAAGTCCAGTTTTGGTTTTTAATCGCAAATTGGTCATTATTTTGTTTCCTTTCTTTATTAATTTAATTTAGAAATATGATTGGAGCATTTTATTTTTGTTAAATTCAAGTGTTTGTTTTTTTAAATACCAAGCGGCCAGCGCAAGTTTGATCGATTTATTCTGCTCAAATAAATAACTAAATAAATAAGATTAATGTCATAATATTTTAAGAATAAAGTCAAAATTACGATCATAAAATCATGTTACATTGCCTGAAGTTAAAGTTAAAATTACACCTGTATACTCTGCCCCCCCCCCCCCCCAAAATAAAATAAAATAAAAATAAGTGTGGCATCCAACCTGTCATTCTTCACATTTAACACGAAAAACAACACAAATATTTTGCATATAAATATTTATGGTTATCAACCAGTGGAATATTATATTATTCTTTCAACAAAAAAATAATAATATGAATGCATGGAGCTCACGGCTTCCTAAGTGGGAAACAGGACATGAAGGCGGCAGAGAAGCACTCTCGTGCATCGTTTTGTTAACTTTGTGGTTTATTATTTTGAGTTGTTTGGGACGCAGTAGCAAACGGCCCTCTCACAATATATTGCTTAACTGGTCTATTGTTCACGCAATTAGACTGCACTTATCAGAAGTTCCGTTCTCCGGCGTGGTTAGTGCTCACACTATGTGCCGCGCCCGAGTGCCGACAGTGCAGTTTGTGTGCAAGTACGGAACAGAAGATGCTCTAAAATAAAACAAACAAATATCTTGTTGATCGGTGCATCTGTACTCCAGTATATAAATTCAATATAGATTAATTATTGCTAAAGTTACTTGCCAAGAGGGGTAGTTTGACATACTTCATGTATTTGCCCGTTCAGGCGGCTCGCGCATGTCAGAGACGTGGCTGTATATCGCACTGTTCACACGGAACAGAACACAACGCGCATGTACTGAAAGGAGTTGTCTTTCGCGCCCAAATCCTTTTTAATTGCTTACATTTTTAAACAAACAAGGCTTAAAAACGCATGCAAAAGATACAGTTTCGTGACGACGCTGCAGTGGCCCGATCTGGCAAGTGACACATCCGAGCGTCCTTCACGCCATTGGACAGTCTTTATTGTCAAGCCCTGTTACACCTTTAGAAAATAATCCCACAACCTAATTGATATTCTATAATTAAATCGACTAATCGAATATTCGAAAATCGTGACCCATCCCTAGAATGAATCTGTATGAAGAAAGAAAACCTCCCATGAAACTTGTTATATAAACAGTAAAAAAGTATTACATTAAATATATTTAAATTATCAATATAATATTCATTTATGCATTTAGCATACATGTAAGCTTGTGTCCAAAGCGACTTACTATAGGCTATACATTTTTCTTTTATCAGAATGTCACTATTACAGCAATGGCTTATGTTGCTTGAATGTGAAGTTTTGGATATGGTATGATATTACACCACCACAAAAAACAAACACTGAAGTCATTTCACTGAACCAAAAAATGCACAGCACTAGAGGGGGGAAAGTTTTAACACATCTATGCTATCTAATAATAGTTGACAATGGCTGTATTTTCCGTCCATGTTTTCTATTATTTGTACTTTGTTGGTCAAGAAAATGATCTTGATTTAGTGGTGCTTGATGTCATGATATCATAGAATATATCATTGGCTAGTGAGTAAGCAATATAGTTGTGCTCTTAACATACGTTTACCATCCCTTACATAATCTACAAGTGGCCTGCTGGTACCGCTTCACCATAATCCGGCCCAGATTGCGGCACTGCACTGTTGCTGAACAGTCATGTCTACACAACACATCAATAATTTCCTTATTGAGACACGATTTCTGTCATCACAAATTCTGTCATTACAGCTGACATAGTGAAAACACAATGTACGCAATGATAATTAAATCTAATAACTGATAGACTCACACTGATCTTAAATAAAGACTTTTGATACAATGACGATGCCCTCATATCACTTAAGCTAAGAATGGGAGAAAGTGCAATTTCGCAATAGGGTGGAATAGTCCTGCCTTCTAAATTAAAGGGCCAGTTGCTAAAGAAACATGCTGTGTGCCAATTTACCTACTTATACTGCATCCTTAAAATATATATGTACTTTTGAGTGTATTACATAAGAGTAGGCAAGCTTTTGGACATAGGCTACTATAGCGTCATAAAATATATTTTTTTATTGGATGCTCTGGAGTATTATGTCACAGTAAACAGGCCTGTCTATCATCTTGACACAGTTAGCATCTTCCACATTGAATTGATTTAAAGATGCAGTCTGTAACTTTTGGCGCTATATAGGTTAATAAACAGAACTGCGTGCGTCTTGCGGAAGAACATTGCAGCCTAAGGTGCTTTTCTCTGTTTATGTCTATGTGGAATCATGCAGGTGCTGGGCTTCTCCGCAGCGGTACCTACCTGAACCAGTCTAAAATAGTCTGAATATTAAAACTTAATTACAGTCCCTCCAGGATCTTGCGATTCTGCGATCACTGAATTTCTTGCAAAATCAAGGAAACTCAGCAATTTTCGCAAAAGCTCGCAAATTTTCGTAATTTCCGCAGATTTTGGGCTTAGACGCGTCCTGTGACGCAGTTCCAAAAATGGAATGAACAGCCTTGCGCTCTCTTCATGCCCGATTTACAAGAGCTACATTGGACAAATGAACCGAAAGTGTAACGAATCTGCGTTACTCGTTTGGGCTACACGGCGCAGACCGTTTATCTGCTCGGACCGGAGCCACGGGCTGCTCTCGATCACACGACACCGTTTTACACAGCGCAGGGAGATACAGTGAAGAAAGCAGTCGAATTCACTGTGGAATCAATAACCTCTGTCAAATCTTGTGAGAAGCAATCAAATTAAGCGCAGAATTATGTTAAAGCTACAGATATCAGAACATAAAGATGTAACATCAGAACATCAACACTGACGTAAACCAGGAAAACCATTGTTCAATAAACACAAATTAACCACCATTCACGATGGATTTAACATAACTACAGGAACAACTTGTGGAAAAAAATGGTCTGTCTTAACGTGTTTTTAAATGCTTTACTCAACTTTTCCCAGCACTTCAAAGCCGAATTTTAAAGTTGTTTTTAATGTGATGACATTATTTGTTCATCCTTCATATGTTTCCCCATTTATAAAACTAAAAGTTTCATAATGTAGGAAAGCAAAAACTTATTTAAAAATAAAAAAAGACATTAAATTACCACTAGTAGATGGCTGCAGAGAAGTACTTGTAGGCTTTTTAGATATTTCCACTCCCTAATATATATACAGTGGGTACGGAAAGTATTCAGACCCCCTTAAATTTTTCACTCTTTGTTATATTGCAGCCATTTGCTAAAATCATTTAAGTTCATTTTTTTTCCTCATTAATGTACACACAGCACCCCATATTGACAGAAAAACACAGAATTGTTGACATTTTTGCAGATTTATTAAAAAAGAAAAACTGAAATATCACATGGTCCTAAGTATTCAGACCCTTTGCTCAGTATTTAGTAGAAGCACCCTTTTGATTTAATACAGTCATGAGTCTTTTTGGGAAAGATGCAACAAGTTTTTCACACCTGGATTTGGGGATCCTCTGCCATTCCTCCTTGCAGATCCTCTCCAGTTCTGTCAGGTTGGATGGTAAACGTTGGTGGACAGCCATTTTTAGGTCTCTCCAGAGATGCTCAATTGGGTTTAAGTCAGGGCTCTGGCTGGGCCATTCAAGAACAGTCACGGAGTTGTTGTGAAGCCACTCCTTCGTTATTTTAGCTGTGTGCTTAGGGTCATTGTCTTGTTGGAAGGTAAACCATCGGCCCAGTCTGAGGTCCTGAGCACTCTGGAGAAGGTTTTCGTCCAGGATATCCCTGTACTTGGCCGCATTCATCTTTCCCTCGATTGCAACCAGTCGTCCTGTCCCTGCAGCTGAAAAACACCCCCACAGCATGATGCTGCCACCACCATGCTTCACTGTTGGGACTGTATTGGACAGGTGATGAGCAGTGCCTGGTTTTCTCCACACATACCGCTTAGAATTAAGGCCAAAAAGTTATATCTTGGTCTCATCAGACCAGAGAATCTTATTTGTCACCATCTTGGAGTCCTTCAGGTGTTTTTTAGCAAACTCCATGCGGGCTTTCATGTGTCTTGCACTGAGGAGAGGCTTCCGTCGGGCCACTCTGCCATAAAGCCCCGACTGGTGGAGGGCTGCAGTGATGGTTGACTTTCTACAACTTTCTCCCATCTCCCAAATGCATCTCAGGAGCTCAGCCACAGTGAGCTTTGGGTTCTTCTTTACCTCTCTCACCAAGGCTCTTCTCCCCCGATAGCTCAGTTTGGCCGGACGGCCAGCTCTAGGAAGGGTTCTGGTCGTCCCAAACGTCTTCCATTTAAGGATTATGAAGGCCACTGTGCTCTTAGGAACCTTAAGTGCAGCAGAAATGTTTTTGTAACCTTGGCCAGATCTGTGCCTTGCCACAATTCTGTCTCTGATCTCTTCAGGCAGTTCCTTTGACCTCATGATTCTCATTTGCTCTGACATGCACTGTGAACTGTAAGGTCTTATATAGAAAGGTGTGTGGCTTTCCTAATCAAGTCCAATCAGTATAATCAAACACAGCTGGACTCAAATGAAGGTGTAGAACCATCTCAAGGATGATCAGAAGAAATGGACAGGACCTGAGTTAAATATACGAGTGTCACAGCAAAGGGTCTGAATACTTAGGACCATGTGATATTTCAGTTTTTCTTTTTTAATAAATCTGCAAAAATGTCAACAATTCTGTGTTTTTCTGTCAATATGGGGTGCTGTGTGTACATTAATGAGAAAAAAAAGAACTTAAATGATTTTAGCAAATGGCTGCAATATAACAAAGAGTGAAAAATTTAAGGGGGTCTGAATACTTTCCGTACCCACTGTATATATATATATATATATATATTGTATTTATTAAATTATATTTAGACATTATGAATGACAGTAATAAAAGTTAATTTTAATTGAATCGCAACTACCCAGACAGCACAAGTACATCTGTAAGACGTTTGCTAAAGATCTGATAAACGTCTCAGAAGCAGTTTTACATGCATTCTAATAAATGTCTATTTGACATCTGACAGGAAACTTCTTAGAGACATATTGCAGATGAGCAAACACTCTTAAAAATATCTCTTGAATATGTAAATGTAGACATCTCCGAGATGTACATATGCCATTAGGGTGAGTGCTTTACTGTCAGGTGTTAGTGCCACCTTCTGTAGAACTTAAAGGCACTGGTGCTGGTGTCCTTAAATGTTAGTCTGGAGCCCTACAATGGTTCTCGAAGTCAGAAAAGTCAATAACAATAACAATATTAGAAGAATGTTGTCTGTGGTATATTTTCACTGCAACACAATAAGAAATACAAATTTTGAGAAAAGCCGCAGCAAAATCAGTCATTTTAGGCTGCAAAAATCAGAAAAAAGTCCCGCGAAATCCTGGAGGGAATGATTATAGGTGTACCGTAGTGATTCAGGACAAGCCAAAACAAAATGGAAAATGGATTTATGGTGTGCTCGCTTATTATATAAACTTTGTAAATTTTGAACACAAAAAAGTTACAGACTGCAGCTTTATCTTCTCATTGTGTCAGAGAGAAAATAAGTAATATAGCAACCGTGGTTCTTTCATGTGAATAACTCTTTCACTTGAAATAGTTTTTGTTGTTGCATAATAATGCATTTAAAAGTTGGTCAAATGGCCAAATGGATCTTTAGAAAATTACACGTTGTTGCAGATGAAATGTAACATGGATAACATTCAATTCATATTGTTCCCTATCGATACTGTACTTATTTAAGATGCTAGGAGAAACTCCTTTTTCTTCAATACTGAAGACTCTTTTTAATAACGCAGTGTAACTGAACGGCCATTGGTTTGTGCAGTGTGCTGAAAAGGAAATATTGGCTCGGCAGCGGAGCTGTACAGCCTATGGCTGGAAAGCCCGCCAAAACCCACCAGAAGAAGCGGGGCATCTGGCTATATAATGCGGGCATTCGCCAAGGCTCCTTCAGCGACGACTACAAGATCTTGCGTTGCTACAAGAAGCGTTGAACGAGCCATCGCAGTGGATCCAGATCTCACTCGGCTCGGCCAACTCGCAGCTTCTCAGCAGCCCACAGTGCCTGCAGCAGCTGGTCCACAGATTCCCTGCTGCTATCTGGTGACTCTCTCTTCATAGAACTCCTCTATAAGAGCACATTTCTTCTGCGTTGTTGCAAATGCCGTGCAAATTTTGTCACTCGTGCAGGGCTCCCCTACACACCGCTGACAAACACGCCGAGTGTGTTTCATGCTTGGACGCCGCCCATGCTGAAACAGCACTCACCGGGATGGGATGGAATGTCATCATTGCGTTGACATGAGTCTCACCTCTCTGTGTTCGTGGCTAACTTTCTTTTCAGAGAGCTATCCGGCCCAAGATAGTGCTGGACCCAGCGTCTCAGGCGTCTTCCTGATCGAAGGGACAGGAAGAGAAAAGGGCTAAGTCCCGCTGCAGCCAGACCACCCCTCAAAAAGCCTCTGTTATGCCTCCTAGCGCCCCGTTCAGTTCCGTGTGCGGAGTGTTTGTGAAAAATACTGTTGTGAACATCACATAGCACCCACACAGCTAATCGCTGTTGTAGTGAGAAAACAAGCATATTCAAAAAGAGAGCACTTTTCCTCTTCCCCTTATCATGAGCCTCAGGCCCCCGCTAGGCGGCCTGTCGCTAGAAAAAATTAAACCCCTCGCCACACAGACCGAGGCCTGGCAGGTCATTCCCGAAGTGTCAAACTGGGTTCTGGGTATAATAAAGTGAGGTTTTACACTTCAATACGCTCAAAGACGCCTGCGATTTGGTGGCGTGATCTCCACATTGGTTCAGCCCAGGAACGCTCAAGTCCTGCGTTGCCTAAGTGATGAGTTTGCTGGCGAAAAGGAGCCATGGAAACAGTTTCCCCAGATCAGAGCGAGTCAAGCTTCTACAGCCATTACTTCCTCGTCCCCAAGAAGGATGGTGGTCAAAGACCCATTCTCGATCCCAGACATCTGAAACGTGCCCTTATGACATGGCCGTTCAGGATAATTACATCGAAGCAGATCCTGTCACAAATATACCCAGGGAACTGGTTCTTTTCACTGGATCTGAAAGCCGCTTACTGGCTCATTTTGGCCCAGTCAGAGGATGAGCTTCTGTCTTACAGATCCATGCTCCTCAACCACTTAGAGTGCCTAGGACTCAGGGTCAATTTTGCCAAGAGCGTGCTGTCCCCAGCCAACAAATTTAGTTCCTGGGAACAGTTATCGACTCAGCCCGAATGAGGGCGCTAGTCACTCCAGAATGTGCACTGGCCATTCAGCTGCTCGCGAGCCCCTCACCCTCCCAAAGAGTTTCATAGGATGCTGGGCCTCATGGCCTCAGACTCTTCAGTACTGGCTGAAACCTGGAGTTCCTCCACATGCTTGACATCACGGATGCCTCCGTGTCAAGGTGAACTAGGCCTTCGTTGCAGCTCTGGCCCCTTGAAAAAAACATCAGTAGATGGAGCGGGGCGTGCCACTGGGCAAACTGAACCTGGGAGCAGACATGCTATCTTGGAGCAATGTCCCCTCAGACGAGTGGACACTCCACCCACAAACGGTTCAGGAAATATGGGGAATCTTCAAGTATTTGAGCTCTTTTATCATGACTCATGTTTCACAGGGCTCGTACCCAGGTGCTCCACATCACTAATGCAATACAGGCATCAAAAACAAAAGCAATGTCAAGAGGCATCAGCATCACTATTAAGAAACCTAGGCACCATTATATTAATATTTCTTGCCTTAATTATTTGCTTGCATTTGGAAAAGTTGAAGTAATTTATCATATATAATTATTAAAATAATGAAATATAAATATGAAAATAAAATCCAATCCTACCCTAAACCTAACCATTTCTAAACAATATAAAAGTTTAACAGGCAGAAACAAGTTCAGGTATTTAATAATAAATAAGCATAATTTTTTTTTACAAATGAATCTGTATTCTAAGTCTTTTTGAAGCCATACAATATATTTATATGAGGAACAAAATGTATTTTGAGGTTATAATTGCTTTAAATGATCCCCCTCTATGAATAATCCATAAATCAGAAATTTACCGTGGCACAATTGGACACAAGACATAAGAGCAAATGGCATCTCAAAATAGCCGCTGACATAATGCTTCTTTAGCCATCTGTTTTTTATTATTATTTGTGATTTGAAATGGAGATGGATGGAGAGGCATGTTCCTCAGACAAAGCAAACATTTTGTTTAATTTGGACTTGGAATGTTTGTCATTTTTGAATAAATTTGGACTGTATTTGTATCTGCTCTATATGCTGTGTTTTATATAGTTTCATATTGAGACAAGGGTAGGTTTTGTTATGTAAATGTAATGTAATGTTAACGGGCATTGATTGAATATGCAATAAAAAACATTATGAATTATGTGTCTGCTTATACACCATGAAATTAACAACATAATTACACCCCAGTACATTACTATAACAAAATCACACTTGAGTATACTTGTATATACTCACTTGAGTATACTCCTCTTATGATCAGTGGGACCCCTGTGGACCCCTGTGGAGAGGGTGAGCAGCTTCAAGTACCTCGGTGTAAACATCTCAGAGGACCTGACTTGGACTGCACACATCCAAACACAGGTTAAGAAAGGCAAAGACTGTACTATCTGTGACAGCTGAGGAAATTCAGGGTCTCGCCAGAAATCCTGAAAACTTTCTATTCAGGGGTCATAGAAAGTTTACTGACTCAGTGCATCTCAGTGTGGTGTGGTATGGTAACGCCTCTAATCAGGACTGCAAAGCTCTGCAGAGAGTTGTGCGTTTAGCTGAGCGCATCTCAGGGTCTGCTCTCCCCTCTCTGCAGGACATCTACCTCAAACGCTGCAAAAGCAGAGCTGTTAAAATCATCAAGAACACAAATCACCCCGGTAACTGTCTTTTAAATTTGCTGCCATCTGGCAAGCACTTCAGGAGCATGATGGCAAAAACTGAGAGACTTAGGAGGAGCTTCTTCACTCAGGCCATCAGGCTCCTAAACTCAAACTCGGTCAAATAACATTTCCAAGACTCAATTTAATAAATTCAGTTCAATTCAAGATTATTTGTATAGCGCTTTTTACGATACAATCGTAAAAAGAATAAAATAGTTCACAGGAAATTACGTTTCTAAAATAGATTTAAATTGTAGAAACCCAATATAATTAACTTATGGCAAAATGTGGTTAATTCATTATAATCGCTCATAGTTGGCTTGGCTTCCTCAGAGGTCTCCGAGGGGTTGTCATCATGTCTTCTCAGGTGTTCGGTCATCTCAGATCATTTAAGGGTTGGATCCAGACTGAAGCTTGTGTAATTCCTAGTTACCACGGGATGTTAATCCCATGGCAGAAACAGATAAACAAATAAAGACAATTTAAATAAAGACCATCCAGGAACAATACTGTATGAAATTATCAGTTCAACCTAAGCTAAAGCATAATAATGTGCGTTTGATCAGATATACCTGCAGTGCAAGATTGGGAGATGCATTATATGAATGCTTGGCTAAATAGATGTGTCTTTAATCTAGATTTAAATAGAGAGAGTGTGTCTGAACCCCGAACGTTATCAGGAAGCAGAGGTGGAAAGTAACGAATTACATTTACTCGCGTTACTGTAATTGAGTAGCTTTTTTGTGTACTTGTACTTTTTTAAGTAATTTTTTTAATCTGTAATTTTACTTTTACTTAAGTATATTTTGTGTGAAGTATTGTACTTCGCTACATTTTAAAACACATTCGTTACTGAGTAAAAAAAAAATCGCTCCGTGGAAACAACTGCAGCAAATAATGGGCAGAAGAAGAAACTGGCGCTAAAATCACAAGAAAGATGCAGACGAACAAGACAGGCGTAATGCTGCAGACCCAGCTGAAAACCAAACCCTGTCGTATTCTGCTGAAGTTGAACTCAAAGGAAATGAAGTGAACCCCTGGCCATATTCATGCACTATTATGCAGAGTAAGCTGTGTTTGCCTCGGGAGACCGAACTAGCAGCTTATAAATATATCGACATCGCCCGTCGCAAGCATGTAGAAATAAGGTAAATACTTACATCATTGCACTGGTGGTTAAAATGAAGCTTTAACAGTTTAACAAAAGGTTTTGCACAAATGAGCCAAAAAGACAGTGGTGCAGGGTGTGCAATATCATCTGCGATAATATAATAATTGTTGTTTTAACGATGTGTGATTTGGCATTATCAGTATTTTGCCCAAAAACTAATAAAACACTCTAAACAGTGTGCCGTGAAATCTAGTAACGTTAGATTAGACTAATCCACGTACCCATCTGGAGTGCTTTCTTTCACTGCATGATTCAGTCTGTTAAAATGCGTTTAGAATGAAGCAGAAAATGTATATATTTATATAATTTAATATAGTAAGTCAACATCACATGAAGAATGCCGTTTTTCTCAAAAAATCACCATGATTACATAGGCCTGTAGTTTTTCTTTTTACACAGTTCAAATAACAATAAGGTAATTAAGAGACGTTTTAGACACCATATTGCCTGTTTTTGCTCTATTTCGACAACAAAAATAATACCAAACACAGCCACCATAGCACAGTTTTGTGTCTCTGACTCTGAGCAATGACGTGTTTTGTTCCTGAATGTATTAACCGTTTAAATGATTCTGTTCAATCGCAATGACTCTCTTATCAGTGACTTGCTGACACCTACTGGTGGTTCTAATTTAACATTTAAAGTATCTTTTGATTTTTTAATTTCAAATGAATATTTAACATTTGTGACCCTGGCCTGGAGCACAAAACCAGTCTTAAGTCGCTGGGATATAATTGTAGCAATAGCCAACAATACATTGTATGGGTCAAAATTATACATTTTTCTTTTATGCCAAAAATCATTAGCATATTAAGTAAAGATCATGTTCCATTAATATATTTTGTAAATTTCCTACTGTAAATATATCAAAACTAAGAGCTTAATTTGAACAACTTTAAAGGAGATTTTCTCAATATTTGGATTTTTTGCACACTCAGATTCCAGATTTTCAAATATTGTCCGATCATAACAAACCATACATCAATGGAAATATTATTTATTCAGCTTTCAGATGATGTATAAATCGCAATTTAGGAAAATGGACCCTTATGGTTTTGTAATTCAGGGTCACATTTTATGTCTTATTTATCAAAACATTATTTCTGCATTTTTCTGTGTTTCCTCTGCATTGCGAAGATTAATTTTGTTGATACTGATTTAATTTCCCTGGTAACAGCCTAAATGTGTTATTATTCTAAATAACTGATTCCTTTAACTAAAAACACCTAGTTTGAGATTTATAGGCCCATATCCCAGGTGTGTCAAACTCTGGAGGGTGTTACTGGAGGGCCACAGCCCTAAAGAGTTTAGTTCCAACCCTGCTCCAATACACACACCATGTAGTTTTCAAATAAGCCTAAATTATTAGTTTAGCTGTATCAGATGTGTTTAATTAGGGTTGTATCTACACTGTGTAGGGCTGTGGCCCTCCAGGTACTGAGTTTGACACCTTTGGTCTATCCCATTTTTTCCTCCCTCCCATTGTTAAAATGTAACTAAGTACTTTTTACTCAGAGTAAATTTTAAATGAGCTACTTTTTACTTGAGTATATTTTTAGACTGGTACTTTTACTTGTACTTAAGTAAAATTTCAGTAATGTAATGGTACTTTTACTTGAGTAGAATATTTTTGTACTCTTTCCACCTCTGTCAGGAAGGCTATTCCAGAGTTTGGGAGCCAAATATGAAAAAGTTCTACCTCCTTTAGTGGACTTTGGTATCCTAGGTACTACCAAGAGTCCAGAGTTTTGCGACCTTAGGGAGCGGGTTGGATTGTAGCGTGATAGAAGATTAGTTAGGTACGCAGGAGCTAAATAATTTAGGGCCTTATAGGCAAGTAATAATATTTTGTAACTGATACGGAACTTAATAGGTAGCCAGTGCAGAGATTGTAAAATTGGAGTAATATGATCATATTTTCTTGACCTGGTAAGGACTCTAGCCGCTGCATTTTGTATTATCTGTAGCTTGTTTATTGAAGATGCAGGACAACCACCTAGCAGTGCATTACAATAGTCCAGTCTAGAGGTCATGAATGCATGAACTAACTTTTCTGCATCAGAAACACTTAACATGTTCCGTATAGCTTGGCAATGTTTCTAAGATGGAAGAATGCTGTTTTTGTAACATGGGAAATATGATTTTCAAAAGATAGGTTGCGGTCTAATATAACACCCAGATTTTTGACTGTAGAGGAAGTAACAATACATCCATCTAGTTGCAAATTGTGATCCAAGATATTCTGTGTACTCTTTTTAGGTCAAATAAGTAAAATCTTGGCTTATCTGAATTTATTAGGAGAAAATTATTGGTCATCCAATCTTTTATATTTTTAACACACTCCGTTAGCTTAGATAGCTTAGAAGTTTCATCTGGTCTTGTTGAGATATATAGTTGAGTGTCATCAGCATAACAATGGAAACTAATCCCGTATTTTCTAATAATATTACCAAGGGGCAACATGTATAATGAAAATAGCAGAGGACCTACGACAGATCCTTGTGGTTCTCCATACTTTACTGGTGATAATTGAGATGCCTCCCCGTTTAAATAAACAAAGTGGTAGCGATCGGACAGGTAGGATCTAAACCATCTTAAAGCCTGCCCTTGAATTATACCTGTATAGTTTTGTGTCGGGTCTCAGGTCTGATCACCTGTTCTTGCTGTCTCTGTGTGTGATGTCATGTGCTGGGTTTGTTTTGACAGCTCGCCACATGTGTTTGTCAACCTTATTGTTTCCCCGCCCTCCGTGTTTCATCTGTTCGTTAGCTAATCTTGTTCCTCACCTGGTTCTCATTATCTATTATTACTTCCCCTTTATAGCTCCCTGTGTGTTTCTGTCCGTTGTCAGACTGTTGTGTTTTTTTCCGCTTGCACTGACTGTGTTACTCACCTCTCGTTTGTCTTGTCAGGCTCCAGTGCTCGTAGCTGTTTTTGTGTTCTCTGCACCCCCATCTGTGCGTCCAGATACCGCGGGCTTCCACTCCGACACCTGCCGTTCCGGGTTATCTGCGGACTCGCTATGGACGGCTCAGCCTCTCGCTCAGATTTGCGAGCAGCCTCGCCAGCTTCAATGTTTCTGCCGCTGTTACGGCTCGTCCCGCCGTGGTGATCGAACCATCTGCGTGGCAGAGGATTCTGCTCCTCTCTGACTGACGGTGGAAGCACTCTTCGCCTGTCTATTATTTGCTGTCCTAATAAACCTCCGTTGTACCCGCATCTGAATCCTGCCTCTCCTTCCTGACAGAACAGTCTGACCAACAATGGATTCAGCGGGATCGGATCCGCTTCGCGCGGCTCTCGTGCAACAGGGAGCATTGTTGGGTCAGCATGCCACCCAGCTCAACACCACAGCTCATGAGATGGACGCTCTCAATGCCCGAGTCGCGGAGCTCCTCACGCGGGTCGATGATCTGCAGCGGGAGGCGGCTAACCGTGGCCCCGCCCTCCGTGCTGGCATTCCTCTGGACCCCGAACCGCATGCCAACAATTTCATTCCCCTGCCCAAGTTGCCCTCTGCCCGGGAGACCGCCCAGCTGATGGTGGACCACGTCTTCCGGCTCCATGGATTGCCGGTTGATGTGGTTTCAGATAGGGGTCCTCAGTTCGCCTCCCGGTTTTGGAAGGAGTTTTGTAGACAGATCGGGGCCTCGGCTAGTCTGTCTTCTGGTTTTCATCCTCAGACCAATGGGCAATGCGAGCGGGCCAACCAGGATCTTGAAAGAATGCTCCGCTGTCTGACATCCAACAATCCGAGTTCATGGTGCCAACAGCTCTCTTGGATAGAATACACTCGTAACTCCCTTCCAGTGGCGGCCTCAGTTATGTCCCCTTTTGAGTGCTCTGTTGGTTATAAACCGCCTCTGTTTCCATCCCAGGAGCCCGATGCTGCTGTCCCGTCCACCCTGGCTTTCGTTCAGCGCTGCCGCCGCACCTAGGAGAGAGTCAGGGAGATTTTGCTCCGAACCGCTGGACGAACCAAGGCAGCAGCCGATCGTCGCCGGTCGTCCCCTCCAACCTATGCGTGCGGTCAACGAGTATGGCTTTCTACCAAGGATCTGCCTCTCCGGTCGCTTTCTCGTAAGCTGGCACCCAGATTCATTGGGCCATACCGCGTCACCAAGGTGGGTAATCCGGTGGCGATCAGGCTCAAGCTACCCCCCACTCTTGGCCGGGTTCACCCTGTGTTTCACGTCTCTAAGGTCAAACCCGTGTTTTCTTCCCCCCTCAACCCTGCCGGCGATCGCCCCACCCCCCCCGCCCCCTCGTCTTGTAGATGGCTCCCCTACCTATACGGTTAGGAGACTACTCGACGAGCGGCGACGCGGCAGAGGGTTTCAGTATCTCGTGGACTGGGAGGGTTATGGTCCAGAGGAGAGATGCTGGGTGCCGTCCCGGGACGTTTTGGACCGTTCCTTGATCGAGGACTTCCGTCGGCGACGAGGTAGGCCTCCTCCTGGGGCGCCTGGTGGCGCTCCTGGGAGGGGGGGTACTGTCGGGTCTCAGGTCTGATCACCTGTTCTTGCTGTCTCTGTGTGTGATGTCATGTGCTGGGTTTGTTTTGACAGCTCGCTACATGTGTTTGTCAACCTTATTGTTTCCCCGCCCTCCTTGTTTCTCTGCTCGTTAGCTAATCTTGTTCCTCACCTGGTTCTCATTATCTATTATTACTTCCCCTTTATAGCTCCCTGTGTGTTTCTGTCCGTTGTCAGACTGTTGTGGTTTTTTCCGCTTGCACCGACTGTGTTACTCACCTCTCGTTTGTCTTGTCAGGCTCCAGTGCTCGTAGCTGTTTTTGTGTTCTCTGCACCCCCATCTGTGCGTCCAGATACCGCGGGCTTCCACTCCGACACCTGCCGTTCCGGGTTATCTGCGGATTCGCTGTGGACGGCTCAGCCTCTCGCTCGGATTTGCGAGCAGCCTCGCCAGCTTCATTGTTTCTGCCGCTGTTACGGCTCGTCCCGCCGTGGTGATCGAACCATCTGCGTGGCAGAGGATTCTGCTCCTCTCTGACTGACGGTGGAAGCACTCTTCGCCTGTCTATTATTTGCTGTCCTAATAAACCTCCGTTGTACCCGCATCTGAATCCTGCCTCTCCTTCCTGACAGTTTTGTAATCTATCTATGAGTATGTCATGATCTATAATTGCTAGTAAAACTAGCAATGAGATGCAGCCTTGGTCTGACGCAAGAAGCAAGTCATTCGTAATTTTAACAAGTGCAGTTTCTGTGCTATGACGGGGCCTAAAACCTGACTGAAATTCTTCATAGATATAATTTTTTTTTGCAAGAAGGAGCACAATTGAGCAGACACTACTTTTTCTAACATTTTTGACATAAACGGAAGATTTGAAATGGGCCTGTAATTTGCCAGTTCACAAAGATCTAGTTTTGGTTTCTTAATAAGAGGCTTAATAACCACCAGGTTGAATGCTTTAGGGACGTGACCTAAAGATAACGATGGGTTAATAATATTGAGAAGCGGTTCTTCTGCTACAGGTAACAACTCTTTCAATAATTTAGTGGGTACAGGATCTAATAAACATGTTGTTGGTTTAGATGCTGTGATAAGTTTATTTAGCTCATCCTGTCCTATAGTTGTAAAGCAATGCAGTTTTTCTTTGGGTTCGATGAATGAAGCCGAAGTACTAGACGCTGTAGAATCTACATTTGTTATTGTATTTCTGATGTTATCTATTTTATCAGAGAATAAATTCATAAAGTCATTACTATTAAACTGTGAGGGAATATTTAGATCGGGTGACATCTGTTTATTTGTTAATCTAGCCACTGTGCTAAATAAAAACCTTGGATTGTTTTGGTTATTATCTATGAGTTTGCGGATATGCTCGGTCCTGGCAGCTTTTAGAGCCTGTCTATAGCTGGACATACTGTTTTTCCACACAATTCTAAAGACTTCTGTTGTGGCAATTTCTTTCATACAAACATCATCACTGAGTAAGAGACAACTCTGAGTCCAAATTATAGTAATAAAAGTATTTATTCTCTTGCAAGAGAGATCCTCGTCACTAACACACAGCTGTGAGTCAGTCAGGAGAGATAAGGAAAAGCAGTGCCAGCCTGTTTTTATAGTGGTTCCCTTCAAGGCCTCCTTCCTTCCCTCCCCTACAGGGAGAGATACCAGGTTGTTTATCTATTAATGGTTATACAGAAAAGGGAGGCAAATGCCCCCTTGACCCCCAGGCTATAAGTTGTAAATGCCCCCATGATGACCTCTGACCATCTGCGTTTCCTTACCTCTATCATCGTAACTCATCACACAAAGTGTTTTCTCACTGCAAGTGAGAAAACATATGAGGCATACATCTTGAATCTATGTTTCACTAAAGATCAATACATGTAAAGGAAAAATTCCTTTACAACTCCTCCCTTTTTATCATTCTCTGATAACTGATTAATCAAACATTGTAATAATAATAGTAAAAATAATAATAAATACAAGTTCAAGTCATTAATCACACTTATACTCTTCATCTCTGATTTTTACATAAATGATCACTCTCCTTGAACCTGTGAAGTAAGTTTTTGAAAATGTGAAAAATGCTTAGGCTGTTTTTGTTGGGACAGACCCTAAATGTTTTAGCAAGCAAAGTAAAGACTTTATTCTATAGCCGGGCTGAATGGACAGGCACTGCTGTTGCACTCTCGGCCTAAACCGAACCCTCAGTCACCATAGTATAAACAAGAAATAGTATAGTTCATAGTAGGAAATAAACATATCAATTTATCACTGTTGAGTTACTTCTGTAATATAAAATGTAAATATTAAAAGTATGTAAAAAATCCCTCAGTTTCAACCCCTCTCCTTGTACGTCCTCTCGTAACACGGATAACTGCTGCTTCTAACCTTCTTTACATATCAATCATTCTCAGGAAGAAAAATAAAAACATCACAACTCAATTAACACATTTCACTGTAACTTCCGCTACTTGTGTCATCATATTGTTGGTCTGATCTCCTGTTGGTAACACCTTCAGACCTGTTGTGAAGTGTAGTATTACAAAGCAAATTGTCACTGACAACAAAGTTATTATGCATGTGGTCTTAAACAGGCCACACATTCCTGGCACTCTGAATGGGTGCCACGGTCTTGTACGCTCCATTCTCTCAGTTACTCTGAATCAAATGTGCTGTTATGACCAGAGAATGTGAGAAAGTACTGTTTTTGAAGCACTAAGAGTCTTATCTGTTCTGTTGATTACGGTGTCCACCCGTATGCCGGTTGCGCAATCAAAGTTGCCTCCTCCCTTCAGTCTCCTCCTTGCTGCTGATATCTGGTTCCGCCTAAACACACAGCTGCAATGCAAGGGTTTTTTCAAACTGGATCTTAGCATTTATTGACACTCGCGTTGAACCTCCTCCAGCGATTGCTCCGCCTCCGCAATGGGCGGCACCCTCCTGCAATGGTTTACGTGAACCCACGTAGCCCTCTCTGCGACCTTCACCGCCGTGTGCGTCACCAGAAGCACCTGGAAAGGCCCAAGCCACCTTTTCGATTTCCAGCTCTTTCTCCTGTGATCACGAATCACCACGAAATCGCCAGGTCTGACCTCGTGCAGGAATGTCTCAGCAACCTTCCCCTGGGTAGCTTTTACCTGCACAGAAATATTTGATAACAGACAAGACATTTCTTTGCAGTAATTCAACATGTCATTCTCACACACATCCGTTGATGGCAGCCTTTGTTTACCCCCTTCTATGCCCATGAATGGTGGCCTACCAAACAAAATTTCAAATGGGCTCAGGTTTGTTTTCACTCTTTTTCTCATTCTCATGTACATCAGTACGATTGGGAGGGCTTTAAGCCAAGTCAGACCCGTCTCTTCACAGCATTTCGCTAATTTGTTCTTGATCGTCTGGTTCTGTCTCTCTACTGCCCCTCCTGATGAGGGCGCGTAGCTGCAGTGTGTTCTCATGTCAATTCCCAAGAACTGACCCACCTGCTTTATTGCATCATTGACAAAGTGTCTGCCATTGTCAGAACTGATTTTTCTTGGAATTCCCCATCTCGGAACAATCTCGGTTAACAGGGCCTTTGCCACTGCTGCCGAATCTTGTTTCGAGGTTGGGAAGGCCTCAACCCATTTTGACCACATGTCAACCATCACCAGACAGTGTTTCTGTTTCCCACAAGGGGTTAATTCGATGAAATCCATCATTAGATATTCAAATGGACCTGCTGGTGCTGGTTGAGATGTTAAGGGTGTTTTTATCCCTCTAGCCACATTGTGTGTGTTACAAGTGACACATCTTTTGCAAAAAATTTCAGCAAACACTGTAAACCCCTTTGTAAACTGTAAAGAAATCCAGTTTAATATAGAGCTATTGTTTCAGCTCCGGGAATTAGTTATTAAATATTTAATATGCTGGATTAAAGCCCTATTAATATTTAACTTACGATTTATACTTTGAGTGCTCGGCCAGCGAACTACATCAGTATATCTCTCTATTAAAATCTCGCTTCTGTTCCGTGGCCCCGGTAGATAAACGAGATTAATAATTTCTCAAGTTTGAGCTAGGTTGCGTTATCTTTGGGCAAATAATGATGAAAATACTTAAAATCATATTTCAGAGACACTTGTTTATAAAATGGAAAAGGTTTATTCGTGATATTGCTATTCTAACATAAATGGATTACTTAATAAAGCATAGACATACACACACATACGAGAGTTTTGAGGTTAACTGTTGAAAGAAACCCATTCTTTCGATTGCATAACTTAACTACCCAGGAAATGATCACGAACAAATCTTTAATTTGTTACTGCATTCAGATCGAATTTACCAGTTTAGTCAGGATTAGGAATTCAGTTTGTACTTGCTTGGATTGGTTTAAAGCAGGCTCGAAGTTGGTTTCGTTTTCCCGCGTGAGTTCTTTGTTTCGGGTGTCACGTGTTCAGTTCCACGCGTTGCTCTGGAAACTCTGCTGGCTTGCTTCGCTGTCGCGTGACGTCACCGGGAAAGCTCTCCTCTGCAATCGTCGAATTCGTGGCTCCGTTACGGCTTTGGCACAGTCTTAGACCCATAAATGGTTGGTTTTCAAGGCGAGAGTCCAGCGGACCGGCGCGCGCGTTGGAGGGCGCAGCTTCGCGGAGTTTCAGAGATGTTCAAGCCATGTTCAAGAGAGTCAGAGCGCCAGAAGAAGAGAGGGCGCGCCGCACGCGCGTCGTTTTAAACAGTCCGTTTTTTGGACATCCCCAAAGGTGGCTGGTCCAATCAGAGTGTCGGTATGGGGCGGAGCCCCGCCCATGTCCATGGTTTTCTGGGGCCATGCCCACTCGTCATCTGATATTTAATTCAATGTGAAAGATAACGTACAGATATTTTATGTCTGTTGTAAACATACATTAGGATGCCAAAGCTTAACGGTCATCCACACATTTTTGACTTACGACACTAGCTTCTTTTAGAGACTAAACATTGCATTTGGCACAACCTACACACTACAGTTTATGCAGTTGAAGGCACAAAGGAAAGTCATCCCACATTTCTTATGTAATTCATATTCAAAATCATCACATCAAGCCTATGAGGGAAAGAGTACATATTAATGTCCACATATTTCTTTGTGTAGATAGTTTTAATAATCGTGAGTGGAATAAATGTCAGTAATCCTATATGTGGATCGCGTTCCTTTTGTCTGTCTTGATGAAAAGGGAGCGGTCTTGTGCTGGATGAGGGGGGTGTCTTAAAGTATGCAGACACTGAGTCGCCGTGGAAGAGTTAGTGATGGGGGTCAGATGACCTTTCCCTTTCTGAAAGTAACCAAATTCCCCAACGATGTGCTGTTTTTCCATCGCATTTCTCTACACATTCCCCCTCTTGCTTGGTGATGTTCCCGATGGAACATCGTCAGGCACTGGAACAAGAAGCAGGGAGAACAGGCACATACAAGACACAAACATCATCTCTATCACTGACTGAGACCTGGTACAGGGTAATTTGGGAAGGAACAGGTTAGAAACTTGAGAAGACATAGGGATGCCTTGTTTATCATTATTGACAATTGGGTCATTTTTGACTGTTTTAATTGTCAGGGGCTCGACGAGGCGGTATAGGCATGATCTCAGTCAGGTTGTTCAAATTCTCGGGTTCGGGTTCTAGGTCGGGATTACCACGTCGAAAAAGGCGAGGGACGCCTGACGTGCATTTGTTGAGAGACTCTTGAACGACGTTCACTCGCTTGTGTAGGAGGAAGGCCAGTGTCAAATTCATAACATATCCTACGATAGTAGAGATACAAAGCGCCGTGTCAGCGGCAGACCAGGACCGAATAATTGGCGCGCCGGCGGGCGGAAGGCGAGCGATAGCTTCTAGCGCTGTCAGCCGGTGTCAATTCAATAAGAGATTTCGATTTCAACCTGATATTCATCGTCGGTGAGGTGATACAATGCTAACTCGTCAATATGGAGGATCTCGCCCTTCGGGACAGTGATCCATAACGTTTGGTTGGGCAAATTAATGCGCGTAGCGGTGTCGTGTTAATCGCCTGTGAGGGTAGCTGTTCGTGCTGGGGTGTTGACCAGCCATCGGTTTCTGATGATTTCGGCTTGCGTTACCTCAACTTGAGAACGTGGTGTTGCTTCGGCGGGGCAGCTAGTGTCGGGTTTAATGGATTCTAAACCGCAGATGCCCTTGGTATTATCGCGTACGCAGAGTTTACTCGGGTAGGGGGAGTGAATGTCCTAAGTGAGCGTGCCCATCTTTGAGTTTGGGGCCAGATACAACTGTTCGTTGTTCTCGTAATACGCATGCCGTAATCCCACATTCACAACGTCTTTGAGCCGGTAAACATTATTAACGTCGATAATGGGCAAACTGAAAAGACAACTAAATCACCTGTTTCCGGGTTCGCGTATATGGGAATAGCGCTACCGGGAAAGGGGCGAGATGGGTTTGGATGAGACTAGCGGGGCCCGCAGTGGCCGAAGTTACAACGTTTGACCAAGGCGAAGAAGTATCGTGTAGCACGGAATCCTATTCATGGCTACGTTGTCAATCGAGGAACTTACATCGTGTATCATGTCGTTCATGATTTTGGCGGGTGGCCTCGATCGGTCGACAACGGTTCTCACAGCGAATTACAACGACTTTACTGACGGAAGTCGATCTCAATTTCAGGACCTGGATTCAAGGTTTGGTTAAGGGGTTCAAAGTGAAAGAGAGGAAAGGAAACACAAAGTGAGACACGCGATAAAGAAACCAAACGATAAAGTAAATAAAAAAAAAAAAAAAATTAAAAAAAAAAAAAAAAAAAAAAAAAAAAATTAATACAAAAAATTAATAAAATAAAAAAAATTATATAATAATGGAAAAAAAAAAATGAGAGTAACTCCTCTCTACTAGATTGGTCCTAGCAGTGCTGCGGAGGAGAGAATATGGGTTGTGTCTAAGCATGGTTGCTATATGTTTTCCTAAAATGACAATAATTACGCTTGTGTGGTGCATATGGTTGTCGGTCTGTGTCAGTGGGTCGGATCTTCCCCCTTTTCCTGTCGGTGGTTTGGATTTGCCGGTTGGCATTGGCAACCCATCATGGTGCATCGTGTGCGTGTGTCAGCGTACTCCCCCTCTGGCCGTGAGGTACTACGAGCTGTGGCGCAGTGAGTGGCTCAGGGACATACGTGTGGACACCGTCTTGCAGATGCAGCATGTAGTCGACAGAGTGGAGCTTGCGGAGCTCGGAGGATGTGTTCAGGTCGAGTGTCAGCGTGTGAGTCTCGTTCTCTGTTGGACGGGAGTGCATTCCATTCTCTGTGTGGTGGTTTAGCGCTGTCTTGGCGTTGGGTGCCCTCTAGAGCCAGTTCATGGTGTTGCGTGTTGAAATCAAGAACTGCTGGGGTTTTTGTGCTCTTTTCTGAGGCCATCTTTTGTTTGTAGTAGGCCTTTTGCACCAAGTCTCGCAACTGCTGAGTGTTCATCGTTCGTGGACATGCGAGAACGCCAAGATGGTGGCTTATGCCAGGATGAAGATTCCTGAGGAAGAGAGTTTTAAAGTTCAGTTCATCTTCCATGTCAGAATCATTGCGAGTTCCAAAATATGCTTGTCTGAGTCGACTATAGTAAGCTTGAGGAGTGTCGTGACGTCCTTGTCTCGTCTCCAGGGCAGCCACTAAGCCTTGATCGGACTCAGGGTCGGCGAACTCTTTAATAAGGGCTTTTCGCAGCCGTTGATAATCAGTCTTTGTGTTAACAGGCTGCCGGTCCAGGAAGCTGCGTACTTCAGGGCTGGATGTCGTTCGGAGTAAATAGAGTTTATCTTTGTCCGTAACGTTAGGTCGCATTTCCAGATGGAAATCAATATCTTGCAGATACGCTTGGACCGTTTGGCTGTTTGGCACGCTGGGGTTGAATTTGCCAACGTTTCGGGCGAGCTTGTCAAGGTCTTTTAGGTCCAAGCTGTGCGACGATCTGCGGCTGGCTGCAGCAGATTCTTCTGGTTCTGTCGTGATATAAAGTTCTTCAGACGGCGCTGGTGACTGTTTTAACACCACTCCCTCTGTCTTATGTTCACGTGTCAGTCCAGGCACAGGTGACTTGGTCCTGCTTGGCAGGGGTGCGGTTGGTGCACGTCCTGTCCTTGACGGCTCCTGGCGTGCTCCTGGCGTAAGCGTGCTTGAGTTCCTCTTGGAAACTTTCAGACTCCTCTGTGACGTAGTCGAGCTGTTGTGTTAGGCGGCTGATCTCGTTTCTTGATTCAGCCAAATGAGCTTCGAGGGCCTTGATTCTGCTGTTTTTGTCCCTGAAGTCAGTCTTTGCCTTCTCTAGTAGCTTCTCTGCATACTGTAGCTTGTCTGCACGATCAGCGAAGTCCTCTTTGAGTTGCTGCATTTCGTGGCTGGTAGCTGCTAGAATCTCTTTTAGCCTGTTGATCTCCTCCTCATCGGTCCCTTCCTGTCGTTCACGTTCCAGCTGCTCTATGCGTCGTTGTGCGCTTGTCAGCTCCTGCTGGCGTTGTGCGGCGTGCTTGTCGCTCAGTTTGAGGGTGGCGATGAGTGTGTGACTTAAGCTTGAGGTGATCTTGGCTAATTCTTTGTGATTGTAGTTTTGACTTGGGTCTTGTCTCATGATGCTTGTGATGTTGTCATCTAGTTGGTCCTGTGTCTGATGTTGGAGTGCTTCAGCAGCTTTAGGGAGGATGCTGTTTGTTGTAGCACTTAGCCACCTTTCCAGTCCTTCCCAGTGACCGACATGTTCTGTTTTGTGAGACATGTTCTGGCGGTGATGGGATCTTGGACCGAACTGACACAGACCTTGGATGGGAAACAAAGCAAAACAAAAACACAAACAAAACAACAGGGGTGTGAATGTGCACAGTGTAGTGTATGCTAGTGTTGAGTGTGATTCTGTTTCTGTGGTCCTCTGTGGTGGGGTGCGTGTAATTTGCAGCTTCTGCGTAGACATTGCGCCCACGTAGAGGCAGCACTGTTGGGAAACAGAAAGAAAAGCACACTAACAGAATGAGTACACAGGGACAATAACACTAGACCGATCTCTCTTTTAATAGCAGATTCTCTCTTCGCTTTGTTAAGTCTGGTTTAGAAGGACGCTTCTAATCAGAGGATTGTAGGCGAGTTTTCTCTTTTGTAATAAGACTGGTATTGCTATTCCAATTTTCTCCTTGATGGAGGAAAACAACAGCAATGACAGTGCTTGTCCCTTAATGGCAGGATTTTACACCGCAACGCTGGTCAGCGTGTGTCGCGCGTGTTTAAAAATGTTGCCGATGTCTATCTTCTCATTGCACCTGCTTTAACTGGGAGGGGTAGGATTTCACAATAGAGGGTAAATGATAAACAGTTTGAATGTGGTTCTCAAGTTTCATACACATCTGTTCAATTGTGACATTTCGCTCTATTCGTGATCTTCCCCTGGTTAGCTTTAAGCAAACAAGTCAAATTAGAAGTTAGTAACAGGGAGAAAAGAAAAGAGAAATTAAGATTTATTCCCAAGATTTAAAACTAATACGTTGGCACAAGGTGGTGCTGTTGAGTCGCTATGCTAAGGTTACGTTTTATGCTCCAGATTGGTGAGAAATGACTTTGACTGTATGGTGTCACTGTCACTTCTCCAACACAACACTAGGGGGAGCACTGTCTACTCTCAGGCCTAAGTAAAGAGGACTAATTTTAATTTAATAAAATTATTTTAATTAAATTATTATTAATTTTATTTGAGTTAATCAGATCACCTAAGGAAATGAAGTATGGCCTACAGGGGGCGCCAGACTTGTGGTAAGTCTGAAATTATAATTAAAATTAGACTTTGTGGTTTCTAATTAAAATGTATGATGTTATAATTAAAATTAATAGGATTCACTTAGGATTAGAATTTACAAATGCAATCTGCAATTGAGTTGACAAACCAATATTGTTGCAAAATGTAAACAGGAAGTGTAATTAATTATTAAATGTAATTAGAATTTTCGAATTCATAATTAATTATTAAATTAATTTACAGCTTCTAAATCACTAGTTTTGGGTTCCCATAATAGTAATTAAAATAATTTTCAACTTACTCATTCCTCATTGTGTCATTACATCAAAATAAAGAATTTAATAATAATAATCTGTATCCTATTTGTAAATGAAATTAAAAATTTCTGGCCCTCTTGATAACTTAAGGTTTTATTGTAGTGGTCAAATTATAAGAGCGTTTATGGTTCATAAATGGATGCTGTTGTTGCTGGAAGCAGGAATTGAAAATTTTATTAACTTAAATTAATTCAAAATTAATTTGTAATCAATTGTGACATTCAATTGACAATTAAAAATTCCTAACAACAGCGCTTATCCATTGATGTGTTTTCAAAATCATAAAAGCCATTATAATTGAATTAAATCAACCTCACCATATTATCAAAGTAATACTGAATTATCTTCTAATAACCCACCACTATTCAACTACAACACGTAAAATTTTAATCAACAGTATATTAAACCAACCTGTGAAAATGTCAGACAGATAAATGGTGTAACATTAACACAGCCAGTCTATTACATACGTTAGTCTTTTCAATGGGAAACTAGAGAGAGAAAGGGAATTAGTGTTAGCTGTGAACCACATTTCCACAAACACACTGCATTCAAGCTTTAAATGCTATGTGCTAATCGCTAGCCGTAATGCTACCAGCATGGCCCTTGCTACGAGCTAAAGCTTCTTTGTTTCAGTTAGCTTATCTGCGCTAGCGCTATTAGCTTACACGTGGCCAAGTCTCCACGTGGCTAAACTGGTCGCTATGGCAACTCAGTGCCTATAGGAAAAGGGAAAATGTGCTTCACGCTTCAGAAACAAGCAGCATTGTTCAGACTTGTATTTTCTATAGCACATATAATCTCACTCATTTAGGGCGAGATAAATTTATCTACGGGTTACTTATAAACCAACAAAGCCTCAGCGGGCTATTATGCGAATATTTGTCTGTTTAGACCGCACACATAACAAAAACAAGCAATCGATTGCAAAATTTCTCCCTTTCTCAAAACGACTGGTCACTCCTTTGAGCGCCGTGCGTTTGAATTCACTCGTGAAATCAAAAATGGGCTGAGAATTACTTAAATAGCTACTTTAATATTCTACAGCGGGAGTCACGTGGCTGGGTTTGCAGTGGAACACGCACTAACAAAAGCATTACCACGAAGGCCTTAAGAGAGGGGCAACAAGGGACACGCTCGTTCGCCTCTCATGCGCTTTAGAGCGACTTTTTATTAATTATTTACTGCAGTTTAATTTCTTCTCGAACTCGAGTTAACAGTTACACTCTCTTTCATTCAAACTCACTGTGTTTCACAAACAAGAATGCAATATCACAAATAACCGTTTGTTTCTCTATATTTACTCAATTCTTCCGGATAAAAGTGAGAAATATGTATATTGTCTCTGGTTTGATTTTCAGATTTTAGTCTTTAATTGCCCGCTTTTATCCTCCACCATTCTGTAAAGAAATCCAGTTTAATATAGAGCTATTGTTTCAGCTCCGGGAATTAGTTATTAAATATTTAATATGCTGGATTAAAGCCCTATTAATATTTAACTTACGATTTATACTTTGAGTGCTCGGCCAGCGAACTACATCAGTATATATCTCTATTAAAATCTCGCTTCTGTTCCGTGGCCCCGGTAGATAAACGAGATTAATAATTTCTCAAGTTTGAGCTAGGTTGCGTTATCTTTGGGCAAATAATGATGAAAATACTTAAAATCATATTTCAGAGACACTTGTTTATAAAATGGAAAAGGTTTATTCGTGATATTGCTATTCTAACATAAATGGATTACTTAATAAAGCATAGACATACACACACATACGAGAGTTTTGAGGTTAACTGTTGAAAGAAACCCATTCTTTCGATTGCATAACTTAACTACCCAGGAAATGATCACGAACAAATATTTAATTTGTTACTGCATTCAGATCGAATTTACCAGTTTAGTCAGGATTAGGAATTCAGTTTGTACTTGCTTGGATTGGTTTAAAGCAGGCTCGAAGTTGGTTTCGTTTTCCCGCGTGAGTTCTTTGTTTCGGGTGTCACGTGTTCAGTTCCACGCGTTGCTCTGGAAACTCTGCTGGCTTGCTTCGCTGTCGCGTGACGTCACCGGGAAAGCTCTCCTCTGCAATCGTCGAATTCGTGGCTCCGTTACGGCTTTGGCACAGTCTTAGACCCATAAATGTTTGGTTTTCAAGGCGAGAGTCCAGCGGACCGGCGCGCGCGTTGGAGGGCGCAGCTTCGCGGAGTTTCAGAGATGTTCAAGCCATGTTCAAGAGAGTCAGAGCGCCAGAAGAAGAGAGGGCGTGCCGCACGCGCGTCGTTTTAAACAGTCCGTTTTTTTGGACATCCCCAAAGGTGGCTGGTCCAATCAGAGTGTCGGTATGGGGCGGAGCCCCGCCCATGTCCATGGTTTTCTGGGGCCATGCCCACTCGTCATCTGATATTTAATTCAATGTGAAAGATAACGTACAGATATTTTATGTCTGTTGTAAACATACATTAGGATGCCAAAGCTTAACGGTCATCCACACATTTTTGACTTACGACACTAGCTTCTTTTAGAGACTAAACATTGCATTTGGCACAACCTACACACTACAGTTTATGCAGTTGAAGGCACAAAGGAAAGTCATCCCACATTTCTTATGTAATTCATATTCAAAATCATCACATCAAGCCTATGAGGGAAAGAGTACATATTAATGTCCACATATTTCTTTGTGTAGATAGTTTTAATAATCGTGAGTGGAATAAATGTCAGTAATCCTATATGTGGATTGCGTTCCTTTTGTCTGTCTTGATGAAAAGGGAGCGGTCTTGTGCTGGATGAGGGGGGTGTCTTAAAGTATGCAGACACTGAGTCGCCGTGGAAGAGTTAGTGATGGGGGTCAGATGACCTTTCCCTTTCTGAAAGTAACCAAATTCCCCAACGATGTGCTGTTTTTCCATCGCATTTCTCTACAAAACCATAATTCCTTCATCTGCATTATCATACTCCCCTTTGACACATGATCCAACCCATGTGTCAACTTAGCATAATGCTGAAAGAAGTGTTTGGGCAAACAAGGAATGTCATCAACACTCATCCATACACCCCCCTGGAGGCTGCAGCCAGACGACCTCCATTTTTGTTTTTCTGCTCCTGTGGAAAAAGTCTGCATACTTTGTAAACAAGGGTAAATATCAGGGTTAGTCACAGATACCAAAGCACAAGTCGTTTCTTTTGTCTCCTGTGCTGCCGCGGCCTTTGCCGCCGCGTCTGCTCTTGCGTTTCCTGTGGAGATAAAACTTTTATCATTAGTGTGCGCTGCGCATTTAAAGATCGCAACCTCGTCTGGTAAAAGAATGGCCTCCAAAAGCTCAGACACAAGGGATGCGTTTAATATCGGATGTCCATCCGACTTCAAAAAATTTCTGTGCTTCCAAAGTGCCCCAAAATCATGCATGACCCCAAAAGCATAACGCGAGTCTGTGTAAATTGTCACACATTTGTCTGCCATAAGTTTACACGCTTCTGTCAGATCAACCAATTCAGCTGCCTGAGCCGAATAATTTGATGGCAATTTGCCAGACTTTACGACTTCAAATTCAGTGGTCACCGCGAAACCAACCTTATTCAGGCCTGTTTGTGGATCTTTGGACGCCGACCCATCCACAAAGAGGACATTGTCACAGTTCTCTAAAGGTGTGTCCAACAGGTCTGGACGTGGTGTACACACCTGTTCCAACACTGATAGACAGCAATGGTGTTCCTCTCCATCCTCCTCCGTAGGGAGAAGTGTGGCAGGATTCAAAGTTGTGCATCTTTTCACTGTTACATTTGGCATGTCAAGCAAAATCGTGTGATACCTCAGCCATCGGGCTGTTGATAAATGTGACGTTTTCTGTCAAAATCATGGAGACTGCGTGTGGGACCATCAAAGTCAAATCAGAATACCCCACAAATTCCCTTGAAGCCAGTACAGCCAGCTCCGCAGCCGCCACAGCCCTCAGGCAGTGTGGCAAGCCTGCTGCCACTGCATCAAGCTTTGTTGAAAAATATGCGACTGGCCGCAATCTGTCCCCATGGGTTTGCAAGAGCACTGAACTCATAAATCCATGTTTTTCGTCTACCATCTGTGTAAAAGGTCTTTCAATCGCAGGGAGGCCCAATGTTGGAGCCTGAGCCAGTTGCATTTTCATGGTTGCAAAAGCCTCCTGTGCTTCTGTGGGCCATTCAATCTTGTCACATGACCTCAGCCCTTTCCCTGTTGTCAGGGCTCTTAAGGGCTTCTCAAGAAATGCATAATTTGGAATAAACATTCGACAATATGCACACATTCCCAAGAATGATAATAATTGTTTCTTTGTTATTGGTCTTGGTACATCTTTGATAGCTTTTACTCGTTTCTCAGAGATAGCTTTACTGTTTGGTGTTATAGTATGACCCAGAAAAGTTATTTCCTGCTTCACAAACTGCAGCTTTGTTAGACTGACCTTGTGACCCTCCTGCGCCAGGTGGTTCAAGAGAGTTACAGTGTCAGTCACGCACGTAGCCTCATCTCGTGCACAAATCAATAAATCATCTACATACTGCAATAGCGCCCTTCCGCTCGACAGAATTAACGGTTCAAGGCTCCGTCTGAGCGCTTCATTGTAAATCGTCGGAGACTCGCAATAACCCTGACACAACCTGGTAAACGTGTACCCTTTGTTGTCAAAATCAAACGCAAACCAAAACTGACTTTTTTTCTTCCACTGGGACGCTAAAAAAAAGCGTTGGCCAAATCAACCACAGTGAAATACATTGCATTTTGCGGAATTTGTGACAAAATTGTGTACGGATTAGGTACGCGAGCAGCTCTCGCAATAACTGCTGAGTTTACAGCCTGCAGATCCTGAACGAATCGCCACGTGACGGGTTCGCTTGTGTTAGATGTTATTTTCTTCACGAGGAAAATAGGAGTTCGCACTGGAGAATCATGACACGGAATGATCACTTTCTCCTTCAGGAGAGACTGAAAAACTGGCTCGATCCCTCGCAATGCCTCCTTTTTCAGGGGATATTGCGATTGACATGGCCTGTAATCAGACTTTGGAGTAATTACAACTGGTTCACAACCTTTAATCAACCCAACATCATATTTGTGTTTTGCCCACAATTTTGAAGGTATTTCTGCCCGGACAGGATGAATGTCTATGGCAGAAATAGATCCGTGCTCATGCTTCTCCATTGCATTCCTGACAATAGCAGTCACAGTTCTCTGTACGTCAACCTCAAAATCACAGTTTGCCATAAAAGCCCCTACATTTTCACTGTGTTTCACCCCGTTTCCCTTTTCAGCCCAATCTGTGGCTCTCATGCATTTTCTCACAAACAGGCCTAAAGCGGCCCATGTCTGCTCGGTGGCCTTGGTCACTGATAAGTGTGGCGCAGATTCCTCTGTTATCAAATACAGCTGCATTTGTTTTGCTGACAGGCAAGCTGAAAGCGCACACACATTTTCATTCCAGAAAATCTTATCAAACCTTATTTTCTAATTTTCTGCCCCGTTAAACCACTCTTCCTCATATTGTGATTCACGCTCAATTACAACATGTGACGTGCAATGCAATCTGTCAGGCAACATATTTTCTGTGTTAGCTGACACTGTTCGATCTTTTGCCAATTTCAAAATCATTTGTGCCCAACCAGAATCACTTATCTGCCACTCGTATGCCCACTGTGGCTCAAATTTTGCACAACTCATCTGCTGTTCCTCTTCAATAACGATCCCAAACGGGCCAGCAGTGAGTTTCAGATTTAATTTACACATTAGATCCCTGACCATTAACGGAACCGGACAGGTTTCAGAGCACAAAAACGCATGTTTCAATGCCCTGCCCCCCTCCGTCTCACATTTCAACGGCACAGTATAGTTTTCTGAAATTATATGCCCCGACGCCGAAGTGCTTTCAAACACTAAATCCGTCATTCTTGGTTCACATGGCAAGTCACATGGTCTTATGGTGGATCGAGCGGCCCCCGAATCGACCATAAAGTCTATCATTGTCCCGCTAACTAACATGGGATATCTCGGTAGCCTTAAAAACCCTGAACTTTTGTACATTCTCAGACATTCATCGGTAACAGCATTATTCAAAACTTCAGCAGTCACACATAAAGGGTTGCAAGCATTTTCTTCATTGCATACAGCATTATTCAAAACTTCAGCAGTCACACATAAAGGGTTGCAAGCATTTTCTTCATTGCATACAGCATTATTCAAAACTTCAGCAGTCACACATAAAGGGTTGCAAGCATTTTCTTCATTGCAGACAGCGTTATTTGAATCAGTGTATGTGAGCGTGTTGTGTGTGTGTGTCAATACATTTTTACTTCCCTTTTTCGTAGCTGGCTGAATGCCTGTCACCCGCCCTCTCCTCTCCTGTTCTCCGTTCCTCTCGTTTCAATCCGCCTTCCACGCCTCTGGACAATCCTGTGCCCAGTGTCCGTCGTTCTTGCACAACCTGCACTTCGTGCAGGTAGAAAAGTCATGTTCATTACTTGCACACAGTCCACATTTCCACTTTCTTTGATACCCTTTTTTTCTTCCAGTTTTGCTTTGCTGGTGGTGCGCTCGTGCTCGACAACAGCCAGCTGCATCTCTCTCTCCCCCTTCGCTTTCGCGGCGCTGCCTGCGCTGCCTCTCGTGCCACTTGTTCAGGGTCTCACGCTGCTCGTGCTTGTTCATTCAGCGTCTCACGCTGCTCGTGCTTGTTCATTCAGCGTCTCGCGCTGCTCGTGCTTGTCCGTCCTGCTGCGGTTGTCTTGGCGGAGAAAAGTCGAGGTCGGGGTCGAATTTCAATGCATTCAGCTGAGCCATTGGGTAGATGTGTGTTTTGTACTCTGGCGGTGCCGACCTCACCGCATTTTCATGTGGGGAAACACAAACATACTGTGAGTTAATCGGTTCTGGTGGTGCAGACACACATGCAGATAGACTTTCACACTTTTCATTTTTTCCTCCTGCTAACTCTTTCTGCATTTGTTTTCTTTCTCTTTTATCTGCTTCCTTGAGCCAACAATCTACTGTTTGTTCACATTTTTTACATACATGTTTAGCACATTTGCAACAACAACCTGGTTGTTTGTCGCTACTTTGTTCAACTGAGTCCCTCACCACTTTCAGTCTTGTGAGGCTCAATGTTCCCTCTTCGGGAAAATCATGATGCTTGATTAATTTTTCAATATCTTGCATACATTTCTGACCATAACGTTTTTTCATTTGGTGGTGAAATCGGTGGCCGATTTTCTCTTATCCCGCAATCGGTCGGGTTGCACTATCAGTGCCCTCTTAATTGTGATTTACCAAAATCTTTCGATTTTTTAGTTAACCCCAATTAACCTCGGTACCTGTTTAAAACCTATCTTGATCTGTACAAATCTCAAATTAATCTCAGGTTACCTATCTGAACGTTCGTGCCCAGAGTCCTCGGTACCTGTTTGAAACCCTCTTGATCCGTACAGATCTCAAATTAATCTCAGGTTACCTATCTGAACGTTCGTGCCCAGATTACTCTACCACAGAAACAGTTTTCAGCCAAAATGGTTCAATTTCACTCTTTCCCCCCTAATTAAACTGAATTTAATTGACTCTTACCAGAGATGTCGCTTTGTGCCACCTGGGTTCTTTTTGATTCCAGTGGTCGATCCCTCCGGTCCCAACAGCGGAAACGGTCCCTCGTCTCTGAATCTTTTTTGCGAGGTAGGGTTGGAACTTTCAGCTCCAAGGTGATCAGCCTCCGTCCGCTGTCAGGTCCAGAAGTCACGTCCAAGGAATCCCACTTTCTGACATCAAATTGTTGTGGCAATTTCTTTCATACAAACATCATCACTGAGTAAGAGACAACTCTGAGTCCAAATTATAGTAATAAAAGTATTTATTCTCTTGCAAGAGAGATCCTCGTCACTAACACACAGCTGTGAGTCAGTCAGGAGAGATAAGGAAAAGCAGTGCCAGCCTGTTTTTATAGTGGTTCCCTTCAACGCCTCCTTCCTTCCCTCCCCTACAGGGAGAGATACCAGGTTGTTTATCTATTAATGGTTATACAGAAAAGGGAGACAAATGCCCCCTTGACCCCCAGGCTATAAGTTGTAAATGCCCCCATGATGACCTCTGACCATCTGCGTTTCCTTACCTCTATCATCGTAACTCATCACACAAAGTGTTTTCTCACTGCAAGTGAGAAAACATATGAGGCATACATCTTGAATCTATGTTTCACTAAAGATCAATACATGTAAAGGAAAAATTCCTTTACACTTCCAAGTTAGTTTTTTCTCCATTTGCGCTCAAGATTACGAGTTTCGTTCTTGAGAGAATGGGTATAACTGTTGTAACATGGCGCAGCACGTTTTTCTCTAATCTTTTAATTTGATGGGGGCAACAGTTTCTAACGTATTAGATAAGATAGTTCCCATGTTGCTAGTAATTTTGTCTAGTTCATCTGTAGTTATGGGTACATAGAGCAGTTGAGATAAATCAGACAGGTTATTGGTGAATCTGTCTTTAGTGGCTGGAACAATAGTTCTGTTTGGACGATAACGCGGAGCCTTATAGTTAATATCAGTAATATGCAGCACGCACGATACAAGGAAATGGTCAGTAACATAATCACTTTGAGGTAAGACATCTATATCAGTAAGATCAATTCCATGCGATATAATTAAATCTAGTGTATGATTAAAACGATGCGTTTTAATGCGGTGATATTTTGCTTGACACCAAAAGAGTTTATTAGGTCAGTAAACGCAAGTTCTAACACATCATTTATATTATCAATGTGAATGTTAAAATCTCCAACAATTAGTGCTTTATCAACATTAACCAATAGCTCTGGGAGGAAATCTGCAAATTCTTTTAGAAAATCTGTATATGGCCCTGGTGGTCTATACACAGTAGCCAGAGCAAGAGATAGGACAGATTTCTTTTGCATATCTGACAGTGTAACATTAAGCATAAGCATTTCGAATGAGTTAAACCTGTATCCTGTTTTCTAAGTAACATTGAGAATATCACTATATATTGTGATATTCTGCCTCGACCACCGCTGCCTCGACCAGTCTGATGAGGCTCATGTTTATTACATTTTACATTTACATTTAACAGACGCTTTTATCCAAAGCGACTTACAATTACATTCAGGTTATACATTTTCTTTAGTATGTGTTGTAGTATATCAAGGACCGAATCAGACAATTTAAGATTCGATCAAAGCATGGTTGAAACATGAGGAGCCGAATTCCACAAGACAACAGCAGGAAGTCATAAATCAGACCCTAGCTCCAGCCCGTCTGAATACAGCCTGCAACAGGACAAAGAATCCGGCTGAAAAGACCTGAGAATCATCTTAAAATACTTTCATTCTCATGGTTAATGAAACTAATCATTTCTATGCAGAACTGCATATTATGTATGTGACCCACAAATTTGAATATCCTTGTTTTAATCATTGTGTTTGTCGTGCTTTTAATTAGTATTGAATAGCGTAAGCCTTAAGGGTTAATGTCATGTTTGGTATGTATGAGTGTCATAAGTCTAGCTTTAATCATTTCTTTTGATTGATTTCCTGTCAAATGCATCATATTCTGGTTATAGAAATCACATTCAAAAGGATACTTTGCAAGAGAATGTAAAATTCGGGCAATGTGACTGAACATGACATGTTGATTTATTGATTGGGTGAAGAAACAAAGCGGCACCCAGAGCCAGCATGGGATCTAATTGGTCAAGACAACCATTGGGGGGTGTCTAAAGCAGAGTTTAAATACCCAGGACACACTTCTCCTCGCTCTCTTGAATTCTTCACTTCTCTTGAATCCGCTCTTGAATCCTTTTTTTGAATTCCTCTCTCTCCTGAAAATGCTCTCTCTCTCCCTTGAACGCCCTCTCTCTCTGGAAAAATGAACTCTCTCTCTCTCCAGCCATGTGCTCTGGACCACGAGCCAGCTTGATACCATGATGAGAAGAAAAACCACCTAGTCTCTTTACATCCTTTTGTTCTTTGACTTTAGTTTATTTTCTTTCCGTTGAGTTCGTGTGCTAAGTTGCGTTTGCCAAGGACAACCAGCCCAAAACTCTGCAGGGCCAGCCAAGAGCCAACGCCCACTTCAACGACTCCTGAACTCTAAGCCAATCAGCGACTTCGGAGAAACCCTTTCCCGCAAAGACGGAGGACAAAGGGGAATCTTTAAACACAAAAGCTGCAAGTACAAACCCCAGACTCTTGCTGGAACTGGTGTAATATTGAAAATAGATTTTAGCCTCATTGAAAAAGTCAATGCGAGTGTTAAATATGCGATTGATGATTGTTCAGGTTTATGCAATTGCCCATATTGCTGTAAACGTGGGATATCAAATTCTCATTCTCTTAATCTAATCCTTTCCTCACTTTCTCTCTTTCTGCAACCTGTGAATGTGTGAATGCTTGTGTAGATTAGTTTACATGTCTTAGAGTTCTATAAATAAAGTCTTGTTTATATTGAAAAGAGAAATATCTTGTGTTTTGTGCTCATAAGTTAATGTCTTAATCTGTCGATTTTGTTACTGTGCTATTTAATAGTGTTTTCACTATATTTTGGGATTTTAATATCCAGTGCAGAGTTTGTTATACGGCTTGTTCAGTGAATCGCCGTGAAACAGTGAGTCTGTTCAAATTCCCTATAAAATCATTAATGATTCCCTTTGAGCTAAATTGACCTGTTTCCCTTATAACAATATATATATTATATGTTATCATTACATATTGGTGGAGGATGCGGGCAGATTAATCTAAATTATGAGCATAAACCAAGTTATTTAATCTTTTATATTCTTACGGATGAGATCTGAGATCGAGACTGGTGTGTGTGCGTATGTGTGAGTGACGTCAGCAGCGCGCGCCTCCTTGAATGAATGAGCACAGAGAAGGTTGTAACTCGAGTCCGCCTCTCCGTTGTTTAACTGCAGTAAGGGAACTCAAAGTTAACAGTTGAGATCGTACAATAAGGTCGGATGTGAGCGTTTTCCTCTCTTCCTGTAATGCCTTGTTTTATAGCTGAATTAATGTCCTGCGTGTTCCAGGTCATCTAATAGCTATAACGTTACTCCAGAATCTCAGTAACTGTTAGCCGCACGAAGCTAAACTGCAGTAATTAAAAGGGAAATAAATCAGTGGATAAAGAATAGTTTTGAGCGTGTTCCTCAATTCTATTTAACAAAGCCTTATTATTCATAGTTTGATCGTCAGTGCGTGTTCCATTGTCAGATCAGATATGCTATGACTCCCTGGGTTAAACATTAGAGAATAATGCTTGCCTGTTTGTGTACGTTACACTGCTCACAAAATGAATTAAATCTCGCGAAACACTGCGTGTGTCCGAGAGTGATTTGAATGGGAGTTTTAAAAGCTTTATCAAGTAAAGTTTACCTTTGAACCAACAGCGAAGAAACCCTGTTGTGTTTATGTCCATATAAACGGACACGGGCTTGTGATACACTGATCACTGTTTCCTCAACCGCAGCACGAAGCTGTTATTTGAATAAGGTTTAAGTTTAACTCTGAACGAACTGAAAGTTTAAGCGCCACATCGCAGAACAAGCGGTGTTGTTATTTGTACAGTGTTGAGATGCACCAACATTTAATGTAACATGCTTAACTGTATTTGTAATGCAACAATTAATGTGCTAGCCACTAGTTTGTTTCGGTTGCCACAGATACGATTGTGACACGAAAGTCTTAACATACTTCCGGAGCAACTTTGAACTGCGCACGTGCAGTACATCGATGCTTTTGTAAACAAACTCCATGCTGTTGCTAATGGCACGGTTGTGTTTACATTGAAGTCTATGCTAAAGCCATTAGCCTCAAAGGTTAGAAGTTAGCATTAAACATCCAATGGTTGAATAAAGTGTGTGTTTTGAAAAGCTAAAGTGGTTTAACCCTTTAAACATTTAAACTAATATACTTGTTGGTCTTTATCTTCCTTATTTCTCCCTTTTTACCACTTATTTGTAGTTCTACTAGAAAGGAAAATACTAGTTCACAATTATTAATTGTGCCAAATTCAAATTTAATTAAAACATTAAATTTATTTGGAATCATTCTAATTTCCCCCCTCATATTGTTTAATATGATCCTTCTAGTATTCCCTTTTGGGCATAATCATTTTAGGTACAAATAAGTATTGAACTTTGAAAGTTTAAGTAAAATTATTCTACCTAATTGATTTATTACCCATATAAGTAGATTCTATTCAGACTTATACTCACTCATTACTTTACTGCGTTTTACCCCTAATTCTTCCTGTTTTGGTTATAAACATAACCACTATTTTATTTACTTATCTCCTCATTTACTTAATTTCATATTTGCTTATTTTGCCTGTTTATTACTTTAAAATTTTACTTTGTCTTACCATTTTCTTTCCTCTGTGTATCCTAGCTTGGGAACGACCCACCTGAGCCTTAATAGGACGCATTGTTATCCCTCACTACGAGTTCAAATAAATTAGAGAGACAAATCTCTTTTACCCAAAATTTATTTTTGTTGATAGTTGTGTGGCAACTGAAAACAACACTATATGCGTAGTCGGGCATAACTGCTTGCTAGTGGACCGATCCACTCAACTCACTGTCTCTTTCTCTTCCCTCCTGTTCTATCCTCCTTTCTTTCCTCTTCACTTTTCACATTTGTAGGGACCTGTAAGAACCATCAATCAATTCTAAGTGTATGAGATACACAATCCTGTCAAAAGGTGAATCATCCTTACGAATTTGATTGCAATCAAACCTTCTTTTGTTCTTCCTAACCTCCCTATATTTAAAACGCAATCCAAATTTTAACAACTCATGCAACGCTGAGATCAATTTTAATAGAGATAAGTGTTGAGCAACTGTCGCCTTCGCAGCCTCCCTGGTGAGCGATCCAACTGTAAGGTGTGCGTTGTCAATTCTGTCAGACTAAGAAGAGAGATATCAGAATTATTATTATTATATTTGTTTGTCTAAGACAAAGATTTAATAATATTGTTTGCCTCCTTGATAACAACATTTAATAATAAAAAA